>CM065596.1:100210853-100526099 GCA_033119425.1 Bufotes viridis | reverse complement strand
CTACAAATAGGAAAAAGAGGCTACAATTTGCACAAGCTCACCAAAATTGGACTGTTGAACACTGGAAAAACGTTGCCTGGTCTCATGAGTCTCGATTTCTGTTGAGACATTTAAATGGTAGAGTCCGAATTTGGCGTAAACAGAATAAGAACATGTATCCATCATGCCTTGTTACCACTGTGCAGGCTGGTGGTGGTGGTGGTGTAATGGTGTGGGGGATGTTTTCTGGGCACACTTTAGGCCCATTAGTGCCAATTGGCCATCGTTTAAATGCCACGGGCTACCTGAGCATTGTTTCTGACCATGTCCATCCCTTCATGACCACCATGTACCCATCCTCTGATGGCTACTTCCAGCAGGATAATGCACCATGTCACAAAGCTCGAATCATTTCAAATTGGTTTCTTGAACATGACAATGAGTTCACTGTACTAAAATGGCCCCCACAGTCACCAGATCTCAACCCAATAGAGCATCTTTGGGATGGGGTGGAACGGGAGCTTCGTGCCCTGGAAGTGCATCCCTCAAATCTCCATCAACTGCAAGATGCTATCCTATCAATATGGGCCAACATTTCTAAAGAATGCTATCAGCACCTTGTTGAATCAATGCCACGTAGAATTAAGGCAGTTCTGAAGGCAAAAGGGGGTCCAACATGGTATTAGTATGGTGTTCCTAATAATTCTTTAGGTTAAATGTATATAGTGATAAAGTGCACAGTAAAGGTATGGTGGGGGTGTGTATTTCACCCAGGGGTTCAGTTTAGCTGGGTGAGATAACTGAAATCCAGAAATAGTGCTGCTTCAGCAAGGCATAGCTTGCTGGTGATTGTTTTGTTTAAAGTTGAATGGGCTGGATTTCTTTGGACTGGGAGACAGGTTGGTAGTGGGAGTCTCTCAGTCCACACCCCTAGTCCACTACAGATATTACCTTTAGCTGAGGAGATCACAGGTGAGGTCAGCTGGGCTGTAATCAAGGAGGGATAAGACTGGGGAGAGCAAGTGACCCTACAGAGGGTTGGAGCCGGAGACCCTGTGTGTGAACTTTGCTTTAGAGGTGAGTCAGGGTGAAGACCTCTGTATTACCTAGAGCCCAGACAGGCAGGTGTTTATTTTGGTTTATGTTTGTGCTGGTGCTGAAGTGCCAGAAGAAAGCACCACTTGGACTTGAACTCTGTTGTCAGAGGAAAAATCTGTGATTGCGACCCCCTGTGAAAGGGCGATCACTTACAATTGGTGGAGGATGCGGTCAGTGTCCATGCAAAAAGGGAACAACGATTGTTGCGAGGAGCAACGACATGACAAGAAGAATGCTGCTGTATGCTGCTAATCCAGACACTGTTGCTATCTTGCATTAACCCGAGTTGGACATTTAACCCCTTCAGGACACATGACGTACCGCTACGGCATGTTTGCCGAATCCTTAAGGACACATGACGTACCGGTACGTCATGTGAATAAACTAAGATCGCCAGACGTTCCAGATTTTGTTGGCAATCCTGGAATCCAGATTCACACAGTGGGGTTCACTGAAATAGACTTTTTTAGTTTTTTTTTCAGTGACCCATTGGTGAATCTGATGGTGGAGCAGACGAACCTGTACGCCCAACAGTTCGTTGCTCAGCACCCGGGCTCGTTTTTGGCTAGACCCGGTGGCTGGACCCTGGTCAGTGCAGCCGAGATGAGGACGTTTTGGGGCCTTGTGCTGCATATGGGTCTAGTGCAAAAACCGAGCGTCAGGCAATACTGGAGTAGGGACGTCCTCTCCCAGACCCCACTGTACAGTATGGCCATGACGCGCTCAAGCTTTGAGGCCATCGGAAATGCCTGCATTATGCAAATAATGCAGCATGTCCCCCCCGCAGTGATCCTGCCTATGACCGTCTGTATAAGATAAGGCCGGTCATCGATCATTTCGGGGCCAAATTTGCGCAGGCCTATGTACCTGGAAGGGAGGCCGCGGTTGATGAGTCTCTCATTGCTTTCAAGGTGAGACTCAGTTTCCGCCAATACATTCCTTCTAAGCGAGCGAGGTATGAAAATGCGTGCGTGAAAATGTACAAAATTTGTGAGAGTACCTCAGGGTACACTTACAAATTCTGTGTGTATGAGGGGCGAGATTCCCGTATTGAACCCCCAGAATGTCCCCCCACTCTGGGTGTTAGCGGGAAACTCGTGTGGGACCTTATGTACCCACTACTAGATAAGGGTTACCACTTGTACGTGGATAACTTTTACACTAGTATTCCCTTGTATCAGGCCCTCTACGCCAGATCCACGTTCACTTGTGGGACCGTGCGGAAAAATCATCGCGGCCTCCCTACCCACCCCCTCTAGGTACCTATCACCAGGGGTGAGACCCGTGCCCTTACCAGTGGAAACCTGTTGCTGGTCAGGTATAAGGACAAGAGGGATGTCCTTATGCTGTCCACAATCCACGGTAACAGCACCACCCCCGTCTCTGTGCGAGGTACCACGGCAACGGTCCTCAAGCCCGATTGTATCGTCGACTACAATCGGTATATGGCTGGAGTGGATCTATCTGATCAAGTCCTCCAACCATATAATGCCATGCGGAAAACCTGGGCATGGTACAAAAAGGTTGCGGTCTACATGGTGCAGGTTGCCATGTACAACACTTTTGTACTATCCCGATGCGCTGGCAGCACAGGGACGTTCCTCCAATTCTATGAGGCAGTCCTCAAGGACCTGATTTTTTCAGACCGGAAAAGAGCAGGTCGGAGTACCTCGGGAATTGGAGGGACCCGGATCGTCCCTGGCCAACATTTTACAGGTGTGGTCCCCCATACTGGAAAGAAGGGACGAAGCCGAAAAGGAGGCAGAATGTGTCACAAGAGGGGGATACGGAAGGACACCACCACTCAATGTGACACGTGCCCTGATCATCCGGGCCTCTACGTTATCGATTGCTTCAGGGAGAATCACACTTCCATGGAGTACAACATTTTAATAATTCCCGACAGTTCCCTAGAAAATATATAAAAAAACTATGGCTCTCAGACTTTGGAGACACGGAAACAATTTTTTTCCCCAAAAATGATATTAGTTTTAGTTCAGGCATCCTCAAACTGCGGCCTTACAGATATTGTAAAGCTACAACTCCCAGCATGCCCAGCTACAGCTATCAGCAGGGCATGGTGGGAATTGTAGTTTTACAACATCTGGAAGGTCGCAATTTGAGGATGCCTGGACTAAAACTAACATCATTTTAGTGTCTCCTAAGTCTGAGAACCATACATATTGGGCATCCCGCGTCCGTAAAAATATGCTGTATAAAAATACCCCATAAACTAGCCCCTCGGATAAACGACTTCAAAAAAATAAAATAAAAACCATGTCAAAAAAGCCATTTCTATTGTCACCTAACATCACAAAAAGTGTAATAGCGAGCGATCAAAAAGTCATATGCAACCCCAAATAGTGCCAATAAAACCGCCATCTCATCCTGCAAAAAATGAACCCCTACATTAGATAGTCGCCCAACAAAAAAAAAAAAACTGTAGCTCCCAGGCTATGGAGATAGTAAAATTATTTAGTTTTTGTTTCTAAAATGATAATATAGTGTCAAATCTAAATAAATAAAAAAAAGTTGACATGTTAGGTTTTTGCGCGTCCGTAATAATCTTCCCTATAAAAATAACATTTGACCCAACCCCTCGGATGAACAGCGTTAAAAAAATAAAATAAAAACGGTGCCAAAACACCCATTTTTTGGCAAAATTTCCGTTTTAATCCATATTTTCCAGTAATAAAGCAAGGGTTAACAGTCAAACAAAACTAAATATTTATTGCCCTGATTCTGTAGTTTGCAGAAACACCCCACATGTGGTCATAAATGGCTATATAGCCACACGGCAGGGCATAGAACGAAGGGAATGCCATATGGTTACTGGAAGGCAGATTTTGATGGACTGGTTTATTTACACCATGTCCCATTAGAAGCCCGCCTGATGTAGCCTAGACTAGAAACTCCAAAAAAGTGACCCCATCTAAGAAACTACACCCCTCAAGGTATTCAAAAATTACTTTACAAACTTTGTTAACCCTTTAGGTGTTCCACAAAACTTAATGGCGAATGTAGAAACAATTTTAGAATTTAAATTTTTTGTTAGCTTGCCTCAAAAAAGTGTAATATAGAGCAACCAAAAATCATATTGACCCTAAAATAGTCCCAAAACAACAACCACCTTATCCCGTAGTTTCCTAGATGGGGTCACTTTTATGGAGTTTCTACTCAAGGGTGCAGCAGGGGCTTGAAAGGGTACATGGTGTAAATAAACCAGTCCAGCAAAATCTGCCTTCCAAAACCATATGGCGTTCCCTTCTTCTATGTCCTGCCGTTTGGCCTAACAGTAGTTTACGACCACATATGGGGTGTTTCTGCAAAGTACAGAATCAGGGCAACCCATATTGAGTTTTGTTTGGCTGTTAACCAATTTTTTCTAGTAATAAAGTAAGGGTTCAAATGGAAAATTTTCCAAAAAATCGAAATTCCAAAATTGTTTCTCCATCTTCCATGAACTCTTGTGGAACACCTAAAGGGTTAACAAAGTCTGTAAACCCAGTTTTGAATACCTTGAAGGGTGTACTTTCTTAGATGGAGTCACTTTTTGGAATTTCTATGCTTGGGTGCATCAGGGGGGCCATAGGCGTGCGCAGCCTATTGCATTAGGGTGTGCACCCTAAAGCCCAAACACACAAGCCGTGCGCGCGCGTGTGTGTATGTATGTATGTATGTATGTATGGATATATTATATACACATACAGACACACACACACATATATATATATATATATACACAAATACACTCTGCATACATACATACATACAGACCCGCACTATTAATATAATCAAGGGAGAAGAAATAATTTTTACCCATATTTTTTGCCCTATAAGACGCTCCGGCCCATATGACACACCTTTTTCATTACAGCTGAGGTCAGACCACCAATGAGACCCCCAATGTTAATCAGACCTCAGCTGACAGCCCCAAAAAGACCCACAATCTTAATAAGACCCCAATAAGACCTCAGATCAGACCCCAATGTGAATGACCCCCAATCAGACCTCAGATAAGAGCCCCAGTGCCTCATATCAGCCCACAGTGCCTCATATCAGCCCCCAATTCCCCCCAGCAGCCTCTCTTCAGCCCCCAAGTGCCCCTCTTCAGCCCGCCAGTGCCCCTCTTCAGCCCCCCATTGCCTCATATCAGCCCCCAGTGCCCCTCTATAGCCCCCCAGCATCCTTTTCTTTAGCCCCCAGTGCCTTATATAATCCCCCAGTGCCCCTCTTCATCCTCCAGTGCCCCTCTTCAGCCCCCCAGCAGCCTCTCTTCAGCCCCCAGTGCCCCTCTTCAGCCTCTCAGCAGCCTCTCTTCAGCCCCTAGTGCCTCATATCATCCCCCAGTGCCTCATATCAGCCACCAGCAGCCTCTCTTCAGCCCCCAGCAGCTTCTCTTCAGCCCCCCAGCAGCCTCTCTTCAGCCCCCCAGCAGCCTCTCTTCAGACCCCAGTGCCTCATATCAGCCCCCATCAGCCTCTCTTTGGCCCCCAGTGCCTCCATCAGCCCCCCCCCCCAAAAAAAAAAAAACACTTACCATTCCTGCTCTGGACGCCGCCGCTCCTCATCACCCGCACTCGGTAATCCTCTTGTACAGTCTGCTGTGTGGGTGCGTACAGTGTGAGGTCACAGCATGGCCTCACACTATGCACAGCCTTCACAGTGGAGCGCTGAGGACCAGGTAAAAAGAGGTAAGTATAGCGCTTACCAGCCCTGACAGCTTGATTAGGGTGTGCCCAGGCACACCCCGTGTGCACGCCTATGAGGGGGGCTTGAAATTGGACATGGTGTAAAAAAAAACAGTCCTGCAAAATCTGCCATTCAAAAACCCATACGGCGTTCCCCTCCTTCTATGTCCTCCTGTTTGGCTAAACAGTAGTTTAGGACCACATATGGGGTGTTTCTGTAAACTAGATTATCAGGGCAACCCATATTGAGTTTTGTTTGGCAGTTAACCCTTACTTTATTACTAGAAAAAATGGCGTAAAATGGAAAATTTTCCAAAAAATTAAATTCTAAAATTGCTTCTCCATCTTCCATAAACTCTTGAGGAACACCTAAAGGGTTAACAACGTTTATAAACCCAGCTTTGAATACCTTGAGGGGTGTACTTTCTTAGATGGAGTCACTTTTTTGGAATTTCTATGCTAGGGTGCATTAGGGGGGCTTGCAATAGGACATGGTGTTAAAAAAAAACAGTTCTGCAAAATCTGCCATTCAAAACCCATATGGCGTTCCCCTCCTTCTATGCCCTCCCGTTTGGCCAAACAGTAGTTTAGGACCACATATGGGGTGTTTCTGTAAACTAGAGAATCAGGGCAACCCATATTGAGTTTTGTTTGGCAGTTAACCCTTACTTTATTACTGGAAAAAATGGCGTAAAATGGAAAATTTTCCAAAAAATTTACATCCTAAAATAGTTTCTCCATCTTCCATGAACTCTTGTGGAACACCAAAAGGGTTAACAATGTCTGTAAACCCAGCTTTGAATACCTTGAGGGGTGTACTTTCTTATATGGAGTCACTTTTTTGGAATTTCTATGCTAGGGTGCATCAGGGGGGCTTGCAATAGGACATGGTGTAAAAAAAAACACTCCAGCAAAATATGCCTTTCAAAACCCATATGAGCGTTCCCCTCCTTCTATGTCCTCCCGTTTGGCCAAACAATAGTTTAGGACCGCATATGGGGTGTTTCTGTAAATTAGAGAATCAGGGCAACCTATATTGAGTTTTGTTTGGCAGTTAACTCTTACTTTATTACTGGAAAAAATTGATTATAATGGAAAATTTTCCCAAAAATCGAAATTCTCAAATTTCTTCTACATTTTCCATGAACTGTTGTGGAACACCTAAAGGGTTAACAAAGTTTGTAAAATCAGTTTTTAATACCTTGAGGGCTGTAGTTTCTAAAATGGAGTAATTTTTGGGTGGTTTGTATTATGTAAGCCTCACAAAGTGACTTCAGACCTGGACTAGTCCATAAAAAGTGGGATTTGGCAAATTTCTGAAAAATTTCAAAATTTGCTTCTAAACTTCTAAGCTATGTAACATCCCCAAAAAACAAAATGGCATTCCCAAAATGATCGAAACATGAAGCAGACATATGGGGAATGTAAAGTAATAACTATTTTTGGGGGTATTACTATGTATTAGAGAAGTAGAGAAACTGAAAGTTTGAAATTTGCTAATTTATCAAAATTTTTGGTAAATTTGGTATTTTTTTAATTCAAAAGAATTAACTTTTTTGACCCCATTTTGGCAGTGTCATGAAGTACAATATGTGACGAGAAAACATCTCAGAACGGCCTGAAAGTTATCACCACATAAAGTGACACTGGTTAGATTTTGAAAAAATTGCCTGGTCCTTAAGGTGGAATAGGGCCGTGTCCTTAAGGGGTTAAAGGACCGGAAGCCCAATGTCTTGATAAAGCTGCTGCTTTATTACTGTGTTTAAGTTAAAGGGCCGGAAGCCCAAGTAAAGAGACTGACCTATTGAGAGCTATTTTTTTCCCCTTTTGGTTTGTAACTCTTGTGTCCTGGGTAAAAGCTGCAAGTGCCATGGAGGAAATGATAAAGCAGCTGGTGCAGGCTAACCTCAAACAGGCGATGGCATGGCAATAAAAGGCCATTGAGCAACAGCTAAGGTTGCATGCAGAGGATAAAAAGAGACACGAGTGTCCAACAACAGGCTAATGCACAGCAACAACAGGCAATGGCGCAGCAACAGGCTATGGCACAGCAGCAGGAAACTAATAGTTTGTTGATAGAGCAGATTGCTGCACTTAGAGAGACTGTTGTGACTCAACCCCCAACAAGCAGAGGGGAGTCCCCCAGGCACTGATAATGTGAGGAGGGTTGTGCAGCGGGCCTTGCAAAAGATGACACCTGATGATGACATTGAGGTCTACCTCACCATGTTTGAGAGAGTGGCAGAAAGAGAAAGACTCCCAGCTGCAGAGTGGGCAGAGGTGATTGCGCCATTTTTAACAGGGGAACCCCAAAATGCCTACTATGACCTCAGGGAGCAGGATGTCCGGTACTATAACAAGTTAAAGTTGGAGATCCTTGCTCACCTTGGAGTCACTCCAGCAGTACATGCCCAGAGGGTCCACGACTGGAACTACAGTCTGGAAAAGCCAGAGTCATCTACACCAGCAGAGATTGTAGAGAAGGTGGTGGTCGACCATTACTTCAGGGCCCTCCCTGTGGAGCTGCAACTCTGGGTTGGACATGGAGATCCCAAGTCTGCTGACCAGCTGGTCAACCTGGTGGAAAGGTTCCCAATGACTGAGGATTACCTCCATGATGTTCCTACTGTGCTAGCAACTCCCAGAAGTGAAAGATCAGTGACATCCATGGGTGAGAGAGTTCCAGCTGGTGAAAGTGTGTGGGAAAATACAAGAGGGAGCAAGGCTCTGGAGGTTGGGCATGGGAAAAAGACTGATCGTGAATCCCAGGGGCAATCTGGTCCTAGAAAGGTCTTACCGCATAGAAAACCAGGGGTACCCCAGTGCTGGAGGTGCCAGGAGTGGGGACATGCGGCTGCTTATTTCCCTCGTACCTCAGAGCCCATGGAGTGTAACACTAGTCGGTGACAGTCACTGTTTGCGACTATGCCAGAGACTGAGCCGCAAATACGTCCGGTGGTGGTACATGACTATTCCGTCAATGCCCTTTTGGACTCTAGTAGTGTCACGAGGGCGTCAGGAGCCACGTCTGACTCCGTTATACCCGGGGTCAGGAAGTCGCAGCGGGTGTCTGCGTGCTCTATGTCTAAAGATCATGCTGTTACTTAATGGTAGCTTTCTGTGTTTGCCTTGCAATCCTTTTTGTCTCACTCAGGGATTCGTAGCTTCTTCTCCTCAGCTGTTTCTTGTCCGCCACTCCCAACCTCCTTATATTCCCCCTTTCCACTTCTCTGGTTGCCAGATATAGAGCTTCCTGCCTGGACTTCTATACTGACCCACTGGAGCTGTGTTGCTGTTGTTCCTGGTTGTCGTACCAGAGCATTACCCTCCGGATCCCTGTTGGGCTTTTGTTGTCCGCTGTTGTCGCCCACCTGGGCTTATATGTTTTGTCTGTATTGTCTGTCCTCTCCCTGGTGTTTTCCTTTAGTGTTAGTGGTGAGGACTAGTGCTCCCACCGCCCTATTCACTACTTAGGGCTCAGCTTAAGGAAAGCCAGGGTTTAGGCACGTGATCGGCGTACGGGTGAAGAACCCATCTAGGGACGTCAGGTGCCAGCTTCAAGGTGAGTTAGGGGTCACCACCTTTCCCTCTCCCTTGAACAGGGCTTTCCCTTTTCCCTACCTTTGCGTCACACGTCTGTGATCGGTACGCCGGTCGTGATATTATATCTGGCCATTATTTTGTGTAGGTAGAAAAAAATATATAAAAAAAATAATAATTTTTTTGTTTTTCTCACTTTCTGCCTATTTAGAATCCAGTATGGATTCTATTGCTGCTTTGACAAAGCAACTTCAAGGCCTGTCTTTGGAGGTGGCAGGATTGAAGGCGTCGGTCCTCCAGCAGCAGCAATTGCAGCAGACCGCAAGCCCAGCGGTTGCTATTGGTAACCAGGTTGCTCCGGAACCCAAGGTTGTTCTTCCTGACAGATTTTCTGGGGGAAGGGACAAATTTGTGACATTCCGTGAGGCCTGTAAGTTATATTTTAAGCTGCACCCCTACTCCTTTGGTAATGAAGAACAGTGGGTGGGGATTGTTATTTCCCTCCTACTATATGGGACCCACAATCCTGGGCGGTCTCTTTACCCACTGATTCCCACGCTCTTCGGTCAGTGGATGGATTTTTTGGGGCCTTGGGTCTCATATATGATGACCCTGACCGAGTCGCCCTGGCTGAGTCGAAGTTACGGAGACTCCTACAGGGAGATCGGCCAGCAGAGGAGTATTGCTCAGGGTTCCGTAGGTGGAATACGGATACTCAGTGGAACGATCCGGCTCTCAGCTCTGGTTTATCCGAAAGGGTT
This sequence comes from Bufotes viridis, assembly GCA_033119425.1. Classification (NCBI taxonomy): domain Eukaryota; kingdom Metazoa; phylum Chordata; class Amphibia; order Anura; family Bufonidae; genus Bufotes; species Bufotes viridis. Next base: position 100,516,030 of record CM065596.1, on the reverse strand, counting down.
AAGGATGCGCTTGCGCTGTATGAGACCCCCTTTTCCCTTGATGCTGTTATGTCCCTTTCTATCAGAATAGATAGACGTCTTAGGGACAGAATGAAGAATCCTGAGCAATTAGTAACCACTCCCAAGCAGCAGCTAGTCTGTACGGACCTAAACGAACCTATGCAGCTAGTAGGAACTACTCGTCAGGTCTGTCCTCCTGAGGCTCGCAGTAGGCATGGGGTTTGTTTTTCTGTGGGGGGAGGGGTCATTTCATTAATGTCTGTCCTTCCATACCCAAAAAAGCTACTAACTCCAGGCTGTGTGGAGGATGTCAGCCGGGGGGTATACGTTTCCTCCATACGAACGTCTCAATTTGTGTTGCCAGCGGTTGTTGTTTTTAGTGATAAGACGGAGACTATTTCTTTCTTTCTTGACAGTGGAGCAGGGGTTAATTTGATAGATGCCCATTTTGCCCAGACTATGGGTTTGTCTTTCTGTACGCTACAGAGACCTATTCCCATATTCGCTATTGACTCTGTTCCTCTGTCTCAGAGAAACCTCACTCATACTGTCTATAACTTACATCTTCGGGTAGGGGACCACCATAACGAGTGTCTTTCATGTTATGTTCTGGAGGGCCTTCCCTCTCCTGTGGTATTGGGTCTTCCCTGGTTGGTAGTGCACAATCCTGTGGTGGATTGGCAGGCCAGGGAGATATTGGAGTGGAGTGAGCATTGCAGAGAAAATTGCTTAAATAGCAATTGCTTAGTCGCCTCCACAGCTACTCTACCTATATTTGTTTTGGATTTTGAGGACGTTTTCTCTGAGAAGGGTTGTCAGAAGTTACCTCCTCACCGTCCTTATGATTGCCTGGTTAACCTGATTCCCGGTGCAAAATTACCCAAGACCAGGTTATATAATCTTTCGGGTCCCGAGAGACAAGCCATGAAAGATTATATCTCCGAGAGTCTGGCTAAGGGACACATCAGACCCTCTTCATCACCCGTGTCTGCAGGGTTTTTCTTTGTTAAAAAGAAAGATGGGGGCCTACATCCTTGCCTAGATTTCTGCGAACTAAACCGGATAACCATCCGAGACCCATACCCTCTTCCTCTCATTCTTGACCTGTTTAATCAGATTGCGGGTGCTAGGTGGTTCTCCAAACTTGATCTTAGAGGGGCCTACAATCTGATTCGTATCAAGGAAGGGGATGAGTGGAAGACAGCTTTTAACACCCATGAGGGGCATTATGAAAATCTAGTCATGCCTTTCGGTCTGACCAATGCTCCTGCTGTCTTCCAACATTTTGTTAACGATATTTTTAGTCATCTTATCGGCAGGTTTGTGGTAATATACCTAGATGATATTTTAATTTATTTGTCTGATCTAAAAACACACGAGGTACATGTCAGACAGGTACTGCAGGTCCTACGGACGAATAAATTATATGCGAAGATTGTTCAAGAGATACAGTTCCTGGGATATCTATTGCCTGCTTCAGGTTTCCGTATGGATCCTGGGAAGGTCCAGGCAATTCTAGATTGGGATCTTCCTGAGAACCTTAAAGCACTGCAACGGTTCTTGGGTTTCGCAAATTTCTATAGAAAGTTTATTAAAAACTATTCTGTGATTGTCAAACCCCTTACTGACATGACTAGGAAGGGGACTGATTTTTCTAAATGGTCTGACGCCGCTAAAATGGCATTTTCCTCTCTAAAGGAGAGGTTTACCTCGGCACCTGTACTAATCCAACCGGATGTCTCCCAGCCTTTTATTTTTGAAGTAGATGCGTCAGAGGTGGGAGTGGGGGCTGTACTGTCTCAGGTTCCGTCACCTGGCAAATGGCGTTCTTGCGCTTTCTTTTCTAAAAAAAACTATCTGCAGCGGAAAGGAACTATGATATTGGCAATAGGGAACTATTAGCTATTAAACTAGCGTTTGAGGAATGGCGTCACTTTTTAGAGGGGGCAATCCACCCCGTCACTGTGATTACAGACCACAAAAACCTTCTGTACCTCGAATCAGCTAAGCGTTTCACCCCTAGACAAGCTAGGTGGTCTCTATTTTTTACCAGGTTTAACTTTATCATCACCTATCGTCCTGGGGCAAAAAATACCAAGGCAGATGCATTATCTCATAGTTTCCCTGGAGGGGGTAATGTGGGTGATCCGGTACCCATCCTACAAAGAGGAGTGGTTGTCTCTGCTGTACACTCTGTTCTGGAGGGGAAGGTGTTAGAGGACCAGGGGGGGCCCGGTCTCTTGCCCCTCAGAGAAATTGTTTGTACCGTTAAACCTGCGTCTCGAATTATTAAAGGAACATCATAATTCGGCACTTGCTGGGCAGCCGGGTAGTAAAGCAACCTTGGAGCTACTGTCTCATCATTTTTGGTGGCCGAGGTTGCGTCAGGATGTAATGGATTTTGTTTCTACTTGTTCTACTTGTGCACACACTAAAGTCTCTCATACACGTCCAGCAGGGTCTCTATTGCCACTTGTCATTCCCAATAGGCCATGGACACATCTGTTAATGGATTTCATCACTGACTTACCTTTGTCTGCGGGTAAAACAGTTATCTTGGTAGTAGTGGACAGGTTTAGCAAAATGGTACACTTTATTGCGTTACCCGCACTACCTAATGCTAAGACTCTAGCTCAGGTATTCATCAGTGAAATCGTGAAGCTTCACGGGGTCCCTTCCGATGTTTATTCCCAGTTTATTTCTAAGTTTTGGAAAGCTTTTTGTTCCCGTTTGGGGGTACACTTGTCCTTTTCCTCAGCATTCCATCCTCAATCGAATGGACAGACTAAGCGTACCAACCAAAACCTTGAGACATACCTAAGGTGTTTTGTGTCTGAAGGCCAAGAGGAGTGGTCATCATACTTACCGTTAGCTGAGTTTGCAATAAATAATCGCCGTCAGGAATCCACTGGCAAGTCACCATTTCTTGGTGCATATGGTTTTCATCCCCAATTCTGTACTTTCAAAGAAGGGGGGTCATCAGGGGTTCCTGAGGAGGAACGGTTTTCGTCATCACTTTCATCTGTATGGCAGAAGGTGCAAGCTAACTTGAAAAATATGGGGGGTAAATATAAATGCATGGCTGATAAGAAACGTTCGCCAGGTCCGGACCTAGGAGTGAATGACTGTGTGGTTGTCTACTAGGAATATTAAGTTAAAGGTTCCCTCTTGGAAACTGGGTCCTAGGTTCATTGGTCCTTACAAAATAGTAGCCATCATTAACCCCGTGGCTTTTCGCCTGGAGCTACCTCAGACTTTTAAAATCCATAACGTCTTCCATAAGTCATTACTCAAAAGGTATGTTGCACCTCTAGAACTGTCACCGCTACCACCCCCTCCGATTATTGCTGATGGTAATCTGGAGTTTCAAATATCCAAAATTGTTGATTCTCGTCGGGTCTGCCGCTCTCTTCAATATCTGGTGCATAGGAGGGGTTATGGCTCCGAGGAAAGAATGTGGGTACCAGCGTCAGAGGTAAACGCCAACAGGTTAGTTCAGGCTTTCCATGCCTCTCATCCTGAGAGACCTGGTCCTGAGTGTCCGGAGGTCCCTCGTAGAAAGGGGGGTACTGTCACGAGGGTGTCAGGAGCCACGTCTGACTCCGTTATACCCGGGGTCAGGAAGTCGCAGCGGGTGGCTGTGCGCTCTATGTCTAAAGATCATGCTGTTACTTAATGGTAGCTTTCTGTGTTTGCCTTGCAATCCTTTTTGTCTCACTCAGGGATAGGTAGCTTCTTCTCCTCAGCTGTTTCTTGTCCGCCACTCCCAACCTCCTTATATTCCCCCTTTCCACTTCTCTGGTTGCCAGATATAGAGCTTCCTGCCTGGACTTCTATACTGACCCACTGGAGCTGTGTTGCTGTTGTTCCTGGTTGTCGTACCAGAGCATTACCCTCCAGATCCCTGTTGGGCTTTTGTTGTCCGCTGTTGTCGCCCACCTGGGCTTATATGTTTTGTCTGTATTGTCTGTCCTCTCCCTGGTGTTTTCCTTTTAGTGTTAGTGGTGAGGACTAGTGCTCCCACCGCCCTATTTACTACTTAGGGCTCAGCTTAAGGAAAGCCAGGGTTTAGGCATGTGATCGGCGTACGGGTGAAGAACCCGTCTAGGGACGTCAGGGCAGTCAGGTGCCAAGTTCAAGGTGAGTTAGGGGTCACCACCTTTCCCTCTCCCTTGGACAGGGCTTTCCCTTTTCCATACCTTTGCGTCACACGTCTGTGATATGTATGCCGGTCGTGATAAGTAGTAGTAGTGTAGTCTGGTAGCTTTGGTTCTGGAGAGCTTAGTAGTGGGGGACTATGTGCTGGACAAACATATAAATGTGCTGTGTGTTCACGGAAATACCAAGGTTTACCCCGTGGCCCATGTCAAATTGGTGACTCAGGCTGGAACTGTGACTTGTGATGTCAGTGTAGACAAGAGACTCACATATGATATAGTATTGGTCCGTGACTTCCCATTATTTTGGGAGTTGTGCGAAACAGGAGACACTTCTGCAGCAAGTGACAAAACTCCTGCAGAACCTGTACCTGTCCCTTTAAATAATGGTGCAGATGAGGTGGGGATCGGGGAAAAAGCTCCCTCTGTGGGTAAAAATGTAGGTGATTTGGAAATGTCTTGCAATAATGTTGGTAAGACACATAGTAATACAGAGAATTAATCAGGTGGTATTGGTAAGCTAGCACTCGGGATCTCAGATTATAGGAATTCATTTTGGGTCCAGGCAGGTGTGTCTGATAAGGGACTGAGAGCAGTGTCGTATCAGATAGAAAATGGTAAGGGAGCAGCCAGTGAGATACCTGAGTAGAAGGCTGACTCCTGTAGAAAAAAGGTACAGCGTCACTGAACAAGAATGAAGGCCCCCGAACACATTGTGTTATACAATGTAGGGGACACATGGTGTCCTGGTTCGTCTATTGTATAACACTTGTGTTCTGTTTGTTTTTGATGTTTAATAAAGTTACTTACCAGGTAACGGTCTTGAGCGTGAGGTCATCGGCGGTTCTCGCAGGTGACAGCTCCTGGATCCTGATTGGTGAAGGGACCAACGGTCTTCTCATGCGGTGCCTGTAAAAGAAGGGTAAAGTCCGTTACAGCGCATTCACGGCGCTGAAATCACAAGCCTCCCCCCCCCTCCCTTAAAAGGTTCTTCCCGTCGCGATGTCCTGATTGTGGGGTAAGTCGCTTGTTGCTCAAGCGGACATTTGTGTGGCATTATCATTTAATTGGTTGGTAAAATAGGACATCGCGGCCCTTATTCTCCATACTATGTTTTAATTATTTCAATAAATATTTTATGCATCAACATTCAGTTTATGTTTGTTTGTAATATCGAAACTAGGACACCATGTTTAGCCATTAAGTGGGCAGTAGAATCCATAAAATACTGTCTGGGGGGTAAACGGTTTACAGTGGTGACAAATCGGGCTCTGCTGGACTGGATGTGGAGGAACAAAGAGAGAAATAGGAAGGTGGGTCATGTCTTTAAAAAAATGCAACTTTTCCATACAGCATAGGTCCGGATGGTTTCTCTCCTTGCAGAATTTTAAATTCTCGGGGCTTGAAAACTCGTGACTGAAAACTGCAGGGTAATACGGATGCCCTGTCACAAGCATCCTGTTTTGTTGCAAGTGTCCACCCCCACAGGCAGGGCCAATGCAAGGATTTTTGCCGCCCTAGGCAAGATAAAAATTGACGCCCATAATGTACCATTATGAAATACCCCTACATAGTGCCCCTAGTAAATGCCCCCATAGTGCTCCTCTCCCGCCTTCCTCCTAGTGCCCCCATAATATAATACACTGCTTCATTTGCAGAGCACAACCCCCCCCCCCCCATACCACATTTCTCCCCTGCCATGGCAGCACTGTTGATGAGGGTATATCCCAATTCTCCCCCTCCATGACATGGCAGCCCAGCTCTGTAATATTATTAATATAAAGGCCCTCTCTGTATAAATAATAATACTAATACAGTGGGGGCTATTAACATAAGAATAGTACAGAGGGGGCCATTATAATAATAATAATAGTACAGAGGCGGCCTTAGAACAATAATAATAGCCCGCCTTATGTGCCAGTAGTCCCCTTATGTGCCAGTAGCCCCTTATATGCCAGTAGTCCCCCTTATATGCCAGTAGTCCCCCCTTATGTGCCAGTAGCCCCTTATATGCCAGTAGTCCCCCCTTATGTGCCAGTAGTCCCGCTTATATGCCAGTAGTCCCCCCTTATGTGCCAGTAGCGCCCCTTATGTGCCAGTAGCGCCCCTTATGTGTCAGTAGCCCCCCTTATGTGCCAGCCGCCCCCCCCCCTTATGTGCCAGCCGCCCCCCCCCTTATGTGCCAGTAGTTCCCTTATGTGCCAGCAAGCCCCCCTTATGTGCCAGTAGCTCCTCCCTTATGTGCCAGTAGCCCCCTTATGTGCCAGCAAGCCCCCCTTATGTGCCAGTAGCCCCCCCTCCCTTATGTGCCAGTAGCTCCCCCACATATGTGCTCCACACTGACTTGTTTTGTTAAAAAAAAATAAAACCACAAAAAAACACATACTTACCTCCATGGCAGCGATGCGATGCAGGCCTCTTCTGTGTCCCGCGCTGTATGGCTCAGGCGGCGCGATGACATCATCGCGCCTCCTGAACCGGCCTCTGATAGGCTGCCTGCCAGCACTAGGCCGGCAGCCTATCAGATAAACAGGGGAGGACGGGACATGACTCTGGCCCGCCCTCCTCCTGCACGCTCCGCTGCCGCGACTCTGCTCTGGCGCCTGGGGGCGGGGCGACCGCACCGGGTGTCACCCCAGGGTCTTGTGTCACCCGGTACGGTCCACCGTCCGCACCCCCCTCAGGCAGTGCAGCATGATAGCGGGGCAGCGCCGGCCGCCCCGTTCTATTACCACAAGTTTTTTTGTTTTTGTTTTTCATCGCAGGGTTCCGGCGCCCCCTGCTAAATTGCGCCCTAGGCGATTGCCTAGGTCGCCTTACAGGTGGCGCCGGCCCTGCCCACAGGTGTGAACAGAGGGGGGGAATATGTGATAAAGTGCGCGGTAAAGATATGGTGGGGTGCAGTGGCGCACCCAGGGGGAGTGGTCCAACTTTTCTATACCCCCCCCCCCACCCCCTCCCCAGAACCATTCTTTTTTTTTTTTTCTCTTCCAGGGCCTCACCACGATCACACAGGCGGCACGGCCCTGGTTCTAATTGCACTGCGGCGGGGCGTGGGAGCGCATAGTTCCCTGCCCCGCCGCCTATCACCACTATAGGCTTCGGGCCGAGTAGGCCTGAGGCCTAAGTGGTGGTAGAAGCCCGGCGCCGCGCAATTACATCATCATGCGACGTGTGCGATGACGTCTGAGTCGCGCACCTGCCTCACCATCCGGGACACAGGTAAGTGTTGGCCTGTTTTTTTGTGTGTTTTGTGTGTTTATCTGGGGGAGGGGGAAGATGGCAATTTGGGAGCAAATTAATGGGACAGTGGGGACAAATGGGGGGTAAATTAATTAATATGGGGCAGTTTGGGGGAAAATAAATGGATGGCCGTAAGGCGGGTAAATTAATTAATATGGGGCAGGGTGAAGCAAATAAATGGATGGCAGTGTGGGGCCAAATTAATTAACATGGGGCATCTAGTGGCACTGGCACCATAGGAGCATTATTTGGGGGCTCTAAAGGGGACTTTTTTAATGGCAAATTATGGGGGGCACTAGAGGGGAGAGTGGCACTATGGGAGCATTATTTGGGGGCACTATGGGGCAGTGGAGCACCATGGGGGCATTTGGTGGCTCTAAAGGGGACTTTTTTAAATGCATTTTATGGGGGGCACTATGGCATTTTTTACTGGCACATTAGGAGGTATGCGTCTCAAAGAAGTAAGATTCACGGAAAGCAAAGGGACGCTAAAACTACACTTTATTGTTACATTTAAAAACAGGGGAAGATTCCTGATCAATATAAAGAAGACCAGGGTATGTATACACATCAAAGATACACAAATGCACGTCCTGGGACTTATGCAGTGAGGTCCCTGGAGTGCATGAACCATACACCGGAGGTGTCAGGCGTCAGGTGTGAGACAAATGGTCAAAGAAGGCTGGATGTGGCGGCCTGCCTTCTGAGTAAGGTGAGATTGAGGGCTAATTTGTGCCCCAAAAAAACAAATGTAGGTATTCACAGCCAGCCAGCCACATGCAGCAGCTTCACAGGAGGTGGCACATTATAGGGGGCACTAAGGAAGCATTTTTTTTAACTGGCACATGGGGGAGAGTAGCACTATGGGGGATCTGGTGGCATTAAGAAGAGGAATTTTTAACTGGCACATTATGGGGGCACTATAGGGGAGAGAGAACTATAGGGGCATCTTGTGGCATTAAGAAGGGGAGTTTTTAGTGGCACATTTTGGGGGCATCTGGTAGCACTAAGCAGGGTGATTTTTTACTGGTACATTTTGGCGGGCACTAAGAAGGGTCATTTTTTTACTGGCACATTATGGGGAAGAAGAGTACTATAGGGGCATCTTCTGGGGGCACTAAAAAGGGGAATTTTGTTACTGGCAAATAATGGGAAATAATGGGAAATGGGGAGAGGAGCACAATGGAGGCATGTGCTGGGGGCACTAAGATGGGGTATTTTATACTGGCACATCATGGGGGCAATATGGGAAAGGGGGAAAGGAGCAATATGGGAGCATTTACTGGGACACTATATAGGTGAATTTTATAGTGGCATACATTATGGGGACATTAGCTGAACTGTGGGCACTAAGTGGGGGTATTTCTTTTATTGGCATATTATAAGGAAAAGTATTACTACAAGGGGACATTATGGTGAGCTTTACTACTACTACTGGGGGGCTATAGGGAGCATGATTACTATGGGGGCATTATTACTACTAAGTGTGCTCTGGCAGAGAATTATTTCTATTGTGGCATTTTGGGGAGCACTGCTATTTTGGTGGGCACCCTGGCACAGTATCAGCTTAGCACAATTACTTTTAGGGACATTATGTTTATACTACTAGTGTCCAGGATACCATGTACTGGGCATAGCTATTTTTTTAGAGCACTGTGTGGCAATAATTGCTGAAGGGGCCACTATCTGTGTGATACATATATTTTTCAGGGAACAGTTTCTGCAGTATAGTATTGGGGAACACAGCATGCATAAGATTGGGGGTGGCAGGATGGTGTGTTCAGAAGATGTGAAGATGATGGAAAAGTAGGAAACTAATGTCTGTTTGTCAATCTCCGCAGAGACGGGAGATGGCTGAAAAATCATCATGGTGGTCTGGTCTGAATGGAGAAGATGAGGAAAGAGAAAGTCTACATCAAAGGTGACATCACTGGATGTAGGAGGTATGTGGCACTACGTAGGAGAGTAATGCCAACGCTACTCAATCACAATACAATGCGTGACTATACAGAATGTTCACCAAATAACCATAAAGGGACACGCAATACAATTTCATAAACTTTATTAGTTGATACAAAGACCAACAACATACACAATATCAATATTAAAAATATATATATGGCAGCAATACAAATGGTAGCCAAGACATGTAGCTCCCCTCCCATGCACAGAAGACACCGATTACTCTCCTATATAAGGTAGAAAAACCTTATCAAAGTGCTGACGTGAACAGACACATCCCCAATACAAAAACATGTAAGATAGAACAGTGCCCCACTAAGCTAATCTGGTGGACAATACCGCACATACAATGCAGCAAAGAGACACATATGTTCCATGAATGTATACCTGAGGGACACTTGAAAAGGAGGACACGGGCTTCTTAGCAGAGAGGAGAGCCCACCCCGACGTACGTTTCGCTCCGCTTTCTCAAGGGGCGTATCTAAATCAATCTCTCTAACCACTATATATATCCATGTCAATCAGGTACAATGTAGGACACATGTGTATATTTTAGATTTAAACTGACCTCATCATCGTAAGCGTGCTAGGAATATGTCATATTTCCGCGCCATCGCGCTGCCACCAGTGACGTCACAACGGCGCGAGACAACGCCCGCCACATATCCAGTCAGCCGCATGATCTCCGGCATCATGACGCCACAACGGGAACACGCAAGGCGACGCCCACCGGATATCCAGCTAGCCGTGAAATCACGCGACAACACATCAGCGCAGGGGCACGCATCCAAAACAAGTCACGTATTGCAGCATTACGCCGCATTTGTGACGTACCAGGACAACGCCCTCCCCCAGAAAAGCACTCGCGAGACTTTATCCATCTCTAATACGGAGGCATGCAAGACCCACTAATGCTCGCGAGATACTGCCTGCGACTATATGGGGCCACCCAGCAGACAAAAGCAAAAGCAGGATAAAGATTAAAAATAAGATTAAAAATAAGACGGGGGTAGCATCATCGCTCCATTACCTAAAGTGGGGTAGTGTCACCGGACCAAATGCAAAATATATATGTATATACGTTAATGTGAAAACCTATATTAGAGGGTCACCAGATCATATTCCGATCATGTGACCATCGACACCAACGTGAAATCAACCTCTTGCATAAAATCATTATCCCAATCAAAGCAAAAGGTAATAAATATACTTATCATCAAAATATTATTAATGCATATAAAATTATGAAAGCATATACAATAGAGTGTGAGTGCATAAGGAATCTATAAGGTGCCAGTGCATAAAGTGCTCAGTGCAGTGTGAACATGCAAGGTGACATAGAGAAAAGAATTGAAAAGTACAAAAACGGTACCATAAAAAAAGTGATAATTCATTTTCCAATATAGCTATAAATAGCCAGCTGGCTAATATATAACGTGTAAAATACATAAATAAATAAATACAGTATATACATAAATACAAAATATAAATATAAGAAAAATATATAAATTCATATGTCCAAAAGATACCACCCCATCTTCATATCAAGGGCTGCCCCATGCCTACTACAATTATATCCAAAGTCCCCCCTCCTCCCGTACAAATACGCATACACGCATTTATACGATAAAAAGGATGACAGGTTTGCCCGACTGCATAGTCCAAAAAAGAGGTCCTTCACATGTCCGATAAGATCTCCAGTCTATCATTTCATCTATAACCAACATGATCTGAAAAACATGGATTTATAGAGTTAGAACAATACAATATATATATATTATGTTAAAAACATACTAAAATTAAAAAGATTAAAACCAATGATCCGTAAGCATCAATGTAGATCACCGGGCCGCAGGAGCACGAGAGAGGAAGAGGAGCAGAAACACATATAACTCTCAGCCGACAACAAATAAAATTGTACAGCTGTATATAAGGACACAGGAGCCAGAGGCCCAAAGGAGGAGAGGGTCAAGGGGGTTAACAAGAACCACCCCAACAAAGGAAACGAGGATGGGATGCCAGTATATACTGGACATCCCAACAGTAGAAGACTAATATCATCCCATATTGGCAAACATTAGATGTCTATAAATATCTGTAAAGATATCTATAAAAATGGAGCATAAGTAATTCCCTCGTTGAGGCCATGAGGTGATATTGTGTTGAGGAGAAAAATCCACTTTGTTTCTCGCTGCACGAGGATCTTCTTAAGATTACCTCCTCTTGGTGACATAATGACCCTATCAATTCCTCTAACTCGCAACAGGGATCCATCTGATTCGTGCCTTTCTTTAAAGTGACGGGGGAGTGTTTTCAATGATGTTAAATCTTCTCCATCTATGGATAAGACATGTTCTCTCACCCTTCTTTTCAACTGCCGCGACGTCATCCCCACATAAATGAGGTCACACGGGCAGATAGCCCAATATATGACACCCACTGTAGCGCAATTAATGGTATGTGTGATTTTAAAAGTCTTCCCATGATCAGAATTATGAAAATGAGAAGCTTTTTCCATATTCTTGCACGCTACACACTTCCCACAAGCACTACTCCCCCATGGAGTTCCCTTTGTACCAAAAGGGTTGGGGGATTTGCGAATATACAGGCTCCGAGTAAGATGGTCTCGCAAGTTCTTTGCCCTGCGATATGTAATAGATGGACGATCTGGTATAACATCCTGTAATTGCGGATCCTGTGTGAGGATATCCCAGTATTTGGTCAAGGCTGCATTAACCACCTTCAACTTAGAGTTGAAGTTTGTAATAAATCTGACCACTGGTTTATCCTCACGTCTCACCTTTTTATGGAAGAAAAGACTTACTCCATAAAAAGGTGAGACGTGAGGATAAACCAGTGGTCAGATTTATTACAAACTTCAACTCTAAGTGGAAGGCGGTTATGCAGCCTTGACTGAGGGCAGGAGCTTCATCATTGTCACTGGGCATGCGCCGAGCCAGTAACGTCAGATGCTCGCTCTCCCATCAGTCATCCTGGGAGGAAGCACATGCTCAGTGACAATGATGAAGCTCCTGCCCTCAGTCTCCAGTACATCGCGCTGGCACAGCCCTCAGTGGGTACTGCGCCTGCGCGACAGTTCGCTCTGCCGTCAGGGAGGGGGAGGAGACGCTGTGGGCGGTTAGGTCTGCTTGTTGGAGGCGGCTTTGGGCACTGCAGGGGGGCGTTACTGGGCTCCAAAGAGGGAAGAAAACGCCCCTCTGGGCACCTTCAGGCTTCATTTGCATAAAGATAAAAAGCGTTTTTAGCAAAACTACTGCACGAATGACATAATAGAAAAGACAAGCCGATTCAAGGTACTGTGTTCTGCATGACTGGTTTAAAAGCTGAAATTGTGTAATCAGAGGTGACAGAATCCCTTTAAGGATGTGACGGGGAAAACCTACATGTAGGCCAGTTTTCCATCCACAGACAGCTGTTTCGGGGTGTTGCCCCTCATCAGTGTGGAGTAGGATTCTGGCTAACCGAGAGCAATGCCTTGGAGACTACTCAAACAAAACAATAGCTGATCTCAGGGAGACCAGCCACAAAAACACTGCGGAGCCTCAGTTAAGAGTCTCAACACAGCAAACCAAAGTGCAAAGCTCCCTGGGAAACAGGAATATGCAAAATAAATGTGGAGCCCCAGTATTGGGTCTACAACACAATGAAAGCCAGATATCCCTCAAAGGAAGGAAAACCGGTGCAAAGGGGTGTCTCCATTACAGAGATCACCAAATCCACCATATTAAGTGGCCACTATGTCAAGATCACGCTGTTTTACAAGCTTTAAGGATGTGACGGGGAAAACCTAAGCCAATTATCCATCCACAGACAGCTGTTTCAAGGTGTTGCTCCTCATTAGTGTGGAGTAGGATTCTGGCTAACCGGGAGCAATGCCTTGGAGACTACTCAAACAAAACAATAGCTAATCTCAGGGAGACCAGCCACAAAAACACACCTTCCTCCTCCTCCACTCCTCTTTTGACTGAAACTGCAACAGCTCCTGCCACTGAGCTATGTGGGGGACAGTGTGAGTACAGGAGCATTATGTCAGCCCCCTGAGTATTGAGTACAGTGCGTCTATGTGGGATGAGGGTAAGACTCTTACCTTCAACCTCAACAATATAATTTCAGCTGTGCATTGTTTGTTGGGAGTGGCTTATTATATGTAGGAGGGGCTTATAACAATATAAAAGGTACTCCTTGGAATTTGGGCCCCTTTGCTCACCTAGGCTGCAAAAAAGTGTCACAAATGTGATATCACCATACTCAGGAGAAGTAGGGCAATGTGTTTTGGGTGTATTTTTACATATACCCATGCTGGGTGAGAGAAATATCTCTGTAAATGACAACTTTTAAAAAAATGTTATACAAAGTTGTCAATTTACAGAGATATTTCTCTCACCCAGCCTGGGTATATGTAAAAATACACCCCAAAACACATTGCCCTACTTCTCCTGAGTACGGCGATACCACATGTGTGACACTTTTTTGCAGCCTAGGTGCTGTGACACAGTGAGAGGTTTGGTGGTAAAAAAACAGGTATTTTCCTCTCAGCCTGTGCTGCTGGGTTGATTGCAGCCAGGTGAGGGCAAATACTGGACCGGATTTTAGGTGCCGGTCCGGGTTTTTTTTGGGTTAATGCCTAGGTGCCTTTAAAAGACAGCTGGGTTTTATGCAAGGCTCTCTCTCTGTGTTTGGGATCTAAGCCCTGTGCTGGGCTGAAAAGCTGAGACCTGTGTGTCAGAAGAGCAGGCCATTTAAAGACGGTCAGTGGACTTTTTGTGTTGCTGAGCATTCAGCCAGGTGTGAACTAACACCTAGGATTTGAGGTGATTTAACCTGGAAACTGCTGGTGTTCCGTGGAGCTCTCAGGGCTGGAAGCAAGAGCTTGCAAAGAGGCATGCAGTCTGCCTGGAAGCCTGAGGTTGGACTTTCCTGCGGCTGGGCTGACAGCCGGGTGTGAACATGCACCTAAACCACACAGGTGAATTTGATTCAGTCTTGGACTTTTGTTTTGCCTCAAGTTTTTGCTGTGTGTGAAGTAACACTAAGTGACTGTTTTGAGTTTTGTTTGTGCAAGTGTGAAATAAAACACTGTTTGCTGCACTACCTGGACTCTCTTTGCCTCTATACTGCACCCGCACCGCTGTCTACCAGAGCAACCCCCCCACATTTGGTGTCGGATGCGGGCAATTGCAGTGAGGCTGGCGTGAAGCCAAAACTTTTCGTAGCATTTTTTTTTTTGGGCACTGTTGTATGTCCTGGATTAAGCCTGCCAAGCTGCAACCACCAACCCAGGACAAGATGGAGGAGATGATAAAGCAGCTTGTCCAGGCCATCGCACAACAGCAAAAGAGACATGAAGAAGCCTTACTTGTCCAACAGCAGGCCATCGCACAACAGCAAGAGACGAACAGACAGCTGCTAGAGGCTAATCAGCGACAGCAGGACACGAACCAGCGGCTGCTGCAACACGTAATGGTGCTAGAAAAGTCAGGGATGCCTCAGGGAGTGCACGATGCCCGGAAAGCAGTCCGCACGGCCGTTCCCAAGATGACACCGACAGATGATGTTGAAACCTACTTGGCGATGTTCGAAAAGGTGGCCGTGAGAGAGAGACTACCCCGAGACCAGTGGGCAGAGGTCATCGCTCCGTTTCTGGCGTCCGGACCCCAACAGGTTTACTTTGATTTACCGGACGACCAAGCAGCAGACTACTCTGTGGTTAAGGGTGAGATCCTGGCGAGACTGGGGGTGAATGTGTTGGTCAGGGCCCAGCGGGTACATCAGTGGGAGTTTAACCCAGCTGAGCCAGCACGACCCCAGTATTACAATTTGCTAAAACTCTTACAAAAATGGCTACCGCCTGACGTACTTAGTCCCACTGCTTTGCTGGACCGTATTGTAGCTGACAAATTCTGGAGGGCATTGCCACTACCCCTCCAGTGCTGGGTTGGCCAGACATCTCCTACTAGTGCCCTGGAGATGGTGGACCTGGTCGAACGTTATGGGGCTACTGAGGAACTTAAGGGGGGGACTCTGGGGAAGGGAGTAAAAAAAAACAGAAAATCCCCTCCCCAGACCCTGCGGCCTGAGCTGAGAAAGACCGCACAGGATGTGCCCTTTGGGGATCGGGACTCTATAATATGCTGGCGGTGCCAGGAGCCTGGCCATGTACGGGCCAACTGTCCCCTCCTGGGTGAGCCCATGGATGTAAACTTTGGGTATCGACAGTCATTGTATGCCAGAAGGGTCGATGTGTCAGAGGTTATCCATGAGGAACATTTGTGTCGGGTGGAGGTGGGAGACACTCCAGTGGCAGCTCTGCTGGATTCGGGGAGTCAGGTGACCCTGGTGAGGGCTTCCCTGGTGCGACCCACAGAGTTTACAGGCCGGAGAGTCGGGGTTTCCAGCATTCATGGAGATTTAAAAGAATACCCCACTGCTCTGTTGTCCGTAAACACGTGTGCCGGCAGGCAGGTCCATGAGGTGGCTGTAACCACGAGTATGCCCTATGATGTGATAATAGGAAGAGACTTTCCATTGTTCCCAGCCCTGTGGCCGGCCATTGTACGTACAGTTCCCAGACAGGTAGGAAAACTTCCAGTAGTGAGGCCTAGCCCAGGTGAGGTGTTAGAACCCCAGAAACCCAAGGCAGAGGGACCCACAGTAGGTCCGGTGGGTGAGGGGAAGACAGTCCCCCTAAATAGGATAGGTAGAAAACATAGGAAGGTGGCTCAGCCAGGCCAAAGCCGGTCCTGCAATCGAGTGTCTGGGGTCCGTAGCCAATGGGACCCGGTTTTGGTTGTTGGGCCACCTGTGAACAGTAAGGACAGCGCTAGGGGGAAGGGGACCTATAAAATGGCACAGAAAGTTGGAGACCCAAATTACAAGGTACACCAGCCAGGACTGCAAAAGCCGGAGCCGGTCTACCATGTAAATTTACGGAAACCTTGGAAGGTTAGAGAGACTTGTATTGAGAACAACCCGCGGCCGGTTTATCTAGGGAAAGAGATTCCGGTCCCTCTGTCTGCTAACAGGGAAGCGGCTGCCACAGCTAAAATTACTGGCAGCCTTTCCACTGAACAGACTCAGAGAGCCAAGGAGTTTGTTAGTCGGAACACAGAGGTGTCCTATCATTTCCCTGAATGCCCTTCCATAACTCACCGTGATATTGTCACTGAGCCCCAGGCAAAAGTCTGGTTAAAGCCGTACCAGGTGCCCGTGGCTCGGCGACAAGCCATCTCTGAAAGAGTGATATGGGGTTGGCCGCAGCCTGTCCCCATCTGGACAAAGAAGGAAAGTCCTGGGTCACCAGAGGGTTTGGGTGACTTCAGAACTTTAGATTTTCAGTGGAACACACAGCAGGGCAGATACAGGGAAATGCGAGTGCCCGGTTCTGGGTATACTGTCTGGCGTGTGTTCACCCCCTCAGGGTTGAACAAAGGGGGGGGGGGGTATGTGACACAGTGAGAGGTTTGGTGGTAAAAAAACAGGTATTTTCCTCTCAGCCTGTGCTGCTGGGTTGATTGCAGCCAGGTGAGGGCAAATACTGGACCGGATTTTAGGTGCCGGTCCGGTTTTTTTTTGGGTTAATGCCTAGGTGCCTTTAAAAGGCAGCTGGGTTTTATGCTCTCTCTCTCTGTGTTTGGGATCTGAGCCCTGTGCTGGGCTGAAAAGCTGAGACCTGTGTGTCAGAAGAGCAGGCCATTTAAAGACTGTCAGTGGACTTTTTGTGTTGCTGAGCATTCAGCCAGGTGTGAACTAACACCTAGGATTTGAGGTGATTTAACCTGGAAACTGCTGGTGTTCCGTGGAGCTCTCAGGGCTGGAAGCAAGAGCTTGCAAAGAGGCGTGCAGTCTGCCTGGAAGCCTGAGGTTGGACTTTCCTGCGGCTGGGCTGACAGCCAGGTGTGAACACGCACCTAAACCACACAGGTGAATTTGATTCAGTCTTGGACTTTTGTTTTGCCTCAAGTTTTTGCTGTGTGTGAAGTAACACTAAGTGACTGTTTTGAGTTTTGTTTGTGCAAGTGTGAAATAAAACACTGTTTGCTGCACTACCTGGACTCTCTTTGCCTCTATACTGCACCCACACCGCTGTCTACCAGAGCAACCCCCCCACAGTGCGCAAAGGGGCCCAAATTCCAAGGAGTTCATAGAAGATTTTTTTTTTTTTGGCACAAGTTAGCCAAAATTGACTTTTTTTCTTACAATGTCTCATATTCCACTAACTTGTGACAAAAAATAAAATTTTACGTGAACTCACCATACCCTTCACGGAATACCTTGGGGTGTCTTCTATCTAAAATGGGGTCACATGTGAGGTGTTTGTACTGCCTTGGCATTTGAGGGTCTCTGCAATCATTACACGTATGGCCAGCATTAGGAGTTTCTGCGATTCTCCTTATATTGAGCTTACGGGTAATGAGATTTTTTTTCCAATCAGCCTCCGGGCTGAAAAAAAAAAAAAAAAATGAACGGCACAGATTTTTTCATTCACATCGATCATCGTGGATGAAAAAATCTCTGCCAAAATCAGTGACTGCGGTGCGGTGGGCTGGGCGCTAACTACCTAACAAGTAGCTAACTAACTGGCGGTGATAAGGGACCCTTATGCCCCATTCACACGTCCGCAATTCTGTTTGCGGAACGGAATTGCGGACCCATTCATTTCTATGGGGACAGACTTTGTCCCGCTCGGATCCGAATTACGGATCCGCGTATCCGGATCTGCACTTCCGTTCTGCAAAAATATAGAACATGTCCTATTCTTGTCCGCAATTGCGGACAAGAAAAGGCATTTTCTATATAGTTCTGGCAATGTGCGGATCTGCAAAATGTGGAAAGCACATTGCCGGTGTTAGTGTTCTGAGGATCTGCGGATCCGCAAAACACATATGGACGTCTGAATGGAGCCTTACAAGGGGTGTGATCAATGACAGGGGGGTGATCAGTGACAGGGGGGTGATCAGGGAATCTAGATGGGGTGATCAAGGGGTTAATAAGTGACCCCGGGAGAGTTAGTGTAGTGTGGTTCTTGGTGCAACTTTACATAGCTACCTAGTCCTCTGGTGGTCGATCCCAGCAAATGGGACCACCAGAGGACCAGGTAGCAGGTATATCAGACACTGTTAACAAAACAGCGTCTGATATACCTGTTTGATGCGATTTAATTCGCATCTACAGCCTGCCAGCGATTGATCATCGCTGGCAGGCTGCAGTAGAACTGGTGAGACGCGCAGCACTGTGAGCGCTCGCGCGCGCGTTCACGGTAAATCTTGCGTCTCGCGAGATGACGCGCCGATGCGTCCAGTCAGAGCTACAGGACCGCCCGCCAGACGCATCCGTGCGTTAGGCGGTCCTGTAGTGGTTAATTAGAGGTTAATCAGTGACGGGGGGTGGATGGGGGGGTCTGTGTGGTGATTGGTGCACTTACATATGTTTCCTCTGGTGGTCCCAAGCAAAAGGGACCACCAGAGGAGCAGGCAGCAGGCATATCAGACGCTGTTAACAAAACCGTGTCTCATATGCAATTTTTTTTTTAACTACTACAGCCTGCCAGCACATGATCAGCGCTGGCAGGCTGTAGTTTACCTTCCTCATGACGCGATCCTGTGAGCGCGCGCATTCACAGGAAATCTCGCCTCTCACTAGATGACGCGCCGATGCGTCAATGAGGAATAACCCGGCCGCCCGCAGGACGTATCCCTGCGTTAGGCGGTCGGGTACTGGTTAAAGTTGTATGGGCTGGATTTCTTTGGACTGGGAGACAGGTAGGTTGGTAGTGGGAGTTTCTCAGTCCACACCACTAGTCCACTACAGATATTACCTTTAGCTGAGGAGATCACAGGTGAGGTCAGCTAGGCTGTAATCATGGAGGGATAAGACAGAGACCCTGTGTGTAAACTGCATTTTTGAGGTGAGTCAGGGAGAAGACCTCTGTATTAGCTAGAGCCCAGACGGGCAGTTGTTTATTTTGGTTTATGTTTATGTTTGTGATGGTGCTGAAGTGCCAGAATAAAGCACCATTTGGACTTGAACCCCATTGTCAGAGGAGAAATCTGTAATTGTGACCCTCTGTGAGAGAGCGATCCCTTTGTTTTTACATAAATACTTTGTATTCCCATATA
The DNA here is from genome assembly GCA_033119425.1 of Bufotes viridis. Lineage (NCBI taxonomy): Eukaryota > Metazoa > Chordata > Amphibia > Anura > Bufonidae > Bufotes > Bufotes viridis. The sequence continues at coordinate 100,496,532 of CM065596.1, read as the reverse complement.
TGCTCCAATTTTTGTCCCTCAAGATGGATTAGAACGAACTGAAATGCAGATAGAGACCATGTTTTTAATTACATACTGCTAAATAAGGCTACCTTCACATGACCGTATGTATTTTGCGGTCTGCAAAATGCGGATCTGCAAAAAATACGGTTGATGATGCGCGTTGCATCCGTTATTTTGCGGATCCAGTGTAACAATGTCTATCCTTGTCCGTAAAACGGACAAGAATAGGGCATGCAGCTATTTTTTCCGGGGCTACGGAACGGACATGCGGATGCGGACAGCACACGTTGTACTGTCCGCATTCTTTGCGGACTTGTTTAAATGAATGGGTCCTTATCCGATTCGAAAAAAAAACGGAATGGACACGGAAACAAAATACGTTTGTGTGAATGTAGCTTAACGGTTAATATGGATATTTGCACATATATTTATATCTTGCTCTACTTTGCCCTTTCAAAATGATGTTTTGCCCTTTTCTAATTACCTCTAGAAAGGCTGGATAATAGTTTATCAAGAACTATTTTCCGTGAAAGAAACATGCTGAATGAAATCACACAATTTAATCCATCTTTCTGTATCATCTGTTTATGTATACTGAGGTTTATGGTATACTGAATTCCAGAGCCATCACTGACCGGCAAATGTACACTGCATATTGCATCCATATTTGGAAGAACTTGTCTCTTTTCATCACCAACTGCAGTTATTTTTGAAAGCTGAGTAAAACCAGAGGTTAAGCAGATAGAATGGAAATTTAGTAAACTGAGGAAGACATTGTACATCCCCTAAAAGCAGTATAAGAAAGGAAGTAAGACGGAACACTGAAGTTGATCAAAGATAAGCAGTTTCAACTAGGGATGAGCAAACCAGGACCGGAATGTTCAGGTTTGTACCAAACATTATGGTGTCTGGTCACCCGAACATGGACATTGGAGCGAAAGTCCGTGTCCCTGTTCATTGTTTGGATATTAAAGCTTGTTGAAAGGCCTTGTATTGGCATGGCTGTGATTGGCCGGCACACCATTGGACCCTGCATGTATAAATGCCAGATCTCGTGTTCCACAGCCATTCTGCTCTGACTAGTGTAGGGACAGGACAGTGTTAGGGTGTTTTTAATAATTCTGTGGGTGACCTATAGGCAATTTTGTGGGTGCAGTACAACATCTTTGCACCAGTGACACAGAAATATAATACTTAGGGTACTTTCACACTAGCGTTGTTCAGATCCGGCAGGCAGTATCCCCCCCCCCCCCTATTTCTGAGAGCGCTGCAAAGGGCCATTTCAGCCCCAGTTTACTACTAAAATTAAATGTTTTGGCTAAATAAAGTATATTGCAAAAATGTTACCTATCACTTGCCCTACACTTTAGCAAAAAAAATCTTTTATTATGGCAGTTACACTTTAAGCTTTGTAAAAGTAGCCCAAACCCTGCTGTAGTACTTACTAACTACATTGGCATGCAGACTCGCTGGCAGCTTGAGCTTAACATCTCTCCTTCCGTCATGTGCCTCCTGCCCGTTTCCATGCTTCATTCATAAAGTGGGAACGAATCTGGATGCCACCGTAGTTAGTATGTACTACAGCAGGGTTTGGGATACTTTTACAAAGATTAAGCTTTACATGAATACGGTATACTTTACAGCTATGTGCGCCCCGCGGTGTATTAGAGTAGAGTTACTGCACCCGCCCTGCCGCGAGTGTCCCCGCCTCCTCCCTCCCCACTGAATCCCTACTCCATGCTGTTCAATATACAGTATAATCCCTGCACCATGCTGTATAATATACATTATAATCCCTGCACTGCTGTACAGTATACATTATAACTAGAGTTGAGCGAACACCTGGATTTTCGGGTTCGTGAACTTCGGCCGAACTTCACGAAAATGTTCAGGTTCGGGATCCGAACTTGACCCCGAACCCCATTAAAGTCAATGGGGACCCAAACTTTTGGGCACTAAAAAGGCTATAAAATACCCCAGGAAAGGGCTAGAGGGCTGCAAAAGGCTATAAAATACCCCAGGAAAGGGCTAGAGGGCTGCAAAGGCAGCAAAATGTAGGTAAATCCCCTGCAAACAAATGTGGATAGGGAAATGACTTAAAATAAAAAATAAAAAAATTAACCAATATCAATCGGAAACTTGGAGGAGGAGGTGAAATAGGAGGTTGGGGTGGCGTCAGATGGGAATGCTATGGGAGTTGAAGTTCTCATCACAGCCAAAAAGGATTCATGTCTGCCTGCAGTGTCACAGGCCTCATTCACAGACTCAAGGCCATGGCAACCATACATGGGAGTTGAAGTTGTCATCACAGCCAAGAAGGAATCATGTAGGGCCACAGGCCTTATTTAAACATTTAGGCCCACGGTACCCACAAAGAGGAGAGGTAAAATCACGCCAAGGCAGTATTGATGTCCCCCAGCAAGGCTTGGTGGCGGAAGGACGTGCGCCAAACAGCTCTCCGCCTGGGGCCCTGCCGCCACTACATTTACCCAGTGTGCAGTTAGGGAGATAAAGCGTCACTGGCCGTGCTTACTGGTCCACGTATCTGTGGTTAGGTAACCTTGCCACAGATGGCGTTGAGCAGTGCACACTTGATTTTATCCGATACTTGGTTGTGTAGGGAAGGCACGGCTCTCTTGGAGAAGTAGTGGCGGCTAGGAATGACGTACTGTGGGACAGCCATGGCCATCAGCTGTTTAAAGCTGTCCGTGTCCACCAGCCTGAATGACAGCATTTCAAAGGCCAGTAGTTTAGATATGCTGGCATTCAGGGCCAGGGATCGAGGGTGGCTAGGTGGGAATTTACACTTTCTCTCCAAGGTTTGTGAGATGGAGAGTTGAACGCTGCCATGTGACATGGTAGAGATGCTTGGTGACGGAAGTGGTGGTGTTGGTGGCACATCCTCTGTTTGCTGGACGGCAGGTGCCAACGTTTCCCCAGAGGCGGAGGAAGAGGCCGAGGCAGAAGAGGGAGCAGGAGGGGCCTGAGCCCTTTCTTGGTTTTGAAGGTACTTACTCCACTGCAGCCCATGTAGATGCCTGGTCATGCAGGTTGTGCCAAGGTTCAGTACGTTAATGCCTTGCTTCAGGCTCTGATGGCACAGCGTGCAAACCACTCGGGTCTTGTCATCAGCACATTGTGTGAAGAAGTGTCATGCCAGGGAACACCTTGAAGCTGCCTTTGGTGTGCTCGGTCCCTGGTGGCGGTGGCCAGTAGCAGGCAAACTCTCTTGGCGACGCCTGTTCTGCTTTTGCACCCTGCTCCCTCTTTTGCTACGCTGTTGGCTCGGTCTCACCACTGCCTCTTCCTCTTCCTCTGAAAGTCAGTGACATGACCTTCATTCCATGTGGGGTCTAGGACCTCATCGTCCCCTACATCGTCTTCTACACAGTCTTCCTCCCTGACCTCCTGTTCGGTCTGCACACTGCTGAAAGACGCAGCAGTTAGCATCTGTGTTTCGTCATCATCAGAGACGTGCTGACTCTGCTGAGGTGGTATTCCCATGTCCTTATCAGGAAACATAAGTGGTTGTATGTCAGTGCATTCTATGTCTTCTACCGCTGGGGAAGGGCTAGGTGGATTCCATTGGGAAACCCTGCCAGCAGAGTCTTCAAACAGCATAAGAGACTGCTGCATAACTTGAGGCTCAGATAGGTTCCCTGATATGCATGGGGGTGATGTGACAGACTGATGGGCTTGGTTTTCAGGCGCTACCTGTGCGCTTTCTGCAGAAGACTGGGTGGGAGATAATGTGAACCTGCTGGATCCACTGTCGGCCACCCAATCGACTAGCACCTGTATTTGCTCAGGCCTTACCATCCTTAGAACGGCATTAGGCCTGACCAAATATCGCTCTAGTTTCTGGCAGCTACTGGGATCTGAGGTAGTTGGTTCACTAGGACGTGTAGCTGTGGCAGAACGGCCACGTCCTCTCCCAGCACCAGAGGGTCCACAAACACCACCACGACCACGTCCGCTTCCCTTACTAGATGTTTTCCTCATTGTTACCGTTAGTTTTCAGCCCTTGTAGATAGACGCTGACATGCTGAGTGTAATATACCCTATTACAGAATTACACTTGAAGAGGAACAGCAGAAAGCACAGATGTTTAGGATTTCTATTTCAGGGATTTTATTTAACCACAGAAAAAAATATATCCTTTTACGGACAGTATTACACTTGAACAGCCACAGCTGAAACACCAGATTTAGGGGATTGGTGTTTTGGCCATTGAATTACACCCCAGAAAAAAATCTATCCTTTGATGGACAGTATTAAACTTAGCCAGCCACAGCTGGAACCCCAGATTTAGGGGATTGCTATTTTGGCAATTGAATTTCACCCCAGAAAAAAATCTATCCTTTTACGGACAGTATTACACTCGGACAGCCACAGCTGGAACCCCAGATTTAGGGGATTGGTATTTTGGCAATTGAATTTCACCCCAGAAAAAAAATCTATCCTTTGACGGACAGTATTACACTTGGCCAGCCACAGCTGGAACACCAGATTTTGGGGATTGTTATTTTGGCAATTGAATTTCACCCCAGAAAAAAATCTATCCTGTGACGGTCAGTATTGCACTTGGCCAGCCACAGCTGGAACACCAGATTTTGGGGATTGTTATTTTGGCAATTGAATTTCACCACAGAAAAAAATCTATCTTTTGACGGATAGTATTAAACTTAGCCAGCCACAGCTGGAACCCCAGATTTAGGGGATTGGTATTTTGGAAATTGAATTTCACGCCAGAAAATAATCTATCCTTTTACGGACAGTATTACACTTGGAGAGCAACAGCTGGTACTCCAGATTTAGGGGATTGGTATTTTGGCAATTGAATTTCACCCCTCAAAAAATATAGCAATTTCTATCCTGTGTTTCAAGGTGTGACAATAAGCACAACCCCTGATGTAGGATATTGCAAAAAAGAGCCTACTATTGAACCCAAAAATGTATGTTGAACTTGGTGGCAGCTCAAAACATGTGCTGGTGCACCAAAAGATCACAAAATGGCCACCAATCACCCCAGAAAAAAGTGACAGAAAAATGCTCTGGGCAGCCTAAAAACCAGTGAGCAATGAACTAACAGAAGTTGAATGATTCACAGCTATAGATCGATCACTTCAATAAATGGTTTTGTTGAGTCTTCCCTGCCTAATCTCGCCCTCACAGCAGCTGCATTCTATCCCTACACTAATCAGAGCAGAGTGATGGGCGGAGCTACGTGACTCCAGCTTAAATAGAGGCTGGGTCACATGCTGCACTTGGCCAATCACAGCCATGCCAATAGTAGACATGGCTGTGATGGCCTCTTGGGGCAAGTAGTATGACGCTTGTTGATTGGCTGCTTTGCAGGCTTTCAAAAAGCGCCATAGAAATCACTGAACACCGACCCCGAACCCGAACTTTTACATAAATGTTCGGGTCCGGGTCCCAAACACGCCAAAATTCGGTACGAACCCGAACTATACAGTTCGGGTTCGCTCAACACTAAATATAACCCCTCCACCATACTGTACAATATACAGTATAATCCATACATCATACAGTAAAATATACAGTATAAGCCATACACCATGCCGTACAATATAACTCCACAGTGTACGTGTTATACTGTATATTGAACAGTATGGAATATAATGTATATTGTATAGCATTGTGCAGGGATTATATTGTATATTGTACAGCATGTTACAGGGATTATAATGCATACTGTACAGCAAATGTTTGGAGGTTACACCATGCCGAACAATATAACCCCTGTGGGATAGATAGATAGATAGATAGATAGATAGATAGATAGATAGGCCTATACCTATATACAGCCTATATCTATATACAGTCTACACCTATGTACTGCAATATATAGTTGTAGGCTGTATATAGGTATAGGCTGGATATAAGTGCAGGGCATGCTGCTGCAGAACACAAGGGGTGAAACCACTGGCAGCCTATCACTGGGATGGTGTGTTCCTATCACTGGGATAGGATGGTGTGTCCCTGACAGTGGCTTCACCCCTTGTGTTGTACAGCAGCATGCCCTCCAGGTCTGTCCTCACTCCCAGCATATTTATGTAGCAGGCGCAGCAGGCAGCTGTCAGTTTCAGGAGGGAGTCTAGCTTCCAAGATGGCACCAACACCGCCTCCACATTACTTCTTCCTGTGCAATGCCGCTCCTCCTTTTCAGTGATTACGGTGATTACCGATCACAAGAATCTGCCTTACCTGGAGTCGGCTAAATGACTGTACCCAAGGCAGGCCAGATGGTCATTGTTTTTCGCCAGATTTAACTTTATTGTCACCTACCGTCCTGGGTTTAAGAACGTCAAGGTGGATGCTTTTTAACGCAGCTTTCCTGGAGGGGGGATTCTAGAGATCCTAGTCCTATTTTATCTGAAGGGGTAGTCATATCCACCCTATGATAAATATAAAGTCCGCGAAACAGCCGTCGCCAGCTGAGCATTCAGCATTGGACATCTATGTCCGCCCCAGCCCATGTAACCTTTTTATATCTTCAATAAAGAAGCTTTTAATTTGCAATGGTGAGTGCCACTATTTTCTTCATATCTCTGGACTCTATATTTATCATTGGACTATATCTTGCATAGTAGAGCACCACCAATATTGCAATATTTGACTCGTCTCACAGCACATCGTTCACACACCTGAGTCTGGGTGCGGAGCAGTGCCGCCTCCCTCTCCACGCTACATCATATCCACCCTATATCCTGATCTTGAGGCAGAGGTGTTGGAGGCCCAGGGAGATGCACCAGACTCTTGTCCTCCGGGGAAATTGTCAGATTTGCCCCTGAAGAAGCTGTGTGTGAAACCCAGGTCGGGCTGGAACCTATTTGATGATATGCTGGCAATTTTAAACTTGAGGGTGCCTCAATATTTGTGTGATCTTTGATAAGCCTACAGAAGGAAAGTGTGGAAGTGCAGCCATACTTGAATGCGGGAGTTATCGGCGTCCTCTGCCTACCTATGTGGACAAGTGCGTTAGAGGGAAAGGACATAGTCTGAACAAGAAGCAGCGCGGTTCCAATATTCTATTAAAGTTCTGTACTCGACTGGGGGTACAATTGTCATTTTCTTCAGGTTTTCATCCTCAGTTAAACGGACAGACTGAGTGCACTAATCAGAATCTGGAGACTTACTTGAGATGTTTTGTTTCAGAGAACCAGGAGGAGTGGTCTTCATTCTTATTCTTAGCGGAGTTTGCCATTAATAACCGTAGACAGGAGTCCACTCATAAGTCAACGTTTTTGGGGGCATATGGGTTCCATCCGCAGTTTGTCACATTTATTGGTTCTCAAACTTCCGGTATTCCTGAGGAGCAACGATTTTCCTCTTCTTTGTCTTCTATTTGGGGGAAAATTCTAAATAACCTGAAAAAGATGGGCAACAAGTATAAGAGTGTGGCTGACAGGAGACATATGCATGGTCCGGACCTGAGAGTGGGTGATTCTGTGTGACTGTCCACAAGAAACATTAAGCTTAAGGTACCTTCTTGGAAGTTGGGCCCAAGATTTATTGGTCCATATAAGATCACTGCCATTGTTAACCCTGCAGCCTTCCATCTTGAACTTCCTAACTTATTTTATGAGTCGTTGATGAAATGTGTTGAACCTGTTGAGCCGTCCTCCTTGCCTCCCACTCCTGTTATGGTGGACAGTAATTTAGAATTTCAGATCAACAGGATTGTGGACTCCCGAGTTCTCCGTAGATCCCTCCAGTATCTCATCCTCTGGAAAGGGTACGGACCAGAGGAGAGGATGTGGGTATCAGCGCCCGATGTTAATGCTAATCATCTTGTGAAGGCCTTTCACAGAGCTTATCCTGATAAGGTCGGTCCTGGGTGCCCGGAGAAAAATGTCAGGAGATCAAGGAGACTGGTGGAGCATGGAGGAATCTAACAGACTCTTTGATTACCCTGGATTCAGTGTTGTTGTTGTTAATGATCACATCCCTTGTTTCAGGTGTAGCGTAGTAGTCATTACTTCTACCCTATCTAGTTGCGTTCCCTTTCCCTCCTGATTGTCTGTGTGGTGTTTTCTCCTATACCTCATCCATGACAGCCAGAAGTGTGTCCTACGTAGTGTAGATTACATATAGAGCAAGTGGGTGTGAGGGGTTGTACTCAAGCAGAATTCTTGAATTTAACTATATTTATTATAATCATTGGAATTTAAAATTCACATACCATTTTGAGACTAAAAGTATAACTTTTTTACATGTCATCTTATCACATGAAGGTACTAAGGTTATTAGTGCTCCATTCAGAAAACCTACAGCAGACAATTCTTTATTGTTTACAGGGTTATGCTACCCCAAAGTAGTAGAAAGTATGCCATATGGTGAATTGGTACCAATAGGACCCAGTTCTACCAGTGATTTTGTATTTTTGAGGGAGAAAAAAAGAAAGCTAGTTCACACATAAAAGAGAGAGGCTTTTCCGACTTTACTCTTAATAAAGCAGCTAGCAGAGTTCAGAACATGACAGAGTTCCCTTCTAGAAGAACATAATAATAAAGAAAAGAAAAGAGAAAATTGGGTAAAAATGAACCTTTCAACTTTGTGACTACTAGAGTCACCAGTATCGTCAGACTGTAGGAATTATTTGGAGATTCTTATCAATCTTAGATGAAACATTGAGACAAATCTTTAGAGGTGGTCTTTGTTTTGTTTCCAGAAGGGTTCGCACTCTGGGTAACATTGTATCCCTGAGTGCATTTACTACAGGAGCCACCCAGTGGCGTTGCTAAGGCTGGTGTATCTCTGCTTAGCCCCGCCCCCACATCAGCTGTCTGTTTACTATCTAAACCCCCATCCATGTTATCGCTTGGGTTCAAACAACCCCCTGGCAATCTGTCTTTTGTGATATCCAGAATACAGCACCACATACCTTACATCCAGTAACTTCTCTGATGCAGACCTTCTTTCCTCATCTTCTCCTTTCAGACCAGACCGCCATGATGATTTTTCACCCATCTCTAGTCTCTGTAGTTTGACAAAAGACATCTTAGGTTCCTACTTTTCCATCATCCTCCCACCTTCTTAACAACTCACCTGCCACCTTCAATAATAAAAATAATAATGTGCACTAATATAAAAGTGCTCCCGTTCTGTGTGCCGGTGCAAAAAACTCCCTCAGTGCCGCCAGTTGAGCTAATGTCCCCATAATGTGTGCAAGTATAAAATACCCCTATATAATGCCCCACCCCCACATACCTATCGGACCTCCCACCCCTTCCAGAGCTTCCACCCAAACACCCCTCCAGGACCTCCTATCCCAGCATCCCCACACCCCTCCCTAGATCCCCCCATCAGTGTCATCCACACATCCCCCCATCAGTGTCATCCACACATCCCCCATCAATGTATTTTACACATCCTCCCTATCAGTGTCCCCCACAGATCCCCCCATCAGTGTCCTCCACACATACCCCCATCAGTGTCCTCCATACATCCCCCCCCATCAGTGTCCTCCACACATCCCCCCCTAAGTGTCATCCACACATCCCCCCATTAGTGTCCTCCACACACACCCCCATCAGTGTCCTGCACACATCCCCCCCATCAGTGTCCTGCACACATCCCCCCCCCCATCAGTGTCCTCCACAAATCCCCATCAGTGGTGTCACCCCCCTCCCAACGCCACTGGAGCCACCTCTAGTAAAACTTGCCTATCTTATCCAGGGTTGTATAAATGTAAAGTATGTAAGTTTGCAAGAACATGCAACTCTTATGTATCATCAGATAAACATGGAATATGCAATATAAACTGTAAAACCTCTCATGTAGTGTATGTAATCTACAATATGTAGGACAGACTTCTGGCCGCCTAAAAGTATGTATAAGAAGGCATCTATCGGATGTTGAGATCAATATTGAATCTCTGACAAAACATTTTAGGGATGTTCACAAAGGTGACCTTTCAAGTGTTTTCTTTCAAGGTATAGAAAGAGTTTTTTTACCCCATAGGGGAGGTGACCATGGTAAAAAACAAACTCCTGAATCTGGAAGCATATTATATTTTTCTGTTACAAACAAGTTATCCTCAAGAATTGAACAGACACCAGAATGTTATGTATATTTATTTGATTGCAACTCATAGTGATATAATTAATAAGCTTCTTTAATCTATTTGTCATATAAAGGGTCAACGCTCGTGTTACTTTTCATGCTATCATTTCCCTGTGAATATATCACATGATAGCTTATGTGACAGGGTGTGGATTTTAAATAGGGGGGTGTTTCCAAATAATTTCATGTCATGAGTAAGAACTGAGTGAGGTCCGAAATGCGTAGACTATGTCCATGGGGATGATTGCCTGTAGCGCATAAACTGTTTTAATTAATTTTCTCAATAAATAATATTTTTATTCCTCAGGTGCTGGATCATACCCTTTTTTTACAGAATGTAGGGTGTATCATCCAACCCCTCAAAAAAGGACTTAACAGACAGTAATATAAATTTGGGGAAACACAATCACATTGTATCCAGACACTATTTTACCACACATAATAAAGATCCCCCTTGTCTGCAACTTGTAATTTTCAAACAAATACCCAGTACTATTTAAAATATGCCCCCCTGGTGAACAGGGAAGAATGCTGGACTTTCAGATTGCATACCCAGAAGCGTTAAACGAAACTGCAGAAAGAGTTCTCAATTAGTTATATATCTATATATTTGTTGTATAACTTATTTTATACTAATGGTTTCTGTTGTTTTTCTCGCATATTCATCTACTTATCCAGTCTACTTTAAATGTAATTTTTATCTATGTCTGAGCTTTTGTTGTTTTAAAATAAATTTTTGATCTGTATCCTGCACCTTCTGAGCCTGCTTTTAACTCTTGCTGCTCAAAGCAGTACAGTGACCTAGTCAACATCATCACCTGCTTTTTCTCCTGCTCAGACTCCTCCCCCTTGTCCTACACTTTATCTTGAGACATCCATAACTGAATGTGTGGCCATGAGAACTATTCTCAACCAGCAATTAGCTTGTGTGCAGGATGAACACTTACCTGGCCAAGTTGCTAGTAGTGCAGTTGCTGATGTACCATTTAATTGTGGGAATTGTGGCTCATTTCTGCGCCTTTTCCCAAATTTAATTGTGCTGGTCTGTGTAGTGTGTTGGACTCCTGGCCAGGCAAACAAAAGTAATATAAACTCTTTCTCTCTCGTTGCACAAACGTAGTACACTTCCCCACCTTTACCCAAGTTTCATTTTTCTGGCCCGTGTGCTGTGTTGGACACCTGACCAGGCAAGAAAAGGTACTATAAACTTTCTTGTTGTTACACAATTGTGCTGCACTTCCATGCCTTCAAATTAAATTTTTCTGGCTCATGCCATGTGTTGGGCTTCTGGCCAGGTAGGGTGAGCAAAGATATACATTGTCTTATGATTCCGCAAATATGGCACACTAACTTGCCTTCACCCAAATTTAATTTTGCTGCATTATATTTGTACTTTATAAAAATTAAAAAAACTGTTTCAAATTGTCTAATTCTCTAAATGACTGTAGCCTTTTCTGGATCCATATCGTGTTCCCTGACCCCATGGGCTTCTGGGCAGGTAGACTGGAATAGTGTCCTGAACTGGCCTAGTATGCTCTCTCTCTCTTCCCTAGCCTGCAGTGTCATCTTGGAGAGAGTTTCCAGCACTGCAGGGGTCGTTGTGACACCCAAACAAACCAAGTTGTCCTCCACCAGTGTCCAAAACATCAATTTTGACAAAATGAACGAGGCATGGATCCATGAGGTTATTTAAACTCCTCAGGCTGAGGCTGATGAATAGATCTGCCCTCGCTGACAGTGCCACATCCTGCCACTGCTGCTATCTGCCTACCTACCCTCGTGTTCTGTACCACATGACTGCTGCTTCTGCCATCATGCCACTATGCTATCTGCCTTCCTACCTTCATGTTTTGTAATTTTTGTCTTCTGGTTATGCCACCACTGCCACAGCTGCTAATCCTCTACTGTCACATTTATTACTCTTATTGACACTACCATTACTACACACAGTCGTGAATATCACTACTACACACATATACTACTCTACACATCTATGGCCTTGTCTGTTGTCTGAGCCACTCTTTCTTCTGACATTAACATGCATGTGCATAAACAAGTGTAATAGGGGTACAGATGTATGGGAGGGTTAAAAGAGGGGAGCGTCCGTTATTTGGGAAAGTGGTGCCAGAAGGGAACATGTTATTTAACTGTTATTGCTGAATTGTTATAAAAATGTAAATTGTCATGTCTCCTGATCACTGCAAGCCAGTAGGGGTGTAGTGAAGACAGTTGGCCACTAGAGGGACCCCTAGGATAAATATATAAAAGGCTTAGTGAGGGGAGGAGGAGTTGTTGTTGTTCAGTGGAGTGAAGTTAAGATGTAGCTGCAGTGGCAGAGAAGTACAGGCCCCTGAGCCTGGTGAAGCCAGGGGGCACCTGGGTCTATGACCTAGGGAAGGGTGTGCAGTTGATGAAACAGCCGGAAGGGTCCTGCCAGGAGGTGAACATACGTAGCCGGAGATAGGAGGACGCCAGTTCCAAGGGCCAGAGTGGAGCAATACCCTTAGGCCGGGCTGAGAGAGAGAGAAACGGAGCAGGGAAGGAAAAGAATCACTGGATACCAGCCAGACGGGGCTGAGGACACAGAACAGAGCCTTAGTGAGGAAAAGCACAGGAAGGGCGCAGGGATCAGGAGGCATATTGTCCATGTCCTGCATTGAAGGCCCGTTGGTGTACCGTTCACTGGAAAAGGTCTGCTGTGGTGAATATGTGATTGTTCCCTGGTTAAGTGTGTGGCCGGCAGAGGAATCTGCTTGAGGTGGAGAAACGTTTTGCAACCCTTTTAAGTAAAGACTGACAATTTAACTGAAACGCCTGGTCTTCAATTATTCCTGCTAGCAGGGGAGTGCTACAGCTGCTATACACCGAGACCATCATCTGGAGCAGAACACGGAAGGGATCCATAAATCCATCAAAGCATACCTCTCAGGTGGGTGACGCACTGCACCACAACACCCAACATGTCCTGGTCCCCCCTGACCCGCAGGTAGCTTACAACTTGGCGTAGTCGGCAGGATCCACGCGTTTCTGTGGTGCAGGGAAACGTGACCTCCGTGCCTTGGACCATTCTGCCCAGTGTGAGTAGTGACTGTGACTTTTATTTAATGTTGGGCAAGAGAAGTGTATCTAAAGTGCCCCAGAAGCGCTGTGTGGAGTAACGCTGTCCTGGGTGAAGAATTAGCTTATTACAGAGTGATTAGTGCACTGTGGTGGAGCGGCTTGCTGTCAGTGAATTGAAGAAAAGTGTTTCCAAGATGGCCGCCGGCGCTGAAGAAATTCTGTCTGCGCCATCACTGATTACTGAGGCGCGAAACTTTGCCGCCAAATTCCTCCAGGGAGGAGGAGGGGACTGTATAATGTGCCTGTCCAATGAAGTGAAATCCTGTGAAGATGCCGCCGGCCCTATTGCAGAGTACCTAGGGGGCGGATCTGTCTGGGGGTGTGGTCTTCTGTGCCTGCGTGTGGAGAGAGCAGAGCGAGAGAAGATGGCGGAGCTCCGTGATTTCGAGTACTTCATGGAGGGCCAACCCGAGCTGGCGGTGGCGGAGTGGGGAGTTACCCCACCTGATTCTCCTCTTGCGGAGGAGTGGAGTGGTCCCGAGGAATGGGCCGGTGCGGTCCGGTGTCAGGACCCGAGTGATTATGACGCTGAGCGTCACCCCGCGTGGCCGGCTCTGATGGAGAAGCTGCGTGCGGTAGCAGTAGCCTGGGCCGTGGAAAAGAAGATAAAGGAAGAAGAGAAAGCCAAGTTCCAATATGACTTTCCGGCCAGCAGGACCCAGCCCATGGAGCGGCGGATCGGAGTGGTCCTAGAGTTTGATACAGTGAGAGGCTACGGGTTCATCAAAGACCTGCAAACCCGAAGGGACTTTTATGTGAACCGGCGGTCTGTGAAACGATCGTACTTGCCGGACTATATGCATAATCTGGAAGTAGGAGAGACTGTGGGCTTCACCCCTGCTGAGGGTCCCCGTGGGGCCTATGCTATTGCGGTCAGTCGGCCCAGAGGCCTACCGGAAGGATGGGAGGAGGATGAGAAGAACCGGCCCTTTCCCCTATCCGGACCGGATTACCCCGCGGAGAGGCAGCAGCGTCAAGAGAGACCGGCCAGCCCACGAGTTCCTGTAGAAGATCCGGAGATGATCCATGAGATGACCCCGGGTGCTGTCTGGATGGAGGTGACAGCGGATCCCTTCAACGCGTCGAGGCCTGCAGCGACGGTGGCGGTTGCCGAGGAGAGGAGATCCTCGCGGTGCCGGAGCTACCTGTCCAGGGTAAGACGGCGACACGAGCCCATAGGCAGCCAGTGTATTGGGAGGAGAGAGTTCCTGGCAGTGATGAGACCCGGTTGAGGCCTTTTCCCAGGTCCGTTGAAGAGGCCCGGACAATACGGTGGCGGCCTTTGAGAATCGTCACTGCCGACGGTTTCCAGCTGTGGCCGGCTCACCCAGAGCAATTGTGGTTTCCTCGCAAGGATGACTCCTCAGATAGCGAGCCGGAGGAGTACGACACGTATTTGTGACAGGTGAAAGGTGTCTAAACTTGTTGCGTAACAGGAGCCATGTGTTTGTCAGGCTGGTGGAAGCTATCTGCCAGTTTCCCCACTGCCGGTGGCAGCGTTGTTGAAGAACTGCCCCAGGAGTACCACTGCTCCCAGCCTGACCTTTGTGTGTTCCTAGGACCTGCTGTTTAATTCCTGGACCCTTCCAGGATGTCCCGGTTGTGCTAGTTGCACTTTATTTCCCCTGTTTTAACCCCCATTTCAGGTTGACAGGGATCTGCGTATGTCAGCATTTTATAGGGACCGCAGAGTTTGCCAGGATAACATGCCCCTGGTATTGTTAGAACTCTGCATTGTTTTAGATAAATGCTGCTGACATACGGTGTTTGCAACTGTTTTAAGGTAAAGGTGCCCAGAGGTGGACTTTCAGGTGTGGACCTCTGTGTTTTATATTTATATTTATATAATATGAGGACTGTTGTATGTGTAAAGGACTATCCTGGCGTATGCTGTGCCAGGACAACGCCACGTTCCAGACCTGTTTCCTGTGAGAAGAGGACGGCGCCCCTGTCATTGAACTTTATCCCTTGCCAGTGTATCCGGATGTGAAAAGTTGAGAGCAGATGTTATGCGTTGTAGGGTATATGCGTATATGTGCCTGCTAACTTTTTATTTACAGGTCCCTGATAGGTAGAGCTAGTGAGCACGGGGACGTGCTCAATTTAAGCGGTGGGGAAATGTAATAGGGGTACAGATGTATGGGAGGGTTAAAAGAGGGGAGCGTCCGTTATTTGGGAAAGTGGTGCCAGAAGGGAACATGTTATTTATCTGTTATTGCTGAATTGTTATAAAAATGTAAATTGTCATGTCTCCTGATCACTGCAAGCCAGTAGGGGTGTAGTGAAGACAGTTGGCCACTAGAGGGACCCCTAGGATAGATATAAAAGGCTTAGTGAGGGGAGGAGGAGTTCAGTTGTTGTTCAGTGGAGTGAAGTTAAGATGTAGCTGCAGTGGCAGAGAAGTACAGGCCCCTGAGCCTGGTGAAGCCAGGGAGCACCTGGGTCTATGACCTAGGGAAGGGTGTGCAGTTGATGAAACAGCCGGAAGGGTCCTGCCAGGAGGTGAACATACGTAGCCGGAGATAGGAGGACGCCAGTTCCAAGGGCCAGAGTGGAGCAATACCCTTAGGCCGGGCTGAGAGAGAGAGAAACGGAGCAGGGAAGGAAAAGGAATCACTGGATACCAGCCAGACGGGGCTGAGGACACAGAACAGAGCCTTAGTGAGGAAAAGCACAGGAAGGGCGCAGGGATCAGGAGGCATATTGTCCATGTCCTGCATTGAAGGCCCGTTGGTGTACCGTTCACTGGAAAAGGTCTGCTGTGGTGAATATGTGATTGTTCCCTGGTTAAGTGTGTGGCCGGCAGAGGAATCTGCTTGAGGTGGAGAAACGTTTTGCAACCCTTTTAAGTAAAGACTGACAATTTAACTGAAACGCCTGGTCTTCAATTATTCCTGCTAGCAGGGGAGTGCTACAGCTGCTATACACCGAGACCATCATCTGGAGCAGAACACGGAAGGGATCCATAAATCCATCAAAGCATACCTCTCAGGTGGGTGACGCACTGCACCACAACACCCAACATGTCCTGGTCCCCCCTGACCCGCAGGTAGCTTACACAAGGGCAGGGAATTTTAGGACCCAACCAACCACTGTCCTTTTGCCATAACACAGTGTGAGTTTAAACACCATCTGCCACCGATAAGGAACAATTTTTGGAAGCTTTGTAATAGGAAAAAGCATGAGACATACAACGCCGCAGTATGTTTGTAAACACACTGATTATCAACCCTTTCAGGACACGAGTAGTGTTGAGCGAACAGTTCGAGCATAGTTTGGGTTCGTACAGAATTTTGGGGTGTTCGGGACCCGGACCCGGACCCGAACATTTTCAAAAAAATGTGGGTTCGGGTCCGTTGTTCTGCGATTTCTTCCCGCTTTCTGAAGGGCTGCCAATCAGCTAGCGTTTTACTTCTTGCCCTAAGAAGCCATCACAGCCATGCCTACTAATGGCATGGCTGTGATTGGCCAAGTGCAGCATGTGACCCAGCCTCTATTTAAGCTGGAGTTACGTAGCGCCGCATGTCACACTGCTCTGATTAGTGTAGGGAGAGGACGCAGCTTCTGTGAGGGCGAGATTAGGCAGGGAAAAGTCAGCAAAAGCACCTACAGTAATGAAGTGATCGATCTACAGCTGTGAATTATTCAACTTCTGCTAGTTAATTGCTCACTGGTTTTTAGGCTGCACAGAACGTTTTTCTGTCACTTTTTTCTGGGGTGATCGGCAGCCATTTTGTGACTTGTGGTGCACCAGAACAAGCTGCCACCAAGTCCATCAATCCATCAATACTAGTTTTTTTTTTTTTGCTATATCCTACATCAGGGGCTTGGCTGTGCTTATTGTCACCCTTAGAAACTCAGGATAGCAATTTCTATATTTTATTAAGGGGTTAAATTCAATTGCCAAAATACCAATCCCCTAAATCTGGTGTTCCAGCTTTGGCTAGCCAAGTGTAATACTGCCTGCTGTCTGGCAAAGGATAGATTATTTTCTGTGGTGAAATTCAATTGCCAAAATAGCAATCCCCTAAATCTGGTGTCCCAGCAGTGGCTGGCAAAGTATATTAGTGTCCGGCAAAACAGATATTTTGTTCTGGGGTGAAATTCAATTGCCAAAATAGCAAAACCATAAATCTGGTGTCCCAGCAGTGGCTGGCAAAGTATAATAGTGTCCGGCAAAACATATATTTTGTTCTGGGGTGAAATTCAATTGCCAAAATAGCAATACCATAAATCTGGTGTCCCAGCAGTGGCTGGCAAAGTATAATAGTGTCCGGCAAAACATATATTTTGTTCTGGGGTGAAATTCAATTGCCAAAACAGCAATACCATAAATCTGGTGTCCCAGCAGTGGCTGGCAAAGTATATTAGTGTCCGGCAAAACATATATTTTGTTCTGGGGTGAAATTCAATTGCCAAAATAGCAATACCATAAATCTGGTGTCCAAGCAGTGGCTGGCAAAGTATAATAGTGTCCGGCAAAACATATATTTTGTTCTGGGGTGAAATTCAATTGCCAAAATAGCAATACCATGAATCTGGTGTTCCAGCAGTTGCAGGCCTAGTTTAAATCTGTCCGTAAAAGGGAATATTTTGTTCTGGGGTGAAATTAAATTGCCAAAATAGCAATAACATAAATCAGTGGTTTCAGCTGTGGCTGGCCAAGTTTCATAGTGTCCTGCAAAGGATATATTTTTTTCTGGGGTGAAATTCAATTGCCAAAATAACAATACAATAAATCAGTGGTTTCAGCTGTGGCTGGCCAAGTTTCATATATAGGATATATTTTGTTCTGGGGTGAAATTCACTTGCCAATATAGCAATACCCTGAATCTGGTGTTCCAGCTGTTGCAGGACAAGTGTTAATCTGTCCGTAAAAGGGTATATTACACTCAAGGTGTATATACAAGTGCTGAGAGGGTCATCCTCAATAACTTCACACGCTATCGTGCATCTCCCATTGTATTTCTGTCTGTTAAAGGGTATATTACACAAGTGTTAAAATACAATTGCTGAAGGCATAATCCTACATATATTTTCACACGTTACTGTGCATCTCCAAGTGTAAATCTGTCCATAAAAGGATACCTTTCATTCAGGGCCTAAATACTAGCCCTACAATAGATATTCCCCTAAATCAGTGGTTACTGCTGTGCCTGGATTAGTGTAATACGGTATATAAATAAATAGGCAGATAGGGTTAGGTGGCTGTTAAAAAAAAGGCCTGAATTTGAAATCAATACATTGGGCCAAATATTTTTTTTCTTATTGTGGTGCTTGGTGAACGGTAACAATGAGGAAAAGATCTAGCAAGGGACGCGGACGCGGTCGTGGTGGTGTTAGTGGACCCTCTGGTGCTGGGAGAGGACGTGGCCATTCTGCCACAGCCACACGTCCTAGTGAACCAACTACCTCAGGTTCCAGTACCCGCCAGAATTTAGAGCGATATTTGGTTGGGCCCAATGAAATTCTAAGGATGGTAAGGCCTGAGCAGGCACAGGCGCTAGTCAATTGGGTGGATCCAGCACGTTCACAACATTATCTCACACTCAGTATTCTGCAGAAAGCGCACAGGTGGCGCCTGAAAACCAAGCCCATCAGTCTGTCACATCACCCCCATGCATATCAGGGAAACTGTCTGAGCCTCAAGTTATGCAGCAGTCTCTTATGCTGCTTGAAGACTCTGCTGGCAGGGTTTCCCAAGGGAATCCACCTAGCCCTTCCCCAGTGGTGGAAGACATAGAATGCAGATGCACAACCACTGATGTTTCCTGATAATGAGGACATGGGAATACCACCTCATCGGAGTCCGCACGTCT
Source organism: Bufotes viridis (assembly GCA_033119425.1). Lineage (NCBI taxonomy): Eukaryota > Metazoa > Chordata > Amphibia > Anura > Bufonidae > Bufotes > Bufotes viridis. The sequence goes on along the minus strand of CM065596.1, from coordinate 100,477,501 downwards.
TTGATGATGACGAAACACAGGTGCCAACTGCTGCGTCTTTCTGCAGTGTGCAGACCGAACAGGAGGTCAGGGAGGAAGACTGTGCAGGGGACGATGAGGTCCTAGACCCCACATGGAATGAAGGTCATGCCACTGACTTTCATAGTTCAGAGGAAGAGGCAGTGGTGAGACCAAGCCAACAGCGTAGCAAAAGAGGGAGCAGGGGGCAAAAGCAGAACAGCCGCCGCCAAGAGAGTTCGCCTGCTACTTGCAACCGCCACCAGGGACCGAGCACCCCAAAGGCAGCTTCAAAGAGTTCCCTGGCATGGCACTTCTTTAAACAATGTGCTGACGACAAGATCTGAGTGGTTTGCACGCTGTGCCATCAGAGCCTGAAGCGAGGCATTAACGTTCTGAACCTTAGCACAACCTGCATGACCAGGCATCTACATGCAAAGCATGAACTGCAGTGGAGTAAACACCTTAAAAGCAAGGAACTCACTCAGGCTCCCCCTGCTCCCTCTCCTGCTGCTGCCTCTGCCTCTTTCTCCGCCTCGGGAGGAATGTTAGCACCTGCCGCCCACCAAACAAAGGATGTGCCACCGACACCACCACCTGCGTCACCAAGCATCTCCAGCATGTCACATGGCAGCGTTCAGCTCTCCATCTCACAAACCTAGGGAGAGAAAGCGTAAATTCCCACCTAGCCACCCTCGAGCCCTGGGCCTGAATGCCAGCATTTCTAAACTCCTGGCCTTTGAAATGCTGTCATTCAGGCTGGTGGACACAGACAGCTTCAAACAGCTGATGGCCATGGCTGTCCCACCGTATGTTGTTCCCAGCCGCCACTACTTCTCCAAGAGAGCCGTGCCTTCCCTGCACAACCAAGTATCCGATAAAATCAAGTGTGCACTGCGCAACGCCATCTGTGGCAAGGTCCACCTAACCACAGATACGTGGACCAGTAAGCACGGCTAGGGGCGCTATATCTCCCTAACTCCACACTGGGTAAATGTAGTGGTGGCTGGGCCCCAGGCGGAGAGCTTTTTTGGCGCACGTCCTTCCGCCACCAAGGATCGCAGGGCATCATTCTTTGCCTCCTGTAGCCTCCTCCTCCTACTCGGCTTCCTCCTCCTCTGCTTCCACCAGCTCATCCAGTCAGCCACACACCTTCACCACCAACTTCAGCACAGCCCTAGGTAAACGTCAGCAGGCCATTCTGAAACTCATATGTTTAGGGGACAGGCCCCACACCGCGCAGGAGTTGTGGCGGGGTATTGAACAACAGACCGACGAGTGGTTTCTGCCGGTGGGCCTCAAGCCCGGCCTATTGGTGTGCGATAATGGGCAAAATCTCGTCGCAGCTCTGGGACTAGCCGGTTTGACGCATATCCCTTGCCTGGCGCATGTGTTGAATTTGGTGGTGCAGAAGTTCATTCACAACTACCCCGACATGTCAGAGCTGCTGCATAAAGTGCGGGCCGTCTGTGCGCGCTTCCGGCGTTCACATCCTGCCGCTGCTCGTCTGTCTGCGTTACAGCGGAACTTCGGCCTTCCCGCTCACCGCCTCATATGCGACGTGCCCACCAGGTGGAACTCCACCTTGCACATGCTGGAGAGACTGTGGGAGCAGCAGCAGGCCATAGTGGAGTTTCAGCTGCAGCACGCACGCGTCAGACGCACTGCAGAACAGCACCACTTCACCACCAATGATTGGGCCTCCATGCGAGACCTGTGTGCCCTGTTGCGCTGTTTCGAGTACTCCACCAACATGGCCAGTGGCGATGACACCGTTATCAGCGTTACAATACCACTTCTATGTCTCCTTGAAAAAACGCTTAGGGCGATGATGGAAGAGGAGGTGGCCCAGGAGGAGGAGGATGAGGGGTCATTTTTAGCACTTTCAGGCCAGTCTCTTAGAAGTGGCTCAGAGGGAGGTTTTTTGCAACAGCAGAGGCCAGGTACAAATGTGGCCAGCCAGGGCCCACTACTGGAGGAGAAGGAGGAGCTGGAGGAGGATGAGGATGAAGCAGGTTCACAGCGGAGTGGCACCCGACACAGCTCACGCCCATCACTGGTGCGTGGCTGGGGGGATACGGAGGCGATGATGATGCGCCTCCCACAGAGGACAGCTTGTCCTTACCTCTGGGGAGCCTGGCACACATGAGCGACTACGTGTGCGGACTACTGGGTTGCCACCCTGCTGGATCCCCGGTACAAAGACAATGTGCCCACCTTACTTCCTGCACTGGAGCGTGATAGGAAGATGCGCGAGTACAAGCGCACGCTGGTAGACGTGCTCCTGAGATCATTCCCAAATGTCACAGGGGAACAGGTGGAAGCCCAAGGCGAAGGCAGAGGAGGAGCGAGAGGTCGCCAATGCAGCTGTGTCACGGCCAGCTCCTCTGAGGGCAGGGTTAGCATGGCAGAAATGTGGAAAAGTTTTGTCTCCACGCCACAGCTAACTGCACCACCACCTGATACGGAACGTGTTAGCAGGAGGCAGCATTTCACATATATTTTGTTCTGGGGTGAAATTCAATTGCCAAAAAAATAGCAATCCCCTAAATCTGGTGTCCCAGCAGTGGCTGGCCAAGTTTAATAGTGTCCGGCAAAGGATATATTTTGTTCTGGGGTGAAATTCAATAGCCAAAATAGCAATCCCCTAAATCTGGTGTCCCAGCAGTGGCTGGCCAAGTTTAATAGTGTTCAAAGGATATATTATTTTCTAGGGTGAAATTCAGTTGCAAAATAGGAAATACAGTAAATCTGGTGTTCCAGCTGTGACTGGACAAGTTTCATAGTGTCCGTCAAAGGATATATTATTTTCTGGGGTGAAATTCAATTGCCAAAATAACAATACAGTAATTCAGTGGTTTCAGCTGTGGCTGGCCAAGTTTAATAGTGTCCAGCAAAGGGTAGATTTTGTTCTGGGGTGAAATTATATTGCCAAAATAGCAATCCCCTAAATCTGGTGTCCCAGCAGTGGCTGGTCAAGTTTAATAGTGTCCGGCAAAAGATAGATTTTGTTCTGGCGTGAAATTCAATTGCCAAAATAGCAATACCGTTAATCAGTGGTTCCAGCTGTGGCTGGCCAAGTTTAATACTGTCCGGCAAATGATAGATTTTAAATTGTGAAATATTACCATTTTTGCCAGGTACAAACCCCTGCACTGCATAACTGACAGGAAACTTGGCGGTTACATTCTTGCATGAAATAAAGCCTTTTTGGGCTGTGAAGCCAAAGGTAGTCGCCAATAACTGTTTTTTTATTTATTTATTTTTAAATAAATTTGTGTAGACCCCAAAACATTGGGAAAATATAAAAAATAAAACAAAGTGTAAGTGCACGGTAGTATAACAGTGGTTGGGTGAGGCCAGTGTACATGTCTATTCTGCATAAGGTACAAACAAGTCCTGTGGGATCCATGCCTGGTTCTTTTTAATAAACGAAAGCTTGCCCACATTGTCTGCGTACAGGCGGCTTCGCTTGTCTGTGATAATACCACCAGCCATGCTAAACACACGTTCAGACAATACAGTGGCTGCAGGGTAGGCCAGCACCTCCAAGGCGTAAAGGGCAACCTCAGGTCATGTGTCCAATTTGATGACCCAGAAGTTGAATGGGGAAGACCCAGTGGCGTAGCTAGAAATGATTGGGCACCACAGCAAATTTTTGAATGGGGCCCCCCTCCCCCAGTAATTTTTGCGCAAACCCCTTCCTTTCATGCCGCTATGTCTGTGGCTACTAAAGTTCGCTCTCTCAGACCAGGCCCAGCAGCTGTTCCATTTGCTTTCTACACTGTCTATACTGCCACTGTATATAATTTCACTGTATAATACTGTTAGTCCTCCTCCTCCTCCTGGATGGGCCCTTTTTAGGTCACGGCCCCAAAGCAGTTGCTTCCCCTGCTTCCCCTGTAGCTATTCCCCTAGGCAGACCCATCAGTCAGTACGTGTACTGTTCCGCCATGTTGCTGAAATGCTGCCTCCTGCTGATGTTCCAGATCTGCTGGTGGTTGTTGTGGCGTGATGACAAAGCTTTTCCACATTTTGCCCATGCTAACCCTGCCTTCTGAGGTGTTGCTGGTGACCCAGCTGCATTGGCAAATTCTTCCTCCTCCTCTGCCTTCACCTTGTGCTTCCACTGAGTCCCCGGTGTCAGGTGTGAATGCCATCAGCAGCGGTTCTACTAGCGGGCTCATCTTCCTATTACACTCCAGTGAGGGAATTAAGGACGGCACGTTGTCCTTGTAATGGGGATGCAGCAGGGTGGCCACCCAGTAATCAGCAAAAGTTAGAATGTGTCAGTAACTGGGCAGTCGTTGCGCAGGCACTGCAGCATGTAGTCACTCATGTCTGCCAGTCTGCCCAGAGGCAAGAACAAGCTATCCTCTTTGAGGGAGGTATATCGTCTCTGTCCTCTGTATCCCCAGCTTTCCTCCTACTTCTCTTTCTCATCCTCCAGAACTGTGCCCTGGCTGGACAATTGTGTTCCAGGCCAGGGCCTATGTTGGTGCAGATACCCACACTCCGAGCTACTTGTATTTGGTTTGCCTTAAGTTAAGGATAAGGCATGTATATAGTTTTGTTTCTTTATATGGTTAGTTTAGCTGCCTTACAGTTATTTTAATATCTATCTAAGTAAATTTGTAAATAGTTTATTAATGGTTTGAGTAAAAGGGAGGGGGGTGGGTTGAGTGTCACTGTATCTAATTTCATTGTATAATACTGTTGAGGGGGCCCTGACAAAGTCTTTTAGTCCTCCTCCTCCTCCTGGATGGGCCCCTTCTAGGTCAGGGACCCAAAACAGTGTGCTTCCCACGCTTCCCTGTAGCTACGCCCTGGGCAAACCCATCAGTAAGTACATGTACTCTTCCACCATGTTGCTGAAATGCTGCCTCCTGCTAAGACGTTCCAGATCTGCTGGTGGTGCAGGTTGCTGTGTGTGATGACAAAGCTTTCCCACATTTTGCCAGTGCTAACCCACACTTCTGAGGTGCTGATGGTGACCCAGCTGCACGTGAGCTGGCTTGGGTGCCACCCTGCTGAGAACACGGTTCCTTCTCATCCTACTTATCCTCCTCATCCTCCAGAACTGTGCCCTGGCTGGAAAATTGTGTTCCAGGCCAGGGACTATGTTGGTGCAGGAACCCACCCTTCGAGCCACTTGGATGTCACTGGCCTTAAGTTAAGGATAAGGCGTGAAGTTTGTTAATAGTTTGAGTGAAAGGGGGGATGGGGGTGTTGTGTGTGTTTGATTAACTGAATTGATTTTCACTGTCTGGTGTTTAGGAATTTCTGCACCCCAAATTCAGCACATGTGGCAGGCAGGGGATGTGTGTCAAACCGGCTAGGCCCAGACCTGCTAGTATATTTCGCCCATTAGCGCACAACACCAGGCCGGGCTGGAGGCTCAGTGGCACCAACCAATGGTCGGTCTGTTGTTCTATGCCTGTCCACAGCTCCTGCGCGGTGCGGGGTTTGTCCCACAAACACACAAGTTTTAAAACAACCTGCTGTCGTTTCCGACTGGCTGTGCTGCTGTGGGTGGTGAAGGTGTTACGCTGAGTGGATGAGGAGGAAGTAGAGGAGGAGGAAGCCGAGTAAGAGGAGGAGGTAACAGGATACAAAGAGAAATGCCCAGCAATCCTCGGGGGCGGAAGGACATTCGCAAAAATGCTATCCGCCTTTGGGCCAACCAGGATGTTTCTTGATAGCACCCGATCAGAAGACCGTTGCCTACACTTTTTCCTATATTCAGGTAATCTTTATTTATTATTCCCACATAACACCTTTATACAATGAAAGGAACCAGGCCACCATGAGTTCCCTTCATTGTATAAAACAATGTTCAGGGCTTGTTCATTCTAATTTTACACATAAAACCTGTGTTACAAATCCATTCTGTGCAGCAAAAACAATAAATCACTACAGCCCAAATGCATGCTGGCTAGTAGCCATATGATCTGTGCTAGATATAGATAGACATATTCACTGACTTGTTACCCAGCTTTCCCGATGTCCGATACATTCACAGACTTATTACCCAGCTTTCCCAGTGTCACATATTAGCACAGACTTATTACCCAGCTTTCCCAGTATTAGATATTATCACTGACTTATTACCCAGCTTTCCCAGTATTAGATATTATCACTGACTTATTACCCATCTTTCCCGGTGTCTAATATTATCACAGACCTATTACCCAGCTTTCCTGGTCTCAGATATTATCACTGACTTATATCCCAGCTTTCCCGGTGTTTAATGTTATCACAGACTTATTACCCAGCTTTCCCAGTATCAGATATTATCACTGACTTATTACCCAGCTTTCCCGGTGTCTTATATTATCACTGACTTATTACCCAGCTTTCCCGGTGTCTAATATTATCACTGACTTATTACCCAGCTTTCCCGGTGTACGATATTTTCACTGACTTATTACCCAGCTTTCTCGGTGTACAATATTTTTACTGACTTATTACCCAGCTTTACCAGTATCAGATATTATCACTGACCTATTACCCAGCTTATGAAGGGGGGCATCTGTGGATGGCACTTATGGGGAGGGGGCATCTGTGGATGGCACTAATGGGGGGCATCTGTGGATAGCGCCAATGGGGGGCCATCTGTGGATGGCAATTGGGGGGCGTCTGTGGATGGCAATTGAGGGGTGTCTGTGGATGGCACTTATGGGGGGACATCTGTGGATGGCACTAATGGGGGGACATCTGTGGATGGCACTTATGGGGGGCATCTGTGGATGGCATTTATGGGGGCATCTGTGGATGGCAATTGGGGGGCATCTGTGGATGGCACTAATGGGGGGGCATCTGTGGATGGCACAAATGGGGGATCTGTGGATGGCACTAATGGGGAGGCATCTGTGGATGGCACTAATGGGGGCATCTGTGGATGGCACTTATGGGGGCATCTGTGGATGGCAATTGGGGGCATCTGTGGATGGCACTTATGGGGGAGCATCTGGGGATGGCACTAATGGGGGGCATCTGTGGATGGCACTTATTGGTGGGGCATCTGTGGATGGCTCTTATGGGGGGGCATCTGTGGCTGGCACTTATGGGGGGGCATCTGTGGATGGCACTAATGGGGGGGCATCTGTGGATGGCACTAATGGGGGGGCATCTGTGGATGGCACTAATGGGGGGCATCTGTGGATGGCACTAATGGGGGGCATCTGTGGATGGCACTTATGGGGAGCATCTGTGGATGGCACTTATGGGGGGCATCTGTGGATGGCACTTATGGGAGGGAATCTGTGGATGGCACTTATGGGGAGGCATCTGTGGATGGCACTAATGGGGGGGCATCTGTGGATGGCACTAATGGGGGGGCATCTGTGGATGGCACTTATTGGGGGGGCATCTGTGGATGGCTCTTATGGGGGGCATCTGTGGCTGGCACTTATGGGGGGGCATCTGTGGCTGGCACTTATGGGGGGGCATCTGTGGATGGCACTAATGGGGGGGCATCTGTGGATGGCACTTATGGGGGGCATCTGTGGATGGCACTTATGGGAAGGAATCTGTGGATGGCACTAATGTGGGGCATCTGTGGATGGCACTTATGGGGGCATCTGTGGATGGCACTTATGGGGGGCATCTGTGGATAGCATTTATGGGGGGGCATCTGTGGATAGCAATTGGGGGGCGTCTGTGGATGGCACTTATGGGGGGGGCATCTGTGGATGGCAATTGAGGGGTGTCTGTAGATGGCACTTATGGGGGACATCTGTGAATGGCAGATAGATACATTCTCTGGCGTGTCTGCTACAGAGCATGCGCGGCTCAATAGCAGACGCAGCAGAGAATCTATCAGAGCAGCGCATGCGCAGCTAGCGTGCGCGTTCTTGTGAAGAAGACTGGCCGTCTGGGTGAATGGTGAATGCGGTCTGCGCAAGCGCGGCCCATAGATACGGCCAAAGAGCAGGGGCCGTATCTATGGGTTACCAAACCTAAACAATCAAACATATAGCAAGGTATATTTCACTGGGGCAGCATTTAATACAATGTATTGGCAAAAATGATCAATGGCACAAGGGGAATCATTTAAAATATGATCTTAACTAGAGATGAGCCACGCCCCCTGCACTGATCACATGACAGTGACGTCACGCCAGGTCCTTCAGCTGTTCTACAGTTCGGGTTGGTGGCAGCCGCCCCTTATGGATTCCATATGCGCTATTGTGGAATCCATAACGGGATGCGCAATTAACCACCACCCGAACCCCGAACAACGGACTTTTTTTAAATGTTCGCTCATCTCTAATCTTAACCTCTCCAGGACCGCCTAACGTACAGATGCGTTCAGAGGGAGGTCGGGTTATTGTGGGTGGATGCATCGGTGCGTCATCTTGCGAGACCACGTGCTGATGCCACAACGCATGCGCAGTGCGCGGCGGTAAAAGTTATAGAAGGAGTTGGTCGTCAGCCTGCCAGCCAATGATCAGCGCTGGCAGGCTGATGACTTTTAAAAAATCGAATCAAAAGCCATCTAACACATTATATTTATGGGTGAGAGAAATATCTCAGTAAATTGACAACTTTGTATAAAATTTTTTAAAAGTTGTCATTTACAGAGATATTTCTCACACATAGCATGGATATATATAAAAATACATCCCTAAACCACATTGCCCTACTTCTCCTGAGTACGGCGATACCACATGTGTGACACTTTTTTGCAGCCAAGATGTGCAAAAGGGCCGAAAGTCCAACGAGTACCTTTTAGGAGGGCATTTTTACGCATTTGGATTCCAGACTTCTTCTCACGCTTTAGGGCCCCTAAAATGCCAGGGCAGTATAAATTAACCCCACATTTGACCCCATTTTGGAAAGAAGACACCCCAAGGTATTCCGTGAGGGGCATGGCGAGTTCATAGAAGATTCTTTTTTTGGCACAAGTTAGCGGAAATTGGCTCATATTCCACTAACTTGTGGCAAAAAATAAAATTTTACATGAACTCACCATACCCCTCACGGAGTACCTTGGGGTGTCTTCTGTCTAAAATGGGGTCACTTGTGGGGTATTTATACTGCCCTGGCATTTTAGGGGCCCCTAATGCGTGAGAAGAAGTCTGGAATCCAAATGCGTAAAAATGCCCTGTGAAATTTTTTTGCACCCTAGGTGCGTAAAGGGGCCCAAATTCCAACAAGGTTTTACAGGGTTGCTCACAATTTAGCCCCGCCCAAAATGCCAGAACAGTAAACACACCCCACAAATGACGCCATTTCGGAAAGTAGACACCCCAAGGTATTCACTGAGGGGCATAGTGAGTCCATGGGAGATTTTATTTTTTTTGCCAGAAGTTAGCAGAAGTGGAAACTTTATTATATTTTTTTTCCTCAGAAAGTGTCATTTTCCGCTAACTTGTGAAAAAAAATGAAATCATACATGAACTCACCATGCCCCTCCGAGAATATTTTGAGGTGTCTTCTTTCTAAAATGGTGTCGTTTGGGGGGTATTTATACTATCCTGGCATTCTAGCACCTGAAGAAACATGACAGGTGCTCAGAAAGTCAGAGCTGCTTCAAAATGTGGAAATTTCCTTTTTTGCACCATAGTTTGTAAACACTATAACTTTTACCCAAACCAATAAATATACACTTATTGCATTTTTTATCAAAGACATGTAGAACAATACATTTAGAGAAAAATGTATATAGAAATGTAGTTTTTTTTTTTTTTTTAATTTTACAACAGAAAGCGAAAAATGTCATTTTTTTGCAATAATTCCGGTCATTTTTTATTAATATCAAAAAAGTAAAAATGTCAGCAACAATGAAATACCACCAAATGAAATACCACCAAATGAAAGCTCTATTAGTGAGAAGAAAAGGAGGTAAAATTAATTTGGGTTGTAAGTGACCGAGCAATAAACCGTGAAAGTAGTGTAATGCAGAATTGTAAAAAGTGGTCTGGTCATTAAGGGTGCTTAAGCTAGGGGGGCTGAGGTGGTTAAAGATGGGAATACCCCTTTAATAATTCTGAGTGCAGACAATGGTGTATATATTACCTGCAGTCCTATGCAATACCTCAAATAACACAGTGATAACTCTCTGAGTACAGATAAAGTAGTAGATGTCACCAACAGTCCTATGTAACACATGAAGAGGCCTGCCTCCACCTCATGTCTATCCGACAGTCTGCTGTACTTATGCAGCCGGGAGGATGCGCTCTCCACAGAGCTAGGGGTCAGGGAGGGAGACAGACCACTGGCAGATCTAAGGTCAGGAGGAAAGAGTAAAAGTGAGAGAGCAGCACATGTGGTGATGTCTGCCTCAATGCTGCCGTCACTATTCTCAGGGACTACTGCTGACAGATGTGTTGCTCCTATGACATACATGACTAGACCTGCTACACTACATTATGCTGTCATCATCAAATCAAAATGTGAAGCGGGGGTTAACCTGGTTTGTGTGGAGGTAAAGATTGCCACCGGCTGTAAGGTTATGCAAATCAACAAAGAAGAAGTTGTTGCCAAGATCTGCAAATGATCGCATTTTTAAGTACCTAGTTTCAATCTGTGGCATGTGGAAGAGCATAAAAGCCAGACTTAAAGCAAAGTTTTTTTTAGCCACATGAAACCTCAAAAATAGGATAAAGTCGTGTGGGATATTGTGCCATACCCCCTCTTCGTGGATGTGCCAGTTGTTGCCAATTGTTGCAAAATGAGACAGATCTTGGTTAATCACTCCAGCAGATTGCTACATGCCTAGGCTGAGATATCAGCTCTGTTCAATAATGCATGTCCCAGTGTTTGGAAGGATCTCTCCCTCCTCCTGATCATCTGAGCTCTAGATCTAAAAGAATGGCGTGTAGAGATCCATTCTATACTGAAAGTGAAATTGGACATCACATTCTAAGGATAAGGCGGCAAACCATGCGTACACAAACAATCAGAAGGCATTTGTAAGACCTTGGGTCTACGAGCCATACATCCAGCTAAAGGTGTTTCATTGACCTCACGCCACAACTCTCAAAGGGTATCATGGTGCACAGTAGTGATGTTGCGAACATAAAATTTTCCGTTTGCGAACAGCGAACACGAACTTTCGCAAATGTTCGCGAACGGGCGAACCGGGCGAACCGCCATAGACTTCAATTGGCAGGGCGAATTTTAAAACCCACAGGGACTCTTTCTGGCCCCAATAGTGATGAGAAAGTTGTTTCAAGGGGTCTAACACCTGGACTGTGGCATGCCGGAGGGGGATCTATGGCAAAACTCCCATGGAAAATTACGTAGTGGACGCAGAGTCGGGTTTTAATCCATAAAGGGCATAAATCAACTAACATTCCTAAATTGTTTGGAATATCATGCTTTAAAACATCCAGTGTGTGTATACGATCAGGTATGATGTTGTATCGATCAGGTAGTGTAAGGGTTACGCCAGCTTCAGACATTGACATACCAAACTCCCCTTTTAATGCACCGCAAACAACCGCAAACAGTTAATTTGCACAACCGCAAACTCCCCATTTGCACAAGGTTGGACACCAAGCTAGCCACGTCCCGGTGATGTCATTGAAGGTTTCTTCCTCCACCCAGCCACGTACAACACCAAGGGTCCCCGAAAGGTGAATTGAATAGATTTTTCGAACGGGATGATGGTTAAAAAAACGCTGGCTCCCTTCCCTTTGTTTTTATCCACGGTCACTGCGTCTGCGCCGTGCAATTTACTGTCACACCCGATATGAGTGATATTTTCTGTAGTACTATTCTCATCAGTTTAATCCCTCTAACGTCCCCAATCTGGGGGCCATTTATTGAATAGATTTTTCGAACAGGGAGATGGTTAAAAAAACGCTGGCTCCCTCCACTCTGTTTTAATCCACGGTGACTGCGTCTGCGCCGTGCAATTTACTGTCACACCCAATATGAGTGGTATTTTCTGTAGTACTATTCTCATCAGTTTAATCCTCTAACGTCCCCAATCTGGGGGCCATTTATTGAATTGATTTTTCGAACGGGGAGATGGTTAAAAACTATTCTCATCAGTTTAATCCCTGTTACATCCCATATCAGGGATTGCCTTTGTGAAAAAAAATTTAGGCCGGGTACCTTCGACTGCCTTCACAGTGATAGACCAATTTCTCATACACCAAACTGAATTGATTTCAGGAACCGGAGATGGAAAAAGCAGCTTGGTCGGTCCTCATACTCCCAAATTGAGGCACTGCGCGTGCACAGAGCAATGTGCTGTGACACCCTATATGAGTGGTGTCTTAACTAGTACTATTCCTATCAGCGGCGGGCGGGTGCGTGGTAACTTGAGAGCAGGTGACCGAAGCTGAGCTGGAGGAGGATGGTGCGCCAAGGTTCTTAGCGGAAGCTGTTGAAGATTGGGTGTCCTGTCTAAGCCAGTCAACTACGTCCTCAGAATTTTTCGGGTTCAGGGTACGTGGGCCTCTGAACACTAGGCATTATTCCAGGGACAGTGGAAATCACAGCACCACGACCACGACGGACTCCTGCGGGTGGCCTGCCTCTGCCTGTCATTTTTTTAGATAAGTGGTACTACGCTGCTAGGTACTGTGCCACCCGGTATCAGTGGTGGAGCACTGGCAGTGGGCACACTACAGTCTGTGGAAGTGGGCCTGACACACACTGGCAGCAGGCAAGCAACTGAATTTAGACTACTGTCTAAAAATTAAATGCCTTATTTATCGGCAAGCTACTGTCCCACCCAGTGTCAGTGGTTGGCACTGGCAGTGGGCACACTACAGTCTGTGGAAGTGGGCCTGACACACACTGGCAGCAGGCAAGCAACTGAAATTAGACTAATGTGTAAAAATTAAATGCCTTATTTATCGGCAAGCTACTGTGCCACCCGGTATCAGTGGCTGGCACTGGCAGTGGGCACACTACAGTCTGTGGAAGTGGGCCTGACACACACTGGCAGCAGGCAAGCAACTGAATTTAGACTACTGTCTAAAAATTAAATGCCTTATTTATCGGCAAGCTACTGTGCCACCCGGTATCAGTGGCTGGCACTGGCAGTGGGCACACTACAGTCTGTGGAAGTGGGCCTGACACACACTGGCAGCTGGCAAGCAACTGAAATTACACTAAAGTGTAAAAATGAAATGCCTTTTTTGATGCAAAGTCCTGTGCCACACGGGATGACAGGGGTGGAGCACTGGCAGTGGGCACACTACAGTCAGTGGAAGTCGGCCTGACACACACTAGCAGCAGGCAAGCAGCTGAAATTACACTAAAGTGTAAAATGTAATTCCTTTTTATGCAAAGTCCTGTGCCAGCCGGTATGAGTGGTGGGCACTGGCCGTGGGCACACTACAGTCAGTGGAAGTCAGCCTGACACACACTGGCAGGCAACTAACCTTAGATTAAAGTGTAAAAATGAAATGCCTTTTTTGATGCAAAGTCCTGTGCCACACGGGATGACAGGGGTGGGCACTGGCAGTGGGCACACTACAGTCAGTGGAAGTCGGCCTGACACACACTAGCAGCAGGCAAGCAGCTGAAATTACACTAAAGTGTAAAAATTAAATGCCTTTTTTTATGCAAAGTCCTGTGCCAGCCGGTATGAGTGGTGGGCACTGGCAGTGGGCACACTACAGTCAGTGGAAGTCAGCCTGACACACACTGGCAGGCAACTAACCTTAGATTAAAGTGTAAAAATTAAATGCTTTTTTTGTTGATGCAAAGTCCTGTGCCACATGGGATGACAGGGGTGGGCACTGGCAGTGGGCACACTACAGTCAGTGGAAGTCAGCCTGACACACACTGGCAGGCAACTAACCTTAGATTAAAGTGTAAAAATGAAATGCCTTTTTTTGATGCAAAGTCCTGTACCACACGGTGTGAGTGGTGGGCACTGGCAGTGGGCACACTACAGTCTGTCGGCCTGCAGCTCCTCACACACAGGCAGGCCAGGCAACTGCAATATGTATATAAAGGGGAAAAAAAGCAGACTAATGTTGCAGCCCTAAAAAGGGCTTTTTGGGGTGCTGTCAGGGCGCTGTCCTTACAGCAGAGATCAGATGAGTCTTTCAGGACTGGAGTGGACACTGAATTCACTAGCCTAGCTATCAATTTCCCAATTAAATCAGCATCAGCTACACTGTCCCTCCTCTCACTAAGACTGCAGCTTCAGAATGAATCTAAAATGGATGCTGTTCAGGAGGTGGGAGGGTCTGGGAGGGAGGGTATGCTGCTGATTGGCTGGAATGTGTCTGCTGACTGTGAGGTACAGGGTCAAAGTTTGCTCAATGATGATGTATAGGGGGCGGACCGAACATCGCATGTGTTCGCCCGTTGAGGCGAACGCGAACAAGCTATGTTCGCCGGGAACTGTTCGCCGGCGGATAGTTCGGGCCATCTCTAGTGCACAGCAAGACTGCAATGGAGGCTGGAATGGAGATATATCCTCTTCAGCGATGAGTCCAGATTTTGTGTCTGGGACACAATGATATCAATTGTCTAACAGGATAAATCAATATCAAGGATAGACGTTCAAAGTTCTTACACTATTCTCACCCTGATAATGAACGTTAAAATGAAAACAAAAACTGTCTTTATAGATACAATACTAAAAACTGGGGCATTAAAACCCATAAGAATCGTCAGATACAGGCTATGGATAGAATAGCAAATTGTTAGCCGGATTGTTTCCACATCAATATAAACCTCAGCTGAAGATCAGCTGCTGCAAAGAACAGCAATCAGGACCAGCCGTACTAGTAAAACGGCCCAGTCTATACCTGTGAGGTTATTGGCAGTAAGCCAGCGCTCTGTATTGTGCTCAACAGCAGGGCTCACTTAGTAATAGTGCTAATGACGTTAGGTGCCAATATCTACCCTATGCATTCGCTACACATCTCCCTGCCTGTGGAACACATTCTTCTAATTAAAGGTTCACAATGCCCAATCAGCATGTGGATCTAGCCGCTGCTCAATGCGTTTCTACTGAGGGGGTAATTCCTCCGTGTCATCAGGAGCAGATTTTGACAATGGCTGCAATGAAAAAGAATGCTGTCTGATAGTGTGCGGACAGCGTCTATCCGGCACTGGGATGGCCATACGTGCCTGCTCCAACTGCGGGTTTAAATGCCGAATAACCCGCCCCCTGGTCGTGGGCTTATGGCCGCCGACCAATCCAGAGTATAGGCAGGTCTACGACCCCGCCCCCAGAGGCCGGCAAATCCACTGTATCAGATAACAGCTGGGGAAGTGTTGAACAGCGCTCACAGGTAAATAGGGAAAACTTAAAAAGTGTCGATATAAACATAATCTGCAATTCTACATTAGTCAGCGATTTAAGAGCCATAAAAGTTTGGGTTCAAGTTCGGTGTTTGGGTGTTTAATGAAGCTTGTTGAAAGGCTGCAGGGCAGCCAATCAACAAGCGTTTAAGCTGTGTGCCCTTAGAAGTCATCACAGCCATGTCTACTAATGGCATGGCTGTGCTTGGCCAGTGCAGCATGTGACCCAGCCTCTATATAAGCTGGATGTCACATAGCACAGCACGTCACAACAGCTCTTACCCTAGGTACACACCTAAGCGTTTTTCAGCGCGTTCCTACGCGCTGAAAAACGCACAACATGTGAAATGCCATGTATCCCTATGGGCATGGTACACATTTGGGCGTTTTACAGCGCGTTTAAACGCGCTGAAAAACGCCTGACCCAAACGCTAGTGCTTGAGCTTCTTTGGGGCGTTTTTTCAAGCGTTTCCACCCATTGGAATGCATGGGAACGCTCCAAGTTGAAGATAAGCGCGTTTTCTGTTAAAAAAACGCGCATACGATTGCGCGTTTTTCTCATTTGACCCAGCATAAAAAGGCCCAATTTGGCTAACAGTCTGCAACTTTCATATAGGTGGGTCTACATTTTTAGTGGATCTGGAACCTGTCAATCAAAAAAACGCCTCAAAAACGCGCGTTCCGTAAATGCAAAAACGCCCATTAAAAAGGCGTTTGTCGCGCGAAAAAACGCTCAAAAAAACGCCCGCTCCAACGCTTAGGTGTGTTCCCAGCCTTACTAGTGCAGAGATAGGAAGCAGGCTACCGCTGTGAGGGAGAGAGTAGGTATGGAATTTGAACTGGCTGTTAAATCTGTGACCTTCAGCGATTTTTAAGTACTCCTGCACTGCATATGTGCCAGGGGAAGAGAAAATAATATAAGTAATCCGTCTGCGAGTTCAGGGGGTGACAAAATCACATTTTTTGCTGTGAAGTACCCCTGCGCTGCATACCTGACAGGGAAATAAATTCCGTAAATCCATCTATTAGTTCGGTGGGTCACATATACCCATTTTTTGCTATGAAGTACCCCTGCACTGCATATCTGACAGGGAAATAAATTTAGCAAATCCATCTGTTACATTGTTGGGTGACATATAAACCCATTTTTTTGCTGTGAAGTACCCCTGCACTGCATACCTGACAGGGAAATACATATAGCAAATTCGTTGGTTAGATTGTTGGGTGACTTATACCCATTTTTTGCTGTGAAGTACCGCTGCACTGCATACCTGACAGGGAAATAAATTGAGTAAATCCATCTATTAAATTGTTGGGTGACTTATACCCATTTTATGCTGTGAAGTACCCCTGCACTGCATACCTGACGACAGGGAAATAAATTTAGTAAATCCGTCTGTTAGTTCGGTGGGTGACATATACCCATTTTTTGCTGTGAAGTACCCCTGCACTGCATACCAAACAGGGAAATAAATTTAGTAAATCCGTCTGTTAGCTCGGTGGGTGACATATACCCATTTTTTGCTGTGAAGTACCCCTGCACTGCATACCTGACAGCGAAATAAATTTAGTGAATCCGTCTGTTAGTTCCGTGGGTGACATATACCCATTTTTTGCTGTGAAGTACCCCTGCACTGCATAACTGACAGGGAAATTAATTTAGTAAATGTGTTGGTTAGATTTTTGGGTGACTTATACCCATTTTTTGCTGTGAAGTACCCCTGCACTGCATACCTGACAGGAATATAAACCTAGTAACTCTGTCTGTTAGTTCGGTGGGTGACCGCAAAGAATGAGAAGAGCGTCAAATAAGGGATGTGGCCCTGGTCGTGGTGCTGCTGGTGTTGGTATAGCTCCTGTTGCAGGGAGAGGATGTGGTCAATCTGTGCCAGTTACACGCCCAAATGAAACACCTTTCTCAGGTGCGCGTAGGTGACAGAACGTTCAGCGCTATTTTGTAGACCTGAATACCGCTTTACGAATGGTGAGGCCAGAACAAGTAGAGGTGGTAGTAGATTGGGTGGCTGACAGTGCCTCCAGTTCCTGTCATTGTCTCCCACCCAGTACCCTGCTGAAAGCTCAGAGTTGGCACCTGCAGCCCATGGGCATCTGTCTTTCACCTCACCTCCTTGCAAATCAGCCAAGCAGTCTGAGCCCCAAATCATGCAGCAGTCTCTTATGCTTTTTGATGACTCTGCTGGCAGGGTTTCCATGGGCCATCCACATAGCCCTGCCCAGAAGTGGAAGAGATTGAGTGCACCGATGCCGAAACACTTATGTTTCTGGATGTGGACATGGGAATACCACTGCAGCACGTCTCTGATGACGAAACACAGGTGCCAACTGCTGCGGCTTTCTGCAGTGTGCAGACCGACAAGGAGGGCAGGGGTGAAGAGTGGGTGGAAGATGATGTGGAGGATGATGAGGTCCTAGCAAAAGCAGAGCGGCCGTCCCCTAGACAGTACGCCTGCTACTGCCCACCGCACCCAGGGACTGAGCACACCAAAGACAGCTCCAAGGAGTTCCCTGGCCGATGTGCAATCAGAGCCTGAAGCGAGGCATAAACATTCTAAACCTGAGCACAACCTGCATGACCAGGCATCTAAATGCAAAGAACAAGCTGCAGTGGAGCTCCTGCTCCCTCTTCTGCTGCTGTCTCGGCTTCTTCCTCCACCTCTGGAGTGACAGTGGCACCTGCCACCTGCAAACAGAGAATGTGGCAGCAACGACACCACGTCCGTCACCGTCACCAAGCATCTCCACAATGTCCCATGGAAACGTTCAGCTGTACATCTCCCAAACACTAGAGAGAAAGAGGAAGTACCCCGCCACCCACCCGCAATCCCTGGCCCTGAATGCCAGCATTTCAAAATTCATGGCCTTTGAAATGCTGTCATTCAGTCTGGTGGAGACTGAGACTTTTAAAAACCTTATGGAGGTGGCTGTCCCACAGTATGTGGTTCCCAGGCACCACTACTTTTCCAGGCGGGCCATCCTTTTCCTGCACAACCAAGTGGCGGACAAAATCAAATGTGCACTGCACAACGCCATCTGTGACAAGGTCCACATAACCACCGATACGTGGACCAGTAAGCACGGGCAGGGACGTTATATCTCCCTAACTGCACACTGGGTAAACGTAGTGGCGGCTGGGCCCGAGGCGGATAGCGGTTTGGCGCATATTCTTCCACCACCGAGGATTGCAGGACATTATTCGTTGCCTCCTGTTGCTTCCTACTCCTCTTTCACCACCCCCACATCCGGTCATCGAAAGAACCTCACCTCCAACTTCCACACAGCCTGTGGTGCGAGTAGGAAACAGAATCTGCAGCTTTATTTGGTAGGCCCGAATGCCTCTCTATGGATGGTGATGGAATTACTGGCATTTGAAATGCTGTCATTCCGTCTGGTGGAGACGGACTGTTTCAAACAACTGATGGCGGTCGCTGTCCCACAGTACTTAGTTCCCAGCCGCCACTACTTTTCTAGGTGAGCCGTCCCTTCCCTGCACAACCAAGTGGAGGATAAAACCAAGTGTGTGCTGCGCAACGCCATCTGTGGCAAGGTCCACATAACCACAGATAAATGGACCAGTAAGCACGGCCAGGGCAGCTATATCTCCCTAACAGCACACTGGGTAAATGCAGTGACGGCTGGGCCTCCTACCCCTACTCCGATTCCTCCTCTACCACCTCCTCATCCGGTCAGCGTAACACCTTCACCACCAAGCACAGCCAGGGAAAAATGACAGCAGGCTGTTTTGTAATTCATCTGTTTGGGGGAAAAACCCCACACCCCGCAGGAGCTGTGGATGGGCATGGAACAATAGACCGATGAGTGGTTGGTGCCACTGAGCCACAAGCCAGGCCTGGTGGTGTGCGATAATGGGCAAACTCTCGTAGAAGCTCTGGGCCTAGCCGGTTTGACGCACATCCCTTGCCTGGCGCATGTGCTGAATTTTGGTGGTGCAGAAATTCCTGAAAAATTACCCCGATATGTCACAGCTGCTGCAGAAACTGCAGGCCATCTGTACGCGCTTTTGGCATTCTCACCCTGCTGCTGCTCGCCTGTCTGCGCTGCAGCATAACTTCGGCCTTCCCACTCACCGCCTCATATGCGACGTGCCCACAAGGTGGAACTCTACCTTGCACATGCTGGAGAGACTGTTCGAGCAGCAGCAGGCCATAGTGGAGTTTCAGCTGCAGCACGCACGGGTGAGTCGCTCTGCGGAACAACACCACTTCACCACCAATGAGTGGGCCTTCATGCGAGACCTGTGTGCCCTGTTGCGCTGTTTCGAGTACTCCACCAACATGGCCAGTGCCGATGACGCCATTATCAGCGTTACTATCCCACTTCTATGTCTCCTTGAAAAACGCTTCGGACGATGATGGAAGAGGATGTGGCACAGGAGGAAGAGAAGAAGGAAGAGGGATCATTTCCACGGTTATCAGGCCAGTCATTCACAAGTGGCTCGGAGGGTGGGTTCCAGCACCAACATAGGCCAGGTACACAATTGTCCAGCCAGAGCACAGTTCTGGAGGATGAGGAGGAGGAGGAACCGTGTTCACAGCAGGGTGGCACCCAGCAGCTCATGGTTATCACTGGAGCGTGTCTGGGGGGAAAAGAGGACACAGACACCTCTCACAGAGGACAGCTTGTCGTTGCCTCTGGGCAGCCTGGCACAGATGAGCGACTACATGCTGCAGTGCCTTTGGAACGACCGCCGAGTTGCCCACATTCTAACCAGTGCGAATTACTGGGTGGCCACCCTGCTGGATCCCCGTTACAAGGGCAACGTGCCGTCCTTAATTCCGTCACTGAAGCATGATCAGAAGATGCGCAACTACAGGCACACACTGGTAGACACACTGCTGATGGCATTGTCACCTGACTGCAGGGTTTCAGTGGAAGCACAAGGCGAAGGCAGAGGGGGAGGAAGATGTCACCAACGCAGCTGGGGCACCGCCAGCACCTCAGAAGGCAGGATTAGCATGGCCAAAATGTGGAAAAGCATTGTCAGCACGCCACAACAACCAGCACCACCAGCTGATATGGAACGTCTTAGCAGGAGGCAGCATTTCAGCAACATGGTGGAACAGTATATGTGCACAAGCCTACACGTACTGACTGATGGGTCTCCCCTGTTCAATTTATGGGTCTCCAAATTGGGCACATGGCCTTAGCTTGCCCTTTACGCCTTGGAGGTGCTGGCCTGCCCTGCAGCCAGTGTATTGTCTGAACGTGTGTCTAGCATGGCAGGGGTGTTATCACAGACAAGCGCAGCCGCCTGTCCACAGCCAATGTGGACAAGCTCACATTTATTAAAAAGAACCAGGCATGGATCCCACAGGACTTGTCCGTATCTTGTGCAGAATAGACATATATACCGGCCTCAACTAGCCATTGTTATACTCCAGAGCACTTTCTCTTTGTTTTCTTTTTTATATTTCCCAATGTTTTTGGGTCTACCCAAATTTATAAAATATATATAAAAAAAAAAGATAATAAGAAAACAAAAACATAAAACAGTGTTGGCTACCTCCTCCACCACTGCTTCCACCTACATCACCATGTCTACCGCCTCCTCAACCTCCTACTCCATATGGACCTCCTCCTCCTAGTTCAAGATTATTATTTTTAATTTTTCTGTATTTTATGTTATTTTAACCACTTAAGAACCACAGGTTTATACCCCCCTAGTGACCAGGCCCTTTTTTACAAATCGGAACTTCACAACTTTAACGGTTTATTGCTCGATCATGCAACTTGGCACCCAAATAAATTTTACCTCCTTTTCTTCTCACAAACACAGCTATCTTTTGCTGCTGAGATTTTTCGTGATATTAATAAAAAAAGACCGCAAGTTTCTCAAAAAAAGTGTATTTTTAACTTTTTCTGGTAAAATTGTTCAAATATAATTATATTTCTATACAAGTTTGTGTCAGAATTTATTGTGCTACGTCTTTTTTTTTTTTCAAAAAACTTTTTTTATTAGATTTTACATATTTTTAACACGAAACAAAGGGGTACAGAAAGGAAAAAGAAAAAGGGGATACAGTAGGGGAAATAGTACAGCAGATGACAAGGGCCACATGCCTCCATCATAGAGCGCCAATACATTATGACATAGGTTCCTACAGTGCGGTGCCCGTTATGTCTAATACACCCAGCGTGCCTTTCAGCGACGACTTTAGGTACCATGCAGTATACTGAAATGGAGTAACTAACTCTACAATCTCTGGGCGACTAAAGTGTGAAGTAAGAAAAGCCCTCCATTTTTCAAAGAACTTCCCCGCTGAGCTCTCCTTATGTCTACCCGTTTCCACTCGGTCATGTGGTAGCAAGAGCTTCAATTGGGATATAATCTCAGGCATCGATGGCATGACATTTAACAGCCAATGCTGAAGCAACACCCTCTTTGCTACAAGTAGCACCAGGTGGAGAAAGGGGGAAGCTCGCTGCGATGAAGGTAAGCGAATATAATGGAACAGTAGTGTTTGAGGGTCAACCGACAGATCCAGGTGCCAGTGCAATCTGATCTGATCCACCACCTCCTTCCAATAAGTTACCACCCGTGGACAAGACCAAATCCCATGCCAGAAATCAGTCAATGGAGCCTTACATTTTGGGCAGTAGGTGATGCGGTCAGGATGAGATGGGGAATCTGGGAAATTAAAGCCATATATTGCGCAGTGCATCATCTTAAAATAAGTTTCACGCCAGCGTTCATTGATCACACAAGAGCGAATCTTTTCCCAGCCTTCCAAGATCTTATCCCTAATGTCCGCGTCAGTTATGATCTCCCATTTTTTGAAAATCTGAGGCGGGGAGACTCTGACAAACATTCCCGACAGTGCCCTGTATAAGTCCGAAAGTGAAATGGATCGTGGTGACTCCCCAATTATGTCATCAAGAGTGTGAGTAAGAGCCTCTTTGGATAGATCACGCACCCTTTCCTTGCAGAAGCCCAACATTTGCAGGATGTAGAGAAAGTGTGAGCTTGGGAGCTGAAATTTCTCCTGCGCCTCCCTAGGAGACAACCATCTCTGTTCCGTCGCATGCATCAGATGCCCCGCCCTGGTGATCCCCTTTGACTGCAGTAAATCCGAAAAGCCTCTATGTCTCTCCCGGGGAAGATCCGGGTGATCCCAAAGAGGCATCCTTTTAGACAATAAGAAGGGAAGGCCAAAGGCTTTTCTGATCTGCTTCCAGACGACTACTGTATCCCTGACTATCACCGAGTTTTTTATCGCCGAGGGCAAGGCCGCTAATCTGGAGTGAAGACAGGAGACAAGGCCCCATGGGGCCACTAGGTTCTGTTCAAATTCCCTATTTGAGAAATGGTCCGTCCCGTGTATCCAGTCCATCACATGCCTCATAAGACAGGTAATATTGTATCCTCTGATGTTGGGGAATTTTAACCCACCCTCCGGTTTCCATAACATCAATTTGTGCAAGGAGATTCGGGGTCGTTTACCCGCCCAGATGAACTTGGTGAATGCCTTGTTTAACGTGTTAATGTCCACATGTTTTATCAGCATCGGGAGGGTTTGGAGGGGGTACAACAGTGTGGAAAAAGACATCATCTTGACTAAGTGGCATCTGCCCAGAAATGTCAGGGGCAAGGAATGCCACCTAGTCAGGTCAGCCACAATAGACTTGATGAGGGGGGGGGGGGGGTAGTTAAGATGGTATAGGAAGCTCGCGACCTTCCCCATTTTCAACCCCAGATAGACAATGTGTGGTTTGACTACATTGGGATCAAAACCAGCAGATTGCAGAATATCCCAAGATACTTTGCCCTGGAACTCATGAATTTCACTCTTATTAGCATTAATGCGGTACCCTGAAAATGTCCCGAAATGCCGGAGCATTTCCATCACAGGGGTAAGGTGTTGCGCCGGATCTGCCACAAACAGCAATAGATCGTCCGCGTATAAGGCTAACTTGACTTCTTTCCCACCTATCCGGATCCCTTTAAACAGGTCCGTGTCTTCTAGCATCCTCGCCAATGGTTTGATCGCTAGATCAAAGAGAAGGGGGGATAAAGGGCATCCCTGGCGTGTGCCTCTATGCAGTTGAAAGGGGGGGACAGGAAACCTTCCGTCTGTACACGTGCCCATGGACTCGTATATAGGCCCGTGACGAACGCGCGGAAATGCCCCATGACACCAAATTTATCCGCACCGCCCCCAGCCATCCCCACCGTACAGAATCAAAAGCCTTCTCAGCGTCCAAGGCCACCAAAATGGAAGAATCACCCGGCTGAGAGCGATGCTGAACCCAGTCCAAGGCCGTCAACACCTTACGTATATTGGCCACTGCGGTCCTACTCTTCACGAAACCCGTCTGCGAGGGCCCTACCAAATCCGGCATCAGCGTACCTAGCCTATCAGCCAGTAGTTTAGCCAAGATTTTCAGATCCTGATTAATTAGTGAGACAGGCCGGTAGGACCTGGGGTCCTGCGGGTCTTTCCCATGTTTCAGGATAAGTTTAATGTGGGCTACATTTGAATGGCAAGGGAGATTACCGGTGTGCAGTAGGTAATTAAAGTGGTTCACTAACGTAGGGGCAATCTGGGATTGCAAGGCCTTGTAAAACTCCTCCGTATACCCGGCTGGTCCCGGGGCCTTACCCGCATGGAGTGATTTAATGGTATGTAAGAGCTCCTCTTCAGTAACATCTGCCCCCAACCCCTCACGCTGATCTAAGGTTAAAGACGGCAGTTTAACCCGGGAAAGGAAACCGAGACATCCCTCTATGTTCTGGGGAGAGTCACTGTACAGATCAGAGTAGAAGCTCCTCAGCAGATCATTTATGACCTTGGGATCTGTTTGAAGTATGCCCTTCTTATCTCTTAGAGATGAGATGCAGGTAGGGGCACATCTGCCCTTAGCAAGGTTTGCCAACATGCGGCCAGATTTGTTACCAAAACGAAAGAGGTCAGACCGATAAACTGATCTGCGCAGTGACTCCTGTTTCTCCACCCACCACTCATAATCACTCCTAGCCGTTAGCCAGTTGTGCTTATCGCGCTCCGAGGCAGTCATAAGAAAAGTAGTGTACGCTTTTCTCAAAGCCTGACTCACTATTTCAAATTGTTCCGAGATCTTCTTACGTAGATTACTCATATATCCCATAATCTTCCCCCTTAAAACTACCTTGGCCGTTTCCCAATAAAGTGGGGCATCCGATGCATGCGGCGAATTGTCGGTTTGAAACTCCAGCCACCAACCTTGCAGCACCTCCTTGAAATTATCGTCTCTGGTCAGCACCGATGGAAACCGCCAGATAAATTCAGTTCCTCTGGGATGTGCCGTCTGAAAGCAAATAGAGACAGGTGAGTGGTCTGAGAGAACTAAGTCGTGGATCTCTGCCAGATGAACCTTCACTCCCAATGGGCGACTGACAAAAAAATAGTCGATACGGGACCACGCCTGGTGGGCATGGGAAAAATGGGTGTATTCCCTATCGTCACGGTGAAACAATCTCCAAGTGTCAGACAGCCCCAGGGTGGACAAGAAGGGGGACAGGACCATGTCAGCCGGTCGCGGGGGAGGGCAAGATCTATCTAGCCGCTTCCTGTCTTCCTGCACCGACACCACAGAATTGAAATCCCCCCAACTATCGTATTGGGGATGTCGTCGGACAGGATCCTACCCTCCAGCTCCATAAAAAACTGCCTATTGTTGCCATTAGGCGCGTAGACATTATAGAGACTGTAGGTAGTGCCCTCATGCTCTAAAACTAGTCGATGCCACCGACCCTGAGTGTCTGATGCCTCCGAAACCACCTTCCCCATAAAGTGTTTATGACACAGAGTCAGCACCCCAGCCTTGCGCCCACCGCTGGGGAGCCAAATACTGTGCCAACCCAGAACTTCCGCAACCTGAAGAAATCCTCCGCCAATAAATGCGACTCCTGCAGAAAGACCACATCAGGTCTGAGGTGTTTCAGGTGGCGCAAGACCTTGGAGCGTTTCGCAGGAGAGCGCAGGCCCTTAACATTCCAGGAAATAATGCGCATTGGTAATAGCTGGCTACCCCCAACTGAGAAAGACGGAGAGAAGAGACAGGGGATCAGGAGAAAAAGGAGAAAGAGGGAGGGAAAGGAACAGGGAAGGCAAGGGGTAGAGATGGGAAAACAGGAGAATGGAAAAAGAAAAGAACAAAAGGGCCCAAAATGCCCCGAGGGGAACAGAACACAAAGAACACAAGTAAAGAGGAAAAGGCAGTGCTACACCTTAGACAGGACCGAGAGTCCACCCGGTGACAAGCTATGGACCTCTCTTTTTTCTACCATGAGAAGCTACCGACGAGAGCACCTGAGCGTAGTCACACACTCCCTCTCCTAAAATACTTTCCTAGATGGAGTGAGCCGAAGTGCCCACTGGAGCAACGGATTCTAAACATATAACTGTGTCTGAGGATCAATAATAAACGTGGCAGAACAATAAGACTGCATCTGAGGGTTGTGCTACATGTCTTTGATAAAAAAAAAAATCCAATAAGTGTATATTTATTGGTTTGCGCAAAAGTTATAGTGTTTACAAACTATGGTACAGAAAAGTGAATTTCCGCATTTTGAAGCAGCTCTGACTTTCTAAGCACCTGTCATGTTCAAGAGGGGCTAGAATGCCAGGATAGTATAAATACCTCCCAAATGACCCCATTTTGGAAAGAAGACACCCCAAAGTATTCGTGGAAGGGCATGGTGAGTTCATGTATGATTTAATTTTTTTTCACAAGTTGGCGGAAAACGACACTTTCTGAGGAAAAAAGATAATAATAAAGTTTCCATTTCTGCTAACTTCTGGCAAAAAAAATAAAATCTCCCACGGACTCACTATGCCCCTCAGTGAATTACCTTGGGGTGTCTACTTACCGAAATGGGGTCATTTGTGGGGTGTGTTTACTGTTCTGGCATTTTGGGCAGGGCTAAATTGTGAGCAACCCTGTAAAACCTAAAGGTACTCGTTGGACTTTTGGCCCCTTTACGCACCTTGGCTGCAAAAAAGTGTCACACATGTGGTATTTCCGTACTCAGGAGAAGTACGGCAATGTGTTTTTGGGTGTATTTTTACATATACCTATGCTGGGTGAGAGAAATATCTCTGTAAATTGACAACTTTGTATAAAAAAATTTTAAAAGTTGTCATTTACAGAGATATTTCTCACACACAGTATGGGTATATGTAAAAATACACCCCAAAACACATTGCCCTACTTCTCCTGAGTACGGCGATACCACATGTGTGACATTTTGCAGCCTAGGTGCAAAAAGGGGCCCAAATTCCAATGAGTACCTTTAGGATTTCACGGGGCATTTTTACGCATTTGGATTCCAAACTACTTCTCACGCTTTAGGGCCCCTAAAATGCCAGGGCAGTATAAGTACCCCGCAAGTGACCCCATTTTAGGAAGAAGACACCCCAAGGTATTCCGTGAGGGGTATGGTGAGTTCATGTAAGATTTTATTTTTTGTCACAAGTTAGTGGAATATGAGACTTTGTAAGAAAATAAAAATAAAAATCAATTTCCGCTAATTTGTGCCCAAAAAAAAAATCTTCTATGAACTCGTCATGCCCCTCACGGAATACGGTGTCTTCTTTCCAAAATGGGGTTACTTGTGGGGTACTTATACTGCCCTGGCATTTTAGGGGCCTAAAGCTTGAGAAGTAGTTTGGAATTCAAATGCGTAAAAATCCCTGTGAAATCCTAAAAGTACTCATTGGAATTTGGGCCCCTTTGCGCATCTTGGCTGCAAAAAAGTGTCACTCATGTACAATTTTGAAAATAATTTTTTTGTGCGGTAATGTTACACTGCAGAGTTAGCGCAGAGAATGGCGGTCAGCATTTGTTGCCTCTTTACATGATGGAAACTCATTACCGGAACTATACCACAACTACAAGCTGCTATCTGACTATGTTGGAATTTTATTGTCTACCCCAAAGAAAGATATAGGGAAAGTGGCACATACAATGAAAAAAGAGAATACAATCGATTTTATAAAAGCTTTAGTTTTCAAACCAGGGATATCAACATTTGACTTTATTACCAGTAATGTTCTCCACAATAGAAAGAAATATGGTCAATCCTTAAAAAGACAAATCCAGGATAAAAGAGAATTCGTGAATGGTCATTTCCCCCTGGAAACAGACATGCTTTCAAGTGTCTACTGATAATTGTAATTCCTCAAGGCCCAAAATGCGAAAGGGTCTAATATATCCTGAAAAGGCATCTTCAAAGGAGAGAGGTGAAAATGGAGTCAAGCCTGACATATTTAAAAAAAAAAAAAAATTAGGACTATTTACCCCTGTGCCACTATATAAAAAACAGTATCCTGTAAAAAAAAAACTCATGCGTTAAAGATTCACCACCGAAGGAAAGCAAATTATGTTTCCTTCCAAGTCTGAAACATAGAAAAGAATATACCATGTGAGCTGACCCCTAAAAAAATTGTAGGTGAGGGCCTGCAGGTCAGCTGACCCTCCCTGAAGAGGGACATGAGGATATCTTATGCACTGATCCCCAAACTCTTCAGCATCCACAGTCAGGAGAAGATGACGGGAGGAATGGCAATTAGTGTTTCACTTGGTGGATGATGCGGATGAGACACAGTTGTCAATGAGTGAGGGTCTTGTTAGGTCAACACAAGTCAGGAGGATGACGAGAGTGAGGAAGTGGAAGATGAGATGGGGGACGATGACATCACTGACCCAACCTGGAAAGGTGGCAAGCCAAGCCAAGCGAGGACAGCCGGACAGAGTGGGAAAGGGATCCACAGAATCGCAACAGGCTGGAAGAGACTCTGGGGTGGCAATAGGGAGAAGGCGGGCCACATCAAATAGGCCCGCAACTGTTCCACCTTGCGGAAATCTCCCTTGCCAAGGGGTAGGGGTTCCGCAGTCTGGCGCTTTTTTGAGAAAAGTGGGGACGATAAAAGAATTGTAATTTGCTAACTGTAACTGTGCTATACCGAAATAAGAACTCATAAATAGAGATGAGCGAACTTTAAAAAAAAGTTCGGCGTTCGGGTTGTGGTAATCGCCGCATCCCGTTATGGATTCCACTACCGCGGACTATCGCGGCATATGGAATCCATAAGGGGCGGCTTCCACCAACCCGAACTGTTGAACAGCCGAAGGACCTGGGGTCCATCATGTGATCAGTGCAGGGGGCGTGGCTCAGCACTGGATTTGATCCCGTGCTGAGCCACGCCCCCTGCACTGATCACATGACGGTGACGTCACCCCAGGTCCTTCGGCTGTTTAACAGTTCGGGTTGGTGGAAGCCGCCCCTTATGGATTCCATATGCCGCGATAGTCCGCGGTAGTGGAATCCATAACGGGATGCGGCAATTACCACAACCCGAACGCCGAACTTTTCTTTAAAGTTCGCTCATCTCTACTCATAAATAAACAAATAATCATAACATATCTTACATCCTATTCATTTACTCTAACGTAAACCATAATAACAATAAAAACTCAAACCGGGGAACATAATGGGGGAAGACTGTACACTGGAGGCAAAATGAGTAGGGATTGTGAACACTAGCAACTTCACCACCACCGGCATGATCTGCCACATGTCATCCAAGCACCCTAATAGGTGGGCCGAACCCCTGGGTCCACAATCAGTGTCTGTGGGTCACACCACTGCCTCCTCTTCCTCCCCTGTGCTACGTGCTGGCCAATCCTCTGTCCTAGACACAGGCCTGGATGACTCCCTCCGTGCAGCTGGGCCTTTGCAAGCACCATCAACTAGTACACCAACTTCTGTGCCCAAGCACAGTGTACAGATGTCCTTACCCCAGGCCTTTGATCGTAAGCGCAAATAGCCAGCCAGCCACCCACCCACCCACAGGCTATAGCACTAAATGTGCACCTTTCAAAATTTATGGCCATGGAAATGTTGCCATTTAGGCCTGTGGACACTGAGGCTTTCCTCTTTTTTTCGGTGTGCCATCCACGCATTACAACGCCAATTGTGTCCTGTAACATCACCCGTGCCCTGACCAACGCAGTTATTGGGAAGGTCCACTTAACGACGGACACATGTGCTACCGACGCCAAGGATTGTGGGCACTACTTCCATCAGGATTTCCACCACCACCTACATTAGTGGCTGCAACCCCCCCTCTTCTTCTCCACCTCCGCCTACACTTCAAACTCTGAATTCTCATCTTGCAGCCGCAGTCAACCTTCAGTCAGTAGCTGGAAGCAGTGTAGCACGGCAATGGGGAAGGGACAACAGGCCGTGCTGAAACTCATTTGTTTCTGTGACAAACAGCACACCGCTGCAGAGCTGTGGCAGGGTATAAGGGACCAGACTGAGCTGTGGCTCTCGTCACTCAACCTACAACCAGGCAAAGTTGTGTCTGATAATGTCTGTAAATTGGGGGCTGCTTTTGAGATCGGCAAGTTTACACACAGGGCAATCGTCAAGCATATATGTCCCATGCACAACAAACATTTCAAACTTATACTTTAATATAACTAAAAACATAACGAGAGTGGAGGTAAACCAATGGCATGCCCATAAATAACCAAAGAACCATAACATATTTTACAACCATAAACCATAATAACACTAATAATACCAACAATAATACAACCACAAACCATAATAATAACAGAACAGAATGCCATTGTGGAAAAATTTACACAACGCTGGCGGCAGAGTACATAGTTCCTTAGGCAACCCAGGAGGGGAGATGAGGGGAACACACAGCAGTTCCAACAGAGGCAGGACAACACTCTCCAAGGCCTGGAACAGTTTCATGACACCCCGCCAGCACCCTCACCCTGATGCGCGGCCTAGTGTCACAAGGCGGGAAAAATTGTTGAAGATGGTGAAGGAGTACATAGCAGACCGTGTCAGCATCCTCAGTGATCCCTGTGAGCCTTACAACTACTGGGTGTCCAAACAGGACACGTGGCACGAACTGGCACTCTACAGCTATAGCTAAATGATAAGGAACATGGAAGATATACTATATTGGACTGTAGTATTTAGGGTAAATAACCATGTGGGCACTTATGATAAATAAGTGGGTTTTGGGTTGCAGTTTCGGCACTCAGTCTCTAAAAGGTTCGCCATCAACATCACTGTTTTAGAGAGTTAGCGCACCTGCAGGCCCTCAGCTAAATTCTTTTACTCTGTTTCATTGCGCCCAGTGCCACGGCCTCTGCGTGCACCTTCAGCATCACGGCCACTTGCACGTCCCTTACTGGCCGCATTCTTAATATTAAATGTTATATATGCTTAAAAGTATGTCACACATACAGTAGTGCAGGTGTATGCGCCAATAAATTAAAATAGGTATTTGGGATGTGCACACTTTACACAGGAGATGTAGCCCTGATAATGTCACAGAGTAGCATATACCGTCTTCGGATAAAGTAGAGTATATGTCAGTGATATGTATGAAATGCAAACACACTTTATGTTGCAAAAATAATGTAAATTTCCCCAAAATACACTGGTTTCACCTGTGGTACAGTATTTGACATAGAGAGGCACACGCTGTGGACAGTAGATGTTGCACAAATAATGTAAATTTCCCCCAAATACACTGGTTTCACCTGTGGTACACTATTTGACACACAGGGGCACATGCTTTGGACACTAAATGTTGCACAAATAATGTAAATTTCCCCAAAATACACTGGTTTCACCTGTGGTACAGTATTTGACACAAAGAGGCACATGATGTGGACAATACACAAAATACGAACAGTCGGCACTCCTCTCTTGCTGGGGCCGTGGTGCTCGCGTCCAGGGTTGGGTAACCCGCATCAATCACCAAAGAAACAGACCGGCACTTCACTGACTTGCACAAAGTTGTAGTTTATTCAAGCATCAGAGGACCAAGACACAAAGCGCCACGTTTTTTCGGCTCGAACCCGAGCCTTTCTCAAGCATATTGCACATAGACAGGAAACACATTTAAATAGTCCGCCATCATGGGCGTACAACGTTCTGACGTCACATCACCATGGAAACATATATACATAACAACATAGATCACAGCAGTTACGAACATTGTGGCAAAATAGGTACTATTGGACATTATAGTCAATCTGGAAACTTTATGTGGATGCTCAATGTCACAATGAATGGGCTGAAAGGAAAGAAATAAAGAAATAAGCTGGCAGCATGAAATAAATAAACAAGACAAACAAATATCAAATAATTACCCTGAGAATTAAATCTCATACAGGCTACACATGGGTTAGGAGATCCGATCTTGTCATTTTCTCTGTGACTAGATAAACATAAAAATATATGAAAATATTAAAGATCTAAACTTAGAGGAAGGAGATTTTCTAGTGACATATGATGTTTGTAGCTTGTATACGTCCATTGAGCATACAACAGGTCTTACTGCTGTGGAATGGAACTATACTTTATAAGAAAAACAGTTTTTTCTACAAATACTTCAAATGGTTTTGAAAGAAAATTTATTTTTTGTTCCAGGATACCTTTTTTCAGCAGAAACACTGTACCGCGGTGGGTTCGCACGCCGCACTGCCATACGCAAATAGTTACATGGCTTAGTTTGAAGAAACTTTAATATATAAAAGTCCTTTATATATGCAACATTGTGTTTTTGGCGTCGTTTCATTGACGATATTTTATGCGTATGGCGGGGCAGCGGCGAGTCCCTTGTGCAATTCACAGATTATCTGAATTCTATATGGCCTGAGTTACGCTTTACAGTTCAAAGTGACTTGCACAAGATCAATTTTTTGGACACCTGGGTGATAAAAGGCCCTGACAATTGTATACAGACTGATCTATACATAAAAAAAAAACAGATAAGAATAGTCTGTTACACTATTCCAGTAATCACTCACCATCTGTCAAGCAGTCTTTGCCTTTTTCACAGTTTAAGCGGGTCGAAAGGATTGTGTCAGATAAATCAATGAGGGAGATTAGACTTGCTGAGATGGGGATCAGGGATTGTAAAAGCAATGTTGAGACAGTAAAATCCCGTTGTGACAATTAGCGGTTACCGTTTATTGTCAAATACCATCCATGGATTAACAAATTCCATCATGTTGTGAATAAACATTGGGGGATTATGCGTGCAGCCTACCCAGATGTTGCTGAATTTCGGGATAAGCCTATGATCTGTTATAAAAGGACAAAGAACATTAGGGATACTATTATTGAAGCAGACATAGGTAGTACCACTAATAGGCCACGCCAACTTTTTCTCTCCACACCGAAAAAAGGTTCCTTCCCATGTTTACAGTGTGTTCATTGTTCTGCTCTCATCAGGGGTGAATTTTTTTCCCATTCGCACACAGGTAAAAAATTCCCTGTCAAAGGCTTTTTTACCTGCGATAGTAATTATGTGGTCTATTTGTTAAAGTGCCCTTGTGGTCTTTTATACATTGGTGAGACATCTACCAGAATGAAGGACAGGTTTTGTAATCATAAATCCACTATACGGAAGAAAAACCTGCTGTTACCTGTTCCCCTTCATTTTGATAGATGTTCCTACAATGTCTCACAACTGAGATTTCAGATCATTGAGCAAGTGCTGCCACCCCGGAGAGGTGGCAACAGACTGCAAATGCTCAAAAAACGTGAAAGTTTTTGGATACACACTTTACAAACTTTGGAGCCCAGGGGCCTAAATCGAGAGTATAAACTGAGTGCATTTTTATAGAGAACATATGTTAATATATTTTCATATATTTTTTATCACAATGTTATCCTGAGCAGTCAACCAATTGAGTGCATTGCGCTCTTCAGCACTAATATTACCGGGTACGGCTGGGTATACCAGCGCCCGTACATCTCTGAGCACTCCTTTATGGAAAAGGTCAACTGCTGAACCAGCCGGCATGGGAGGAAGGAACGTGGATCCAATGCCCCGGTAAATCTGGAAAGCTCTACCTGTTCAGGTTCCTGTACACCAGTGACATCTTCCACCAGGGCGGCAAGGGCCATTTGCTCCCCTTGATCAAAACGTCCCTCAATGTGAAACTCATTTATTGTCATTCGTGCAGGCATTTCCCCTAGTAATGGCGGGCGCTCAATCATTGGTGCATCAGCAAACAATTTTTCAAATACAACTTGCGAATATTCTTGAACAATTTTCTTTTGTTTGGGCAGCAATGGTACCGCCAGGTACTAGGCACGGCTATGGGTACACCTGTCTCGTGTACCTTCGCCAACCTATACCTGGCGGTATTTGAGGACTATTACGTCTTCTCAGTGAACAACCCCTTCCTTCAGTACATCCAGTTGTTCCTCCGTTTCGTGGATGATGTCTTTATGATATGGTCGGGCAATGAAGAGCAATGCCGTGGCTTTATGGATTATCTTAACATGAATAATAGCATGAACATGAAATTCACAATGAACTTTGGAGGACAAAGTCTAGACTTTCTGGACGTGAGAGTGTCCGTGGTGAATGGGGATATCATTACTACAGGGTACCGCAAACCCACGGCTACGAACTCTTTATTGCACCGTACCAGTATCATCCAGCACCTGTTATGAAGACCGTCCCTTATGGTCAATTTATCCAATTACGGAGGATCAACAGTACTGATGAGAACTTTCAGCAACAAGCTCGATCACTTGCTGATCGACTGGTTGCTAGGGGCTACTCACGGGCAGACGTAAATAGGGCCATGTTCAAGGCTGCTGCTCGCCCGAGACGTGAACTTCTTACTGAAGGAGGTAAGGAGAGCACGACTCCAGAGAAGTTCTCCTTTGTATTCAAATACAGCCCCGCAGCAGACGTGATAAAAAGTGCAATTAGGAACAACTGGGGGGACCTTTTGAAGGGCGACTCTATGCTGGGCAAGTTAGCAGAACAGAAACTACTGACCGCATTCAGAAGGTGTTCCACTTTAAAGGACCGATTAGTACATAGTGTGATCCGTCCCCTACAAAATCCCTCTTGGCTCTCAACGCATTCGAGAGTTGGGAACTTCAAATGTGGGCGCTGCTCTTTCTGTCCCCAAAATCCACAGAGCAACATTTTGTGTATAGGTGGGGTGATACATAAGGTTCAACAGTTTATCACTTGCAGGACAGCGTACATTGTGTATGTGGTATACTGCGATTGCCATAATTTTTATATAGGCAAAACGATCCGGCCATTATTTGAACATTTTAAGGAACATGTGAACTCGGTGAGAATGGGGAAAGGATGTCCCTGCCTCATCGCCCACGTCCGGAAGAAGCATAGGAGCAATCCACGCTGTCTTCGATTTGCAGGCATAGAGGTAGTGAATACCCCGCCCAGGGAAGGTGATAGACACCAGTTATTATTGCAGGCAGAGTCAAGATGGATTATCCGTACCCAAGCAATGGGGAGTCTCGGCCTAAATGACAAAAATGATATGTCTGTACATTTATAGTATACGAATGTAAGGGTGCCCTATTCCCCCACCCTGTTTCATCAACCAGGTCTAAGGGTTGAATATATTTTTCATCTCCTTTTAGTGTATTCTGACTGGGTCCCTTTAACCTGCTCTGGACTGCCGCACGCAGAATCGCGTGATCTCGGCGGCCCAGTTACTCCTCGTTGACGCGTGGGCGCGTCATCTCGCGAGAGGCGAGATTTGCTGTGAACGCGCGCGCGCGTGTGCACGCTTTCACAGCAGCTCGCAGCTCGGAAGTTATACTACCCCATATAGACTCCCTGATCACCCCCCTGTCATTGATCACCACCCTGTATGGCTCCATTCAGACCTCCATATGTATTTTGAGGATCCACGGATCCGCGGATCCGTAAAACACGGGCACCGGCAATGTGCTTTCCACATTTTGCACATTGCCAGAACTATATAGAAAATGCCTTTTCTTGTCCGCAATTGCGGACAAGAATAGGACATGTTCTATATTTTTGCGGAACGGAAGTGCAGACCCGGAAGTGCGGATCCGCAAGTCTGTCCCCATAGAAATGAATGGGTCCGCAATTCCGTTCCGCAAACAGAATTGCGGACGTGTGAATGGGGCATAAGGGTCCCTTATCACCGCCAATTAGTTATCTACTTGTTAGGTAGTTAGCGCCCAGCCCACCACACCGCAGCCACTGATTTTGGCAGAGATTTTTTCATCCATGATGATTGATGCGAATGAAGAAATCTGTGCCGTTCATTTTATTTTTTTTTTCAGCCCGGAGGCTGAACAGAAAAAAAAATCTCATTACCCGTATGCTCAATATAAGGAGAATAGCAGAAACTCCTAATGCTGGCCATACATGTAATGATTGCGGAGACCCTCAAATGCCAGGGCAGTACAAACACTTCACATGTGACCCCATTTTGGAAAGAAGACACCCCAAGGTATTCCGTGAGGGGTATGGTGAGTTCATGTAAAATTTTATTTTTGGTCACAAGTTAGTGGAATATGAGACTTTGTAAAAAAAAAATTTAAAAAAATCAATTTCCGATAACTTGTGCAAAAAAAAAATATTTTCTGTGAACTCGCCATGCCCCTCACGGAAAACTTTGGGGTGTCTTCTTTCCAAAATGGGGTCACTTGTGTGGTATTAATACTGTGCTGGCATTTTAGGGGCCCTAAAGCATGAGAATCCAAATGCGTAAAAATG
Source organism: Bufotes viridis (assembly GCA_033119425.1). Classification (NCBI taxonomy): domain Eukaryota; kingdom Metazoa; phylum Chordata; class Amphibia; order Anura; family Bufonidae; genus Bufotes; species Bufotes viridis. The sequence continues at coordinate 100,441,679 of CM065596.1, read as the reverse complement.
CCCTGTGGAATCCTAAAGGTACTCATTGGAATTAGGGCCCCTTTGCGCATCTTGGCTGCAAAAAAGTGCCACATATGTCATATCGCCGTACTCAGGAGAAGTAGGGCAATGTGTTTTGGGGTGTATTTTTATATATACCCATACTTTGTAAATTGACAACTTTGTATAAAAAAATTTAAAAAGTTGTCGTTTACAGAGATATTTCTCACACAGAGATATTTCTCTCACCCAACATGGGTATATGTAAAATACACCCCAAAACACATTGCCCTACTTCTCCTGAGTACGGCGATACCACATGTGTGACACTTTTTTGCAGCCTAGGTGCAAAAAGGGGTCCAAATTCCAACGAGTACCTTTAGGTTTTACAGGGCTGCTTACAATTTAGCCCCGCCCAAAATGCCAGAACAGTAAACACACCCCACAAATGACCCCATTTCGGAAAGTAGACTACCCCAAGGTATTCACTGAGGGGCATAGTGAGTCCGTGGGAGATTTTATTTCTTTTTTGCCAGAAGTTAGCAGAAATGGAAACTTTATTATTATTTTTTTTCCTTAGAAAGTGTCATTTTCCGCTAACTTGTGAAAAAAAATTAAATGATACATGAACTCACCATGCCCCTCTGCGAATACTTTGGGGTGTCTTCTTTCTAAAATGGTGTAATTTGGGGGGTATTTATACTATCCTGGCATTCTACCACCTGAAGAAACATGACAGGTGCTCAGAAAGTCAGAGCTGCTTCAAAATGCCGAAATTCACTTTTTTGCACCATAGTTTGTAAACGCTATAACTTTTACCTAAACCAATAAATATACACTTATTGGATTTTTTTTTATCAAAGACATGTAGAACAATAAATTTATATAAAAATTTATATAAAAATGTAGGTTTTTTTTGAAAAATATTACAACAGAAAGTGAATTTTTTTGCAAAAATTTCGGTCATTTTAAATTAATATAAAAAAAAGTTAAAATGTCAGCAGCAATGAAATACCACCAAATGAAAGCTCTATTAGTGAGAAGAAAAGGAGGTAAAATTCATTTGGGTGGTAAGTAGTGTAGTGCAGAATTGTAAAAAGTGGCCTGGTCATTAAGGGTGTTTAAGCTAGGGGGGCTGATGTGGTTAAACCCTCCCCTTATTAAATGTATTGCTTGGATTGTATATATATATATATATATATATATATATATATATAAGCGGTTTAATTGTATGCTATGTTGCTATGCTTCACTCTTTACTCTATCAAATGGTTACTTATAATCAGTTGTTAATTAGTTAGGCTAACATTGTTTCTCTCACTGCATGTATTGGATTTTATGATTGTCCAGTTCTAGGGGGCGTGACTCTCCTCTCTGAGGTATGAGAGACGGAGCACTATTTAATTGGCGTGCACGCACGCACGGACATGTTGTAGGCCAGACAAAGCGCAGTTGTTGCGCGAAATGGCCGTCGCCGCTTATCTACTGTGAAGAGAGTACATCCGCCTCCAGGCCCGACTGATGTACCTTTGATGTATCTTTCTATACACTGGTGAGTGCCGCTGACTTCATCTCTTCTGCGAACTATCTTCAATGGACTTTATCTTATTCAGCGCAGCACCGCCATACGTGTTTATCTAGATTGGAGGATTGTCTAGCGGTGAATGGTGGAAGGAGCGGAGAGTCTAGTAGTGCCGCCCCATATCTTACTTCTGTTGTGATTGAACTGTGAACACTAAATGTTGCACAAATAATGTAAATTTCCCCAAAATACACTGGTTTCACCTGTGGTACAGTATTTGACACAGAGAGGCACATGCTGTGGACAGTAGATGTTGCACAAATAATGAAAATTCCACAAAAGTACATTAGTTTCACCTGTGGTACAGTATTTGACACAGAGAGGCACGTGCTGTGGACAGTAGATGTTGCACAAATAATGTAAATTTCCACAAAATACACTGGTTTTACCAGTGGTACAGTATTTGACACAGAGAGGCACACTCTGTGGACACTAAATATTGCACAAATAATGTAAATTTCCCCAAAATACACTGGTTTCACCCGTGGTACAGTATTTGACACAGAGAGGCGCACACTGTGGACACTAGATTAGGCCCAGATTATTTAGATTTGCGCATTAGACACTCTTTTCGGATGATGGACAGTATATGTCCCATAAAACCACAGAATATGGACACTATTTAGACCCAGATTGTTGCAATTTGAAATACAGACACTTTTTTCATATGCCGGACAGTATATGTCTCATAAACCCACAGGATAGACACTATATTATGCCCAGATTAATGTAATTTTAAATACAGAATCTGTTTTCGGATGCCGGACAGTATGTCACATAAATCCACAGAATATGGACACTATTAGACCCAGATTAATGGAATTTGCACTGCAGACACTGTTTGCTGATGTAGGACTGTGTTTTTTACACAAAGCCACACACTATGGTCACTAGATGTGAGCCAGATTATTAAAAACACAGTCTGCGGATGATGTACACGATATGTCACTAATGGGTACAAAATAAAAAATATCTTGCTGTGAAACGCACCCAGTAGTCATTAAAAGGCATTGTGGGGTCTTTGAAAAGCTTTTGGTATTAAATACAGCAAATTTCTCTCCCTGCACTATCTGTCCCTTTCTTAGCACGGATGTCCCTGACACTGCTGTTAAATATATTGTTGATCTAAAACACACACACACACACACACAGTAGTCCTTAAAAGGACTTTTGGGCCTTTGAAAAGCTTTCTTTAACTAAAATCGCTGAAATTTGCTCCCTGCTCTGTCTTTCCCTTCCTACATGATGCTCTCTCTGACTATGACTGATCCGAGCACGTGTCATCGGGTGCTATATAACCTCTGATGACGCGTTCTGGCCAGCCAATCACTATAATGCCAGCAGCTAACATGGCTACTGGCATTACAGTGCCAGGTTAGCTGCAGTACTTACCTGCACCTTTATTGGCTGCTTAGGAGGCGCCAAATGTGCGGGGAGGAGACTCAAGCATTTTGCTCGAGCACACGTGGTACTCGGCCGAGTACCGCCATGGGCTGAGCATAACGATGCTCAAGCCGAAACGGTACTCGGCCAAGCATGCTCAATCATCACTAGTCGGGAGTACTATTTCCTGGAGTTTGTTACACTTGGAAGGAACCTTAGGTAAAAAGCTAGGATCTGGTCTAAGAATCACCCTATCATTCAGGATAGACATAAAAGGAGGGTTGATAGAGAAAGCCTGAATTTCGCTAACCCTCCTTGCAGAGGTTAATGCTACCAAAAGGACTAACTTAAAGGTAAGGAGCTTCCCTGAATAGGACTTCAATGGTTCAAAGGGATCCCTAGTTAAAGCATTTAACACTAAATTTAGATCCCATGGGGGAAACCTGGGCGCCTTAACCGGAATGATTCTACTGCCTTGAAGAACCTTACCACACAGAGCTCTTTGCTTACCCCAAAGACAATCCACTCTGGAGAAACTCCAGGATCTGAATGACTGAAGTCTCAGAGGGTAAAGAACCTGCCTTAATCCCTGAAAAATCTAAGAACTTTTTCCAAACCCTAGCATAGATGGAAACTTTCACAACTTTCCTACTTTTTAGTAAGGTAGATACTAAAGCTTTCAAAAACTCCTGTCTAATCAGTAATGACCTTTCAAATTGCAGGCCTTCAAATTCCAGGCCCCTGACATTTGGATGACGCACTGCGACCTGCATCAGAAGGTCCAGGATCTCTGGAAGAATCCAGGGATCTGTAATTGACATAAACCCCAGGAGAGAGAACCATGTCCTCCGTGGCCAGAAGGGAGCTATCATAATCATTCTTGCACCCTCGTCTCTGATTTTCTTGAGAACTAGAGGAATAAGCTGGAAGGGAGGAAAAGCATAGCCTAATGGGTAACTCCATTTCTGAAGAAGAGCATCCACCCCATCTGGGAATTCTTTTGGGTTGAGAGAGCAAAACTTCCCTACCTTTCTGTTTTTCCTGGTGGCAAAAAGATCGATGGAAGTAGTGCCCCACAGCCTGTCTATCTCCGAAAAAACTGAAGGATTCAGGGACCACTCCCCCTGTCTCAGCCAACGACTGCTCAGGAAGTCCGCCTGGAAGTTCTCCTGGCCTCTAATGTGGAGAGAAGAAAGATGACTGACATTCCCTTCCAAATTTTGGAACAACAGATCTTGATCCCCCCTGATGATTTATGTAGGCTACCGTCGACTGATTGTCCGACATTATCCTCACATGTTTTAAACTAATAAAAGGTTTTGCTGCCTCCAAGGCCAGTCTTATAGCTAGCAGCTCCTTCCTGTTTGAGGGGAATGTTCTCTGTACAGGTGACCACTGACCCTAAATGATCTAATCCAAAAAATGTGCTTCCCATCCCTGTTTTCTGTCCTTCAGCCACTGCCTAATCCATTCAACAATATGTGAGCTCAAGCTCAAAGACTGCAGTTTATTGATAAGCCTTCTATGTGGGACAGTATCAAATGCCTTACTAAAGTCCAGATAAGCGATGTCTACTGCACCTCCGCCATCTATTATTTTAGTCACCCAATCAAAAAAGTCAATAAGATTAGTTTGACATGATCTCCCTGAAGTAAACCCATGCTGTTTTTTATCAATCAACTCATGGGTTTTTAGATGTTCCACAATCCTCTCCTTGGGTATGGTTTCCATTAATTTCCCCACTATTGATGTCAGGCTTACTGGCCTATAGTTGCCCGATTCCTCTCTACTACCTTTCTTGTGAATTGGCACAACGTTTGCTAATTTCCAATCTTCTGGGACGACACCTGTTACCAGTGATTGGTTAAATAAATCTGTTAATGGTTTTGCTAGTACACCTCTAAGCTCTTTTAATAGCTTTGGGTGTATTCCATCAGGCCCCTGTGATTTATTTGTATTAATTTTGGACAGCTGACTTAGAACCTCTTCCTCTGTAAAGACACATGCATCAAAGGATTCATTAGTCTTCCTCCTAACTGAGGTCCTTCTCCTTCATTTTCCTTTGTAAAAACTGAACAGAAGTATTCATTGAGGCAGTCAGCTAGTTCTTTATCCTCTTCCATATACCTTCCTTCTTTTGTTTTTAATTTGGTAATTCCTTTTTTTAATTTCCTTTTTTCATTTATGTATCTGAAGAATGTCTTATCACCTTTTTTCACTGACTGAGCTAATTTCTCTTCTGCCTGAGCTTTAGAAGCTCTTATAACTTCTTGGCCTCTCTCTGCCTCATCTTATAGATTTCCCGGTCATCCTCGTTTTGGGTGTTTTTATACTTGCTAAATGCCATCTTTTTGTTTTTAATGATTTTGGCCACTTCTGCTGAGTACCACAGTGGTCTCTTCCTTTTTGCCTTTACTGACAAGCCTAATGCACTTTTCTGTTGCCTTCAGTAGTGCCAATTTTAAGTAGTCCCATTTCTCTTGGACTCCATTGAAATTGTTCCAGTCTGATAGGGACTCGTATACCACTGATCTCATTTTAGAAAAGTCTGTTTTCCGAAAATCTAAAACTTTTGTTTTTGTGTGGAGTGACTCAGTCACTGTACTTATAGTAAACCTCACTGACTGGTGATCACTGGATCCTAAGCTTTCCCCTACAGTGATATCAGATACCAAATTGCCATTTGTGAACACCAAATCTAAAATGGCCTCCTTCCGGGTTGGCTCCTCAACTACTTGCTGTAGAGATAATCCCAGTAGGGAATTTAGAATGTCTGTACTCCTGGCAGAACTAGCTATTTTGGTTTTCCAGTTTATATCAGGAAGATTAAAGTCTCCCATAATGACAACTTCCCCTTTCAATGTCATTTTAGCCATTTCCTCAACTAGTAGATCATCCAATTCTTTGACTTGGCTTGGTGGTCTGTATATGACACCTACACGAGTTACCTTATGATTACCAAGCTGCAACGTAACCCAAACTGACTCTAAATTGGTTTCGCTGGCTTGTATTAGATTAGATTTTATGCTATCTTTCACATATAGGGCCACTCCACCCCCTTTCTTGCCTTCTCTGTCCTTCCTATATAGAGAGAACCCAGGTATTGTTATGTCCCAGTCATTACTCTCATTGAACCATGTCTCAGTAACAGCCACTAAATCTATATTCTCAGATGCTATTACAGACTCAAGTTCGTTGATCTTATTCCCTAAACTGCGAGCATTTGTAGACAAGACTCTCAGCTTGTCATTTCTTATCCTATCAGCTCCTGGCATCTTCTGGCCTTGTTTTTTCGGGGGGCAGCCGAACTGATGGATTGTCTCTTTTGTGCCCCCCTTTCCTAGTTTAAATGTTCCTTAGCAAAAACTTTAAACTGTTCACTGAGGACATTTGTTCCCTTGAGAGAAAGATGCAAACCATGTTTCTTTTACAGTTCTTTTCCATTCCAGCTAGAGCCAACATGAGACACAAAGCCAAATCCCTGGTTCAAACACCATTCACCAAGCCATACATTGAATTCCTTAATACGCAACTGCTTGTCATGCTGACGGTTATGCACAGGCAGAACTGCAGAGAATGAGACAGTCGATGCAATCTCCCGTATATCATTACCAGATACTGCCACTCTGAGGAACTACTGATGCAAAGGGTGTATTGGGATGTGATAATACGCGTCCTTTAGATCTAAGACTGCCATAAAACATCTGGAATACAGCAGATGAACCACTGATTTCACCGTCTCCATCTTGAATTTTTTTTAAATAAGGTATTTGTTTAGTTGCTTTAGATTTATAATCGTGCGGAAAGAGTTGTCTCTTTTTTTTTAACCAGAAACAGAGGAGAGTAGAACCCCTTTCCCTGTTCTGCCATTGGAACTGGAGTTAGAACCTGTTTCTCTAAAAGTTTTAAGACTTCTACCTCCATAGCAGACAAACCTAGAGAAGAACCTCGAGCCTTTGTGACTATGAATTTTTGAGGGGGTCTTGCATGAAATCTAACTTTAAACCTTCTCCTACGAGCCCCCCTGACCCATTTTCCTGCCACCTTTTCCAATGCGGGAAGGAAAAACTTCATTCTTCCTCCCACAGTACCCCTGGCTTCATTGCTGAGGTGCTTTTTAGGCTGGGAGGAGGAACCCCCAAACAGGAAGCCCGTTCCCCCAAACCCCTTGGATCTAGAATTAAGTTTTTTGTCGCTATATTGACCACTAACTTGAAATCTAGATGAGGAACAAAAGGGATGTCTGGATCTGGAAAAGGGGGTTGAAGAGGAACCTGGAGATAATCCCGGAAATTTCTTTTTTCTATCTGCAGCTTTTTCTAAAAGGGAATCTAAATCAGGCCCAAACAAAAACTGTCCCTGACAAGGAATGCTGCACAGTCTCTGCTTTGAAGACAAATCCCTCCTTTCCAATTCTTTAACCAGAGCGCTCTGCGGGCAGAATTGGAAAGGGAGGATGCCCGCGCAACCAGTTTGACCGAATCTACAGAAGCATCCGCAATGAAATCAGCCGCTTTCTGTAAAGTAGGCAAGGAGGCTAGAATATGCTCCCCCGGACATGTATCCCTAATCTGACATTCTAATTGTTCCAACCAGATAATCATTGATCTGCCATAACTGTGGTTGCAATATTTTGTCTAAAAGCGGAAGCCGCTGCCTCCCAGGTGTTTCTGAGACCGGAATCTACTTTCTTATCTAGTGGGTCCCTCAGGAACCCCATATCCTCGAACGGTAGAGAAGACCTTTTAGAGATTTTAAATATAGCCACGTCAATCTTTGGAGCTTTATCCCAGGAAGAAGAGGGTTCTTCTTCAAAGGAATACTTTCTTTTAAAACCTTTAGGAATAAATGCTTTCTTATCCAATTTTTTCCACTCTCTGTCAATGAGGGCCAACACATATTTATGTAACGGGAAACATCTATGTCTCTTTTCCTGAAGTCCCTCAAACACAGAATCGACTACAGATTTATAATCTTTAACATCTTCTAAGTCCAGTGTAGAATGAATAGCCTTCAATAAATTGTCAGTATCTTCTATGGGAAACAACGATGTACCCTCCATATCATCCTCCGAGGATGAGGACATTTCTGAGTCGTATGTTTCTATCACTTCCCTCTATCAGCTGTAGAATCCGCCTCTGACCCCCAGTCTTCCACTGATTTTTTTCTGACGTTAAGATGATTTCAAGGAAACTTTCACTTCTGACCTAATAAGTGATTTTGTATTCTTCAAAAAACACAGACATTCCTTCGCCACCGCTTTTTTCCATACACTGCTGCCACAGCTTATTGGTATATGAGGAAGATAAGGGACATTCACACAATGCACATTCTTTGTTCTTTCTTTTAGCCAAAACTTTCTTAGGCCTTGTTTAAAAAGAAAGAAATAACCAGATATCAAAACCATATCATTTGTTCGGCACTTACCCACTCATTCCAACACAGAATCTGTCCCAGTGCAAGGATCTCTCCTGCTGCCAGATCAGGTCTCTTTTCCTCCTCCATTGCCTCCTATCAGGACCTCTTGTAAGGCAAGAAAAGGGCAAATCAGCAATATATAGACCCGATGTGGAGAAACACGATACCTCACATAGAGGATTCAATGGATAAAGGTGATTAAGATATATATCAGTGTAGGGAAGCAGGAATACCAGTCTAATCCAGAATCCAGGAGAGTGTAGTCACAAAAAAAACACGCCGGCATTCTCCCGGCCATCTTGCTCTTTTTAACTGCTCCTGCCCCCTTCTCCCAAAAGGCCAGCAGTTGCTGAAGGATCTGATGTAGTACACCTTCTTCGTCGTCAAGCTCATAAAAGAAGAACCCTTAGGGCGATTTTCTTGCATGGTTGCTAGGAGACAATCGGGATGGGGACCCGATCTGTATTATTTTCTCTTATAACATAGTTATAAAGGAAAATAATAGCATTCTAAATACAGAATGCAAAGTAAAAAGGGCGATTGAGAGTAAAAAAAAAAAAAAAAATAACTCTCCTCATCCAATTGAGCGCGTAGCTGACGGTCTCCTGTTGTGTCTTTAGCTGGGGGGGTAAAGGACCTTCCGTGACGTCACTGGGTCACATGGTCCAATCACATGCTTTCCTCATCATTGTGATGGGAGCAAGTGATTGGACCATGTGACCAGTGCGTCCTGAATGTCACTACTCCCCACCCAGCTGAAGACACAGCAGGAGATCATACTAGCGGCTCAATGAATGAGTATTTAAATGCTATTATTTTCCTTTATAACTATGTTATAAGGGGAAAATAATAACGTATACAGAATACTCAACCTGAAACCGGACTTCAGTGATGAAGTCCGGCTTCGGGTCTGGGTACCAAACATGCCGATTTTTCTCACGTGCATGCAAAGCGCATTACAACAGTGTGCACACGCGCAGAAAAAATGTGCATTTTCCCGCAACACACCGGCCTCTTAGCCGGGCGCCAAACATGACGCCTGCGTTAAAGAGGCCTTAGAGATATCCAGATACATCGTCGATGTATCTGATCCACAGTGGTATCAATGACGTATACTTGTCCATGGATTCGTTTTTGTTTTCATTTTAACGTTCATTATCAAGCTGAGAATATTGGACACCATGATAGCCGGAGATTGGTCTGGAGACCACATGGACAATGCTATGAAGAGGCCTACACAAGGGAACGACACACCATTCCTACTCCCAGGATTTTGGTGTGGGGCGGCATAGTGTACAGTAGTCTGACTCCTTTAGCCTTCATTTCGAGTACACTTACACCTCAGTGTTACATTGATTTGGTTGTGGAACCAGTGGTATGGCTATTTCTCCAAAGTGTCCCGAGAGCTGTCTTTCAACAGGACAACATCAGACCGCATGTTGTTCATGCTACGGTGAGCAGCCTGTGTGGACTAAATGCCCTACCATGGCCTGTAGCGTCTCCGGACTTGTTTCCCGTCGAGCACATCTAGAACGTCATTGGTTGGCAACTGCAAAGGGAGCTGGCAGCAGGGGATCTTGATGATTTGCATTTCTAGTTGCATTCAGAGTGGTAGTGGTAGACAACCAATATTAACCTCATTGATAGCATGCCAAGGTGAGGAGATTGAGGAGATTAGAAGAAAAGATGGTTGGAAGTAGTTTTTGCGACAGTGAGAAAGAACTCCTGATCACTGTAAGTAATTTGAAATTACAGCAGTGTATTTGATTACATTTCACATGCATGTCAGAACAATCGCTTTATATGCAGATAGAGTGTTATGAAATATTCGCAATTGTGAAAATCATCACTTATGATGAAAAATGTTTTCGCAATGCATACAACTTTACATTTTACAGGTCTAAGTAGATATTACTGATTGGTGCACTAAGTATTGTTGTGACATCACAGCACTATGTCTGTAGCATGTATGTATGAACAGCATAGAAATATGTCTCACATGCACATGGCACATCTATTTTTCTGCCGCACACTATATACCCCACACACGTCCAAAGATTAAAGTTTGTGTCCTGTTGGTCGGGACTCAGGAGAAGCTTTCTTTGTCTTACCACCAGTATTTGCTGGTTCATTTAGAGTTACGAAGGGTGCACCATGGGGAGGCAAACCAGCTTTACACCCCATACCGTACCGTCACTTCACTAGACAGGTACATCTCTGCTCAGCTGGCCAATATCCGATTGCTCAGACCCCACACACATACAATCGCAATTCGCAATATAATCTGATCTTATAACGGTAACATTAAATCTAATATTTCCCCTTCAAAGACTTTTGGAAATTGGGATTATATGCTTGCGTCTTTATCCTGCAGCGCGTGTTGGAGCTGGGCTACGAGTGGACCTGGGTCCACACTGAGAAGCAGGCCATTGTGCGGGAGATCCGGTCCGAGCTGAAAAGAAAATTTAAGGGCAATCACCCTAGGATGGCCATTTTGGAAAAATGTTTGGATCCCAAGAGGAGGAATTTGGAGCGGATCAGAGAGATCAGTGATAGAATATGCCCAGGTACAATGCTTACATTACTTTTGTATCTCTCGCCAACACTCTGTAATGTGTATATATACAGTTATAAAAATAAGTATTTCATCCCTTTACAAATGATTACTTATTAAATGTTGTGACATGTAGAAAATCAGCAGGTTACATCACACATCTCTACCTCGCCAATGTATATATATATATATATATATATATATATATTTATACACACAGCGGGGTACAACTCTATGATGTAACATTTTACACACACAGAAATATTATATATATGTGTGTGTGTGTATGGATACATAAACTGCAATCATCATTCTGTATTCTAGTAAAAGGCCCCATACATTAGATACATCCCCCACTTAACTCCTTAAAGCCCGATGACTTAGATGTACATCAGATCTGGACGTGACTTAAAGCCCAGTGACGTAAATGTAGTGCATGGTGATTGGACGGGTTCAGGAGCTGCGCCCTGACTGGGGGCAGGGGTCCGGAAGTCACTGATAGCCAGACCCCTGCTGTATGCGCTGGCATCGGTCAAATCCCAGATGCCGGCACATTAATCCCTGCACAGCTGCTGTCAGCGCTGACTGTGGCACGTGAGAGCTCTAGACATGTGCGGGGTGTCCATTGGGTCCCCGCGCTGCTGCTGCCTTCCTTAGGCATCGTGGCTGCCGTCCGGGAGGGCCTGTGAGATCCAGCCCCTTGTATTACACTGGTAATACACTTACAGTCAATGCATTATGATACAGAAGTATTGTAATGCATTGTAAAGGGGATCAGACCACCAAAAGATGAAGTCCCAAAGGGGACAAAAAATAAACTAAAAGAAAAAGTAGACATATTAAGTATCGCCACGTCCGTATCGACCGGCTCTATAAAATTATCACATGTCCTAACCCTTCAGGTAAACAACATAAAAAAATAAACAAAACTGTGCTAAATAAACCATTTTTTTTGGCACATTACATCACTAAACGTGCAACACCAAGCGATCAAAAAGACATATGACCCCAAAAATAGAACCAATCTAACCGTCACCTCATCCCGCAAAAATGAGCCCCTACCTAAGACAATCGCCTAAAAAATAAAACAAATATGGCTCTCAGAATATAGAGACACTAAAACATGATTATTTTCAGTTCAAAAATGCTATTATTGTGTAATACTAAAATACAAAAAAAAAGTATACATAATAGGTATCGCCATGTCTGTAATAACTCGGCCGAGCACCCGAGTATAATGGAAGTCAATAGGAGACAACCAGGCACCCCTTGCTCTGAAGAGGGGAGGGCGCTCTTAAAGTTCCATGGGTACTACCCTCTGTAGCAGAGGCAACTGTCTCTAGCTCCTGCTCCTTTTCATGGATCAATTCACGCTGAGAAGACAATCTGATGGTGGTCTGGCTATCACTAGTGTTGAGCGCGAATATTCGAATAGCGAATTTTTTTAGCGAATATCGGCACTTCGCTAATTCGCGAATATTTCGAATATAGCGCTATAAATTCGCTATTTCGAATATTCGTTTTTTGTTTTTTTTTAGTTATATTTTTTTCTTTCCCACTTCCCAAAAGTAGTTCTTACCTGTCTTGAGGATTCCTGGCTTCCTGGCTGCTCCAGTCAGTGCCCGTTGCCGCTTCTGCCGACTTCCGTGCTCATGGAAGGTCCCCATCACCATGGGAACTTCTCCATATACTAAAATGTACTGTCGGATTTGAGAATTACGTTGAAATCGCAATGCGATTAATTCAAGTTATATTAATCACATTGCGATTACAACTTAGCAGTGCACTGCTATCTTACATATTAGGCTAGAATTAACGAATATGGAATATAGCAGCAGTGCTAAGTAGAAATCGCAATGCGATTACTCCAAGTTACATTAATCGCATTGCGATTTCAATTAGCACTGCTATAATATATTCCATATTCGTTAACTTCGTTCATTCTAGCAAGCTGACCCATTATAAACACAGCTCGAAGTTGAAATCGCAATGCGATTAATACAACTTGAAATAATCGCATTGCGATTTCTACTTAGCACTGCTGCTATATTCCATATTTGTTAATTCTAGCCTAATATGTAAGATAGCAGTGCACTGCTAAGTTGTAATCGTAATGTGATTAATATAACTTGAATTAATCGCATTGCGATTTCAACAGACATGGTTTACTATGGTTGCTAAAACGAAAATGAGAATACTTCGTTATCTTCATTTTGAGGAATATGACGAATACATTCGTCATATTCGCTAACTCTACCAAGCCAACCATAGTAAACCAGGTCTAAGTAGAAATCGCAATGCGATTAATTCAAGTGATATATAAATTTCATTGCGATTTCAACGTAATTCTCAAATCCGACAGTACATTTTAGTATGGAGACGTTCTTGACTTGGTAGAATTAGAGAATATGACGAATGTATTCGTCATATTCCTCAAAACGAAGATAACGAAGTATTCTCCATCTTCGTTTTAGCAACCTATTTGTCAACTTCGCTAATTCTAGCAATCAAATAGGAGGGTTGACAATAGAGACAGCTGTGTTTAATTCGCTATGCGATTATATTATTATTATTTTTTTAATAAATAGAATAATTATAATAATTATCAAGTAATATAATTATTCTATTAAAAAAAGTTAAGTAATATAATCGCATAGCGAATTAAACACGGCTGTCTCTATAGTCAACCCTCATATTTGATTGCTAGAATTAGCGGTGTAATAGTTGTAACGAAGATGGAGATACTGTTATCTTTATTTTGAAGAATGGACGAATACATTCGTCATATTCGTTATCTTCGCTATAATTCTAGATATGAAACCAATAGGAAATTAGCCTAAGTTAAAATCGCAATACGCGATTATTTAAATCGCATATTAATCGCGATAACTAGAATAATGACGAATATTCGATTTCGACGAATATGAAACGAATATTCTTTCGAATATTCGCAAATTTCGTCAAAATCGAATATGGCACCTGCCGCTCATCACTAGCTATCACCCTGTGTAATGTTCTCCCCCATTTCCTCGTCTGCCACATTCAGAGCGTCCTCCTTAATTGTGAGCAGCGATCGTTTGAGTAGACACAGCAGTGGATGGTTACACTGATAATAGCGTTATCGCCACTAAGCATCTGTGTGGATTCATGAAAGTTTTTTAAAACCCAACAGAGGTCTGACATCAATGCCCACTCCTTGCTTGTGAATAGTGGCAGTTGACTCGAAAGGCGGCGACCATGTTGCAGCTGGTATTCCACAACTTCCCTCTGCTGCTCACAAAGCCTGGCCAACACGTAGAATGTAGGAGGTTCAGCGTGTGCTCACGTCGCACAATAGTCGGTGAGCTGGAAGCCGCAAGCGCTGCTGCAGCGTTGACAGACTGACTGAAGCTGTGGACGACTTGCGGAAATGGGCACACACGTGGCGCGCCTTCTAGTAGCTCTTGCAAATTGGGGTAGGTTTTGATAAACTGTTGAACCACTAAGTTTAAGACATGGGCTAGGCATGGGATGTGTGTCAGGTTGCTGAGCTCCAAAGCCACAACCAAGTTACGGACATTGTCAGACTCAACCATGCCTGGTCGTAGGTTGAGTGGCGAGAGCCACAGCTCGGACTGGTCCCTAATACCCTGCCACAGCTCTGCGGCGGTGTGCTGTTTGTCCCCTAAGCAGATCAGCTTCAGCACGGCCTGTTGACGCTTACCCACAGCAGTGCTTCACTGCATCCAGCTAGCGACTGATGGCTGACTGCTGCTGGAGGTGGAAGTGGAGGAGGAGGCAGCGGAGGAGGAGGCAGCGGAGGAGGAGGAGAAGTGGGGGTTGGAGCCAGTAACATAGCTGCTGGCGGAGACCCTGATGGACGTAGGGCTTGCAATCCTGGGCATGGGTAGCACCTGTGCCATCCCAGGGTACGACTTACTCCCAGCCTCCACAACATTTACCCAGTGTGCGGTCAGGGAAATGTAGCGTCCCTGGTGTAAGGTGGGCACGGCACACCGTGAAAAATAGTGGCGGCTGGGGACTGCGTACCAAGGGACGGCTGTCGACATCAGGCTGCGGAAGGCGTCAGTGTCCACGGGCCTAAATGGCAACATTTCAAGGGCCAGTAATTTTGAAAGTTGCACATTTAGTGCTATGGCCTGCATTTGGGTATTTGCGCCTGTGTTATCGACATTTGGACACTGCGCTGAGACAAGGAAGTTTTTGCTGACGGTTCCTACAAAGGTCCAGGTGCAGGGCGAGGGGCATCTGGGCCTGCACCTTCGACAGGGGCTTGGCCAGCAGTGTGTAACACAGGGGAAGAGGAGGCAGTGGTTTGACCCGTAGACCCAGATTGTGGACCCAGGCGTTCGGCCCACTTATTAGAGTGCTTGGATGCCAAGTGGTGGATCATGCTGGTGGGGTTGAGGTTGCTAGTGTTCATGCCCCGACTCATTTTGGTACGGCACAGGTTGCAAACTACCACTCTTTTGTCATCTGCACTTTCCTCAAAAAAGCACCATACTGCGGAACACCTACCCCTTGGCAAGGTAGATTTACGCATGGGGATGCTCGGTGTAAGGGTTGCGGGCCTGTTTGGTGTGGGCCGACGTCTCCCTTTTGCAACCCCACTGCTTCTTCCAGACTGTTGCGGTGCTGCAGATCCCTCCTCCTCTGTGCTGCTGTCCTCGCTCGGCTTTTCACCTTCCCATGTAGGGTCAGTGATCTCATAGTCCACCACCTCCTCTTCCACTTCCTCAGTCTGCTCATCCTCCTGACTTGACCAAACCACAATCTCAGTGATTGACAACTGTCTCATCATCATCCACCTCGTGAACGAATGATTGCCATTCACCACCGTCATCTTCTTGAGACTGTGAAGGCTCAAGAGGTTGGGAATCAGGGCACAATATATCAGGTACCTCTTTAAGCGAGCTGGGCGCGAGGGCCAAATCTAATAGTGGCGCTGGAAAGAGCTCCTCGGAATATCCGAGTGTGGGCTCACTCGTTTGGCAAGCCTCTTCATGGAGGGAGGAAGGATGATCAGAGTGAGGATTCGGTTAACCAGACTCTTGGCTACAGAGACTGGACAAGAGGGTGGTGCTTAACCAACTGGAAGCATTATCTTCAGCAATCCAACTGACCAATGGTTTGCACTGGTCCAACTTGGACAGTGTTGTCCTGCGCCGCCCAGCTAAGTTGGACATGAAGCTGGGTACGGTGGATTTTTTTTTTTTTATTAGTGCACTGGCAGCAGGCACAGTTTAATTGCGCCCAGGGCCACGGATTCTGTGTGCACCATCAGCATCACGCCCACTTCCCCGTCCCTTAGTGCTCGCCTTCTTCATATTAATGTTTTTGTCACAAGATGTGGAACAGATTTTTTTAATATCCGATAAAGACACTGTTTTGGGATGACGGATACTATATGTCACAGAAACCCCCAGAAAATGGACAGTATATTATGGCCAGATGAAAGTAATTTTACATATAGACAATGTATTCAGATGCCAAACTGTATTTGTCACAATAAACACCAGATTTTTGACAATATTTTAGGCCCAGATTAATGTAATTTCACATACAGACAATGTTTTCAGATGCCAGACTGTATATGTCACAATAAACACTAGATTTTTGTGAATATTTTATACCCAGATTAATTTAATATTAATTTTAAATACAGACAATGTTTTCAGATGCCAAACTAAATATAGATGGTATATTATGGCCAGATTAATGTTATTGGAAATACAGAACCTGTTTTGGGATAACTGATACTATTTGTCACAGAAACCACCAGAAAATGGACAGTATATTATGGCCAGGTTAATGTAATTTTAAATACAGACACTGTTTTGGGATGCCAGACAGTATATGTCATAGAAATCCACAGAATATGGACACTATTAGACCCAGAATAATGGAATTTGCACTGCAGACACTGTTTGCTGATGTAGTACAGTATTTTCACATAGAGCCACACACTATAGTTACTCACTAGATGTGGGCCAGATTATTACAGACACAGTCTGCGGATAATGTACTATATGTCCCTAATAGGTACAAAATAAAAATATCTTACTGCTGTCAAACACACTCAGTAGTCCTGAAAAGGACTTTGGGGTCTTAAAAAAGCTTCTGTTAGAAAAAAAAAGCTAATTTCTCTCCCTGCACTATCTGTTCCTCCAGAAGCACTATCCCTGAGACTGCAAGATTTAAATTGATTGCTGCTGTAAAACGCAAAGGACATTTGGGTCTTTGCAAATCTTGTTTCTGATAAAATCTGTTAAATTTTGCTCCCTACTATGTCTTTACCTTTCTACGCTCTGCTCTCCCTGTCTATGACTGAGCCAAACATGCGTCATCAGGTGCTGTATAGCACCCAATGACGCATTCCGGCCAGCCAATCACTGTAATCCCAGCAGCCAACATGGCTACTGGCATTACAGTGAGGGCAGTACTTACCTGCACCTTGATTGGCTTCTTACAACCCGCAAAACGTGCGGGGCGGAGACTCAAGCATGGCGCTCGAGCACATGTGGTATTCGGCTGAGCTTGCTCGCTCATCACTACACATGACCTAACCCCTTAGGTGAACACCGTAAAAAAAGAAAATAAAAACAGTGCCAAAAAAGCCTATTTTTTTTCCACCTTACATCACAAAAAACGTAATACCAAGTGATCCAAATTTTGGTAAATTCGGTATTTAAAAAAAAAAAATATGAAATTTTGTGACTGAATTTTACCACTATATGAAGAATGAAGACCGGCACTCGCTGTTGATTTGCAGGATAGGATTTATTCCAGTCACTTATTAAATCATAGTGACGCGTTTCAGCACCAAAGTGTGCTTTCTTCAGACTACATTTAAACATCCTACCATTGTGCCTTAAATACATTATCAGGATAACAACGGAACTGACGTCATATGATGTATAGCTCCTCCCACCTGGAGGCCGATTCAAAAACAGGAGTAGACACCATGTATCATAGGAACCAATGGAGAGCGGGGAAAATTCAAGTCCGCTAAAAGTGAAACATAATTGAAGATGTCAATAAAAAGCAAACATCATTATTATCATTGTAATCATTATTACATAAACCCAGTAACATTGTAGTCTTTATTGAGACCTCTTGGTTCCACCATTTGTAATCGGTGGATCCAGTATGCTTCTCTCTTCAGTAGTAGTTTATTTCTATCCCCACCACGGCGTGGTAGTGATACACTTTCAATGACCTGAAAACGTAATTGGGATATTGCATGTCTTTTTTCATGAAAATGGTACGGTATTGGAAGTAACAGATTCTCAGTGCGGATGGTAGATTTGTGTTTACTGAGTCTGTCCTTCATCGGCATAGAGGTTTCCCCTACATAAAGTAGGCCACAGGGACATTTGAGTACGTAAATAACATATTTACTATCGCATGTGAACATGCCCCTAATTGGGATCTGTTCACCTGAATGAGGATGATTTAGATAGGCACCTTTGATTACACTGGAGCAATTAACACATCCCAGGCACGGGAATGTGCCCTGACGTGGAGTGGTCAGTGTGGTCTGTCTAAGGCCGGATTTGTTAGTGCCTATGTCAGCTCTAATAATCTTGTCGCGGATATTATCCGCTCTCTTGAAGCACATCATAGGAGAAATTCCTCAATCTGAGGGTATGACCTGGAGACTATGTGCCAATGTTTATTCACGATACCCCTGATTTTTTGCATCCATGGGTGATATTTTACCACTAATGGAATACGTGGTGGTTTATTGGTTTTCTGCCCCTGTGGATTATCAAGTTTGTTCCTTTGTGTTTCGAATAAATGTTTGGGATAACCTCTATTCAGAAACTTGTTAGTCATTTCTGTCATTCTTACTTGGCAGGTATCAGGGTCAGTTACGATCCTTTTTACCCGTTGGAACTGTGAAAAAGGAATGGATTTTTTTGTCGCTGGGGGGTGGCTGCTTGTAAAGGTAAGCAGACTGTTACGATCAGTTTCTTTGGTGAATAGGTCTGTGTGAACAGTGCCATCATCGTTGCGTATCACCCATGTATCGAGAAAAGCTATTTTGTGATGATTAAACTGCATGGTAAATTGTAATTCACTCCAAATGGAGTTGAGGTGTTGATTAAATTCCGTGAGGGATCGAACGTCGCCCCGCCAGACGCAAAACACGTCATCAATAAATCGACGCCAAAATATACAATGTTTCAAAAATAGTGGATTAGAATAGATAAACTCGTTCTCAAAAGATGACATGTAGCTATTTGCGTAAGGCGGTGCGACGTTCGATCCCATCGCGGTCCCGCGGCACTGTTGAAAAAACGTGTCTTGGAATAGAAAATAATTTTTCTCAAGTACAATACCTAAAAGCATCAGGAAAAATTCTTTTTGAGGTACAGTATGATTGCTGGTATTGAGCAGTCTGGAGGCTGCTTCCAAGCCTTTTTCATGAGTGATGGAAGTATAGAGACTGCATACGTCGAATGTGACAAGTATGCAGTCTCCATCCATCTTGAGGGGGCGGACCTCGGACAAGAAATGTCCTGTGTCACGTATATAGGAAGGTGACTGTGTTGTCAAGGGTGTCAGGATTTTCTCCAGAAAAATAGCTGGAGGAGAGAGGATGGAATCAGAGGAGGCCACAATGGGGCGTCCCGGTGGTCTTGTCATTGATTTATGCACTTTGGGAAGCGTGTAGAACACCGGCGTGATTGGATGCTGATTAATTAAAAATTCACTTAATTTATTATCGATAATCCCATCCTCTTTTGCCTCCATCACTATTTTCTGTAATGTGTCCTTGATTGAATAAACAGGATCAAAATCTAGGGTTTTATATGTGAGGGTGTCGTTTAGCTGACCCATGATCTCTTTAACATAGTACTCCTTGTCAAGGATCACCAATGCTCCCCCTTATCAGCTGGCTTGAATATGAGAGATTTGTCATCAAGTAGATGATTCAATGCATGTTTCTCTTCTGAAGTAAGATTGTGTCTTCTACGTAAATGACCCTGTCTACACTGTTGCAATAGATGATTGACATCTCGCTGGACTAAATTGGTAAATGTTTCTACTGGATGGTATATCTTAGGTGGTGTAAAGTTACTTTTTATTCTTAATGAAAATTGTTTCAGTGTTAATTGGTCAGAATATGCATCAGAATCAACCCGGTCCTCATCAGTGCCACTTTCAGTGTTATTGAAATGTGTTTTGAGACGTATATTACGGAAAAACCTCTGGAGATCAATGTCCAAAGAGAATGTGTCTAGCGTCCCTGTGGGACTAAAGGACAATCCCTTCTTCAACAAGTTCAATTGTGCAGGGCTTAGGGTTTTACTTGATAAATTCAATACTAAGTTCTGTGTTGTACCTGCGATCGCATCATCCTCGGTGCGTCCGCTTCTCCGATGATGGCGGCCGGCTCTCCTGGTATTGCCTTTCTTTTGCCGCGGCGCTTGTCTAAAAAACGAGTTGACGTTCCACCCGAGGTATCGCTGCCAGAACCGGAGGACGCAGAGCCTGTTCTGCGGTCTCTTGTATGCGAGAAGGGGATAGCTGTCCCGGACTTGTCTTGCCATCTGTAGACCCGCTGTGATGAGTAATCCTCCACATCTCGGAGGAACTTGGAGCGCTTGGTTGCTTCTATCTTGATCCTCAGGTCTCTGCATTGTTTTTCCGTTTTCTCCTTTAATGAGGTTAAATCTTCGGTCTTGAGGCAATCTCTCAATTGTTCTTCGGCTGTATTGATATGGGCTTGGCATTCCTCGATAGCAGTGTTCAAATATTCCACAGTGAGGACTATTAAATCCAATGAACATTTGTTTAATATATTGGCAAAACGAGTGCAGTATTCCAAATTATTGCCAAAAAATGTCGGTCTTAGTTTCACCCTCAGGCCGCGTGGGATTCTCTGGGTGCGATGGTATTCAGCTAGAGTTGCGGCGTGCAGTTCTAGCGCAACTAGATGTTTGCTTTCTTTAATCAGGTTCCTGCTTTTCAGCTCACTTGTGGGAATCTGAAGGAAGTCGGTCGAGGCTGTTACTTGTGATACAATATCACGAGCCTCATCTTCCTGTGTAGGCAAAGGTGGTCATTGAGGAAGGATATTGGCGTGCTCGGACCCAAAAAGCCGGTAATATATTGCAGATAATGGTCGGCACTGCGTTTGAATGATAGCGGTGCACGTGTCAGCGGGCGGGCATCCCAACGAACAATATGAAGAATGAAGACCGGCACTCGCTGTTGATTTGCAGGATAGGATTTATTCCAGTCACTTATTGAATCATAGTGACGCGTTTCAGCACCAAAGTGTGCAGCCACCCCCAGCGACAAAAAAATCCATTCCTTTTTCACAGTTCCAACGGGTAAAAAGATCGTAACTGACCCTGATACCTGCCAAGTAAGAATGACAGAAATGACTAACAAGTTTCTGAATAGAGGTTATCCCAAACATTTATTAGAAACACAAAGGAACAAACTTGATTATCCACAGGGACAGAAAACCAATAAACCACCACGTATTCCATTAGTGGTAAAATATCACCCATGGATACAAAAAATCAGGGGCATCGTGAATAAACATTGGCACATAGTCTCCAGGTCATACCCTCAGATTGAGGAATTTCAGAATTCTCCTATGATGTGCTTCAAGAGAGCGGATAATATCCGCGACAAGATTATTAGAGCTGACATAGGCACTAACAAATCCGGCCTTAGACAGACCACACTGACCACTCCACGTCAGGGCACATTCCCGTGCCTGGGATGTGTTAATTGCTCCAGTGTAATCAAAGGTGCCTATCTAAATCATCCTCATTCAGGTGAACAGATCCCAATTAGGGGCATGTTCACATGCGATAGTAAATATGTTATTTACGTACTCAAATGTCCCTGTGGCCTACTTTATGTAGGGGAAACCTCTATGCGGATGAAGGACAGACTCAGTAAACACAAATCTACCATCCGCACTGAGAATCTGTTACTTCCAATACCGTACCATTTTCATGAAAAAAGACATGCAATATCCCAATTACGTTTTCAGGTCATTGAAAGTGTATCACTACCACGCCGTGGTGGGGATAGAAATAAACTACTACTGAAGAGAGAAGCATACTGGATCCACCGATTACAAACGGTGGAACCAAGAGGTCTAAATAAAGACTACAATGTTACTGGGTTTATGTAATAATGATTACAATGATAATAATGATGTTTGCTTTTTATTGACATCTTCAATTATGTTTCACTTTTAGCGGACTTGAATTTTCCCCGCTCTCCATTGGTTCCTATGATACATGGTGTCTACTCCTGTTTTTGTATCGGCCTCCAGGTGGGAGGAGCTATACATCATATACGTCAGTTCCGTTGTTATCCTGATAATGTATTTAAGGCACAATGGTAGGATGTTTAAATGTAGTCTGAAGAAAGCACATTTTGGTGCTGAAACGCGTCACTATGATTTAATAAGTGACTGGAATAAATCCTATCCTGCAAATCAACAGCGAGTGCCGGTCTTCATTCTTCATATTGTTCGTTGGGATGCCCGCCCGCTGACACGTGCACCGCTATCATTCAAACGCAGTGCCGACCATTATCTGCAATGAATTTTACCACTGTCATGAAATACAATATGTGTCAAGAAAACAATCTAAGAATGGCCTGGATAAGTAAAAGCATTTTAAAGTTACTACCACATAAATTGGCACGTCAGATTTGCTAAAAATGACCTGGGCAGAATGGTGAAAAATGCCCGGTCATTAAGTAGTGAATTTGCATTTGTTCCCATTCCCTCTGTCTGCCGTAGGCCTTTAATAGAGGATAACGATATGGAGGTTGTGGTGGTCTCTGCAGAGGAGGAGGAGGGAGAGCAGGCTGGACCTTCCCAGCATGCAGATGCTCCACCACCACCTGATGTTGGCGAAATGTTGGATTTGGAGGCCTAAGAGGCTGGTCCCTCTCAGTAGCCGCAAGCCGTCCCCCGCCCCAGCTCCTGATGAAAAGGAGGAGGAGGTTGTCACCAGCCCCCGCCAGGAGGGTAAATATGTGCACACAGCAATATAATTCTGTATCCATAACATGTAAACCCCAGAAACAAAGGGCCAACAATGAAGAGAAAAACACACACTACAGTAATAGAAACCAACAACACTAGACACTAACTCTGTAATCTACATAAAACCCATTAATTAAACAACTAAAAATTATTATACTCTCCAGAACTATCACAAACTAACCAACTAAATACAATTACCGTATTTTTCGCCCTATAAGACGCACTTTTTCTCCCCCAAAAGTGGGGGGGAAAGGCAGCGAGTCTTATGGGGCAAATTATGGCGTTTACACTTGTATACCGCCGACCACATGCTGCGCAGCGAAGTCGGCGGGTGTATCAGTGGGCAGGAAGGAGAAGCCGGAATTTAGTTATGTAATAGTAACATAGTAACATAGTATATAAGACCGAAAAAAGACATTTGTCCATCCAGTTCGGCCTGTTTCCTACAAGTTGATCCAGAGGAAGGCAAAAAAAAACCCTGTGAGGCAGAAGCCAATTTTCCCCACTTATGGGGGAAAAAATTCCTTCCCGACTCCAATCAGGCAATCAGAATAACTCCCTGGATCAACGACCCCTCTCTAGTAGCTGTAGCCTGTAATATTATTACACTCCAGAAATAAATCCAGTCCCCTTGAATTCCTTTATTGTACTCACCATCACCACCTCCTCAGGCAGAGAGTTCCATAGTCTCACTGCTCTTACAGTGAAGAATCCTTTTCTATGTTTGTGTACAAACCTTCTTTCCTCCAGACGCAGAGGATGTCCCCTTGTCACAGTCACAGTCCTGGGGATAAATAGATGATGGGACAGATCTCTGTACTGACCCCTGATATATTTATACATAGTTATTAGATCTCCCCTTAGTCGTCTTTTTTCTAAAGTGAATAACCCTAATTTTGATACCCTTTCAGGGTACTGTAGATCCCTCATTCCAGTTATTTCTTTAGTTGCCCTCCTCTGAACCCTCTCCAGCTCTGCTATGTCTGTCTTGTTCACAGGAGCCCAGAACTGTACACAGTACTCCATGTGTGGTCTGATTAGTGATTTGTAAAGTGGTAGGACTATGTTCTCATCACGGGCGTCTATGCCCCTTTTGATGCAACCCATTATCTTATTGGCCTTGGCAGTAGCTGCCTGACACTGATTTTTGCAGCTTAATTTGCTGTTTATTAAAATTCCTAGATCCTTTTCCATGTCAGTGTTACCGAGTGTTTTACCATTTAATATGTACGGGTGACTTGCATTATTCCTTCCCATGTGCATAACTTTACATTTGTCAGTGTTAAACCTCATCTGCCATTTTTCTGCCCAAGCCTCCAATCTATCCAGATCCCTCTGTAGCAAAAAACTGTCCTCTTCAGTGTTAATTACTCTACACAGTTTAGTGTCATCTGCAAAAATAGATATTTTACTGTGCAGGCCTTCTACAAGATCATTAATAAATATATTGAAGAGAATAGGGCCCAATACTGACCCCTGAGGTACCCCACTAGTTACAGTGACCCAATCTGAGTATCTACCGTTAATAACCACCCTCTGTTTTCTGTCACTTAGCCAGTTACTTACCCACATACAGACATTTTCTCCCAGTCTGAGCATCCTCATTTTATATACTAACCTTTTATGAGGTACGGTGTCAAATGCTTTGGAGAAGTCCAGATATACGACATCCATTAATTCGCCGCTGTCAAGTCTAGAACTTACCTCCTCATAGAAGCTGATTAAATTTGTTTGGCATGACCGATCCCTCATGAAACCATGCTGATATGGCGTTATTTGCTTATTTTCATTGAGATACTCCAAAATAGCATCTCTTAGAATCCCTTCAAACAGTTTACCAACAATAGATGTTAAACTTACCGGCCTATATTTTCCAGGCTCTGTTTTTGGACCCTTTTTGAATATTGGCACCACATTTGCTATGCCTTCTTTACGGTTCCATTTATCCACATTGGTTTCTTATTGTTCCTTAGCCTTTTATTCCTATAAGGTATGTACCTCTCACAATTAGATGTTACAATGCATTTAAAAATCTCCCATTTTATGGTTGTATTTTTATTTTTGAGGACTTTGTCCCAGTTAGTAAGGCCTATGGCCTCGCTTAGTTGGCTAAATTTTGCTTTTTTGAAGTTTGGTATTTTTGTTCCTCCCTTTAGAAACTCTCGTTTGAAGGATAATTGGAAGGTTATAACTTTATGGTCACTATTTCCCAGGTGTCCCCCAACCTGCACATCTGTTGTTCTATCAGGTCTATTGGTTAATACTTAGTCCAGTATGGCCGTCCCTCTAGTGGGGTCCTGAACCAGTTGGGAAAGGAAATTGTCTTTGGCTATTGCCAAGAACCTGTTTCCTTTTGGGATGTACAGCTTTCAGTTTCCCAGTCTATATCTGGGTAGTTGAAGTCCTCCATGATAACGACTTCATTATGATTTGCCGCCTTGTCTATCTCGTTTAGTAATAGATTTTCTGTGGACTCTGGTATATTAGGTGGTTTATAATACACTCCTATTAGTATTTTATTATTGTTTTTTGCTCCATGTATTTCTACCCACAGTGACTCCACATGTTCATGTCCCTCAGAGATGTATTCTCGAATTACGGGATTTAGACACGACTTCACATAGAGGCAGACCCCTCCACCTCTCCGGGTTTTGACGATCCTTTCTAAACAGATTGTAAGCTTTTATATTAACTGCCCAGTCATAGCTATCATCCAGCCATGTCTCAGTTATTCCCACTACGTCATAGTCCTCCTCATACATCACTAATTCCGGTTCACCAGTCTTGTTAGTCAGGCTTCTGGAATTAGTATACATACATTTGACAGGTTTATGTGTATTTTTTACCCTACATCTTTCATTCTGAGCTGTTCTAGTCCCCCCTTCCGTTCCTCCCCCAGTCACACTACCCCGCCCCTGGTCTCTATCTGCACTATCTTCCCCTACTATAACGTAATTACCCTCCCCCCCAGTCCCTAGTTTAAACACTCCTCCAACCTTCTAGCCATCTTTCTCCCCAACACAGCTGCCCCTTCCCCTTTGAGGTGCAGCCCGTCCCTACGGTAGAGCCTGTAGCCAACAGAGAAGTCAGCCCAGTTCTCCAGGAACCCGAACCCCTCCTTCCTACACCAGTTCTTGAGCCACTTGTTAACCTCCCTAATCTCCCGCTGCCTTTCTTGTGTGGCTCGTGGTACAGGCAGTATTTCAGAAAATACTACTTTTGAGGTCCTTGCCCTAAGCTTTTGACCTAAATCCCTGAAATCATTTTTAAGGACTCTCCACCTTCCTCTAACTTTGTCATTAGTTCCAATATGGACCATGACCGCTGGATCTTCTCCAGCCCCTCCCAGTAATCTGTCAACCCGATCCGCGATGTGTCGAACTCTAGCGCCAGGAAGACAGCACACTGTTCGGCGATCACGATCTTTGTGACAGATCGCCCTATCTGTACCCCTAATAATTGAGTCTCCCACTACCATCACCTGTCTGGCCTGCCCTGCTCTCCTGGTCCCCTGCTTACTGGAGCTGACATTCCCCTGACTGGTAGAGGAAGTGTCTGGCTGCAGCGGTGCCGTCCCTGAACTGTCATCCCCCTCATCTGCCAACTGTGCAAACTTGTTGGGGTGTGTCAGATCAGGGCTAGCCTCCCTGGCACTCTTCCCTCTACCCCGCTTTCTTACTGTTACCCAGCTAACTACCTCACTCTCTTCAGCTTCCTCGCTACCACCCTCCCCCACATCTACCCCATAGAGTGCTTGCTCAGTGAGCAGCAAACTCTTTTCCAAATTGTCAGTGGCTTTCAGTGTTGCAACTCGCCTGTTTAGAGACTCGATGTGCGATTCCAAACGGGTAATTTGCTCACATTTTGAACAAACATATACACCCTCGAACGGCTGTTCCAGGACTGCATACATCATACAAGATGTGCACTGGACGGCGCTGTCAATAATGGAAGTCATACTAAATGGGGATTACACAGGAAAAGAGAGGGGAAAAATAAATAAAAATACAATATAGAGCAGTGATAACAAGATTCTTACTTACTGTGGTCCCTTACAGCAGTAGGAAGACTAGCTAGAATCAAACCAACTGTATACAAGGATTATCTAATGAATCTCTGTTTCTTGCTCCTTTTCTCAAACTCCGGTTTCTTTAACTCCACTTATGAAAGCAGCCACTTAATAATGCAGTCCTCAGGTAGAGCAGGATTTGTAAGTCAACGAAACCAGGGATTCCCAATGACAGCGGGCCCGCTGCAGTCACTCTATTCTGCTACACCGGGCCCGCTAACTGCAGGAATCCTAACTGTAGGCGTATGTACAGGTTTATTAAATCGTTTCTATATCCTTTACTTACTATACTACTAACGTCCCAGGCAAGAGGCAGGAGAGGAGGCTGGACCATCCTCTTGCCTGGGATGTTATGTTAGTAGTATAGTAAGTACAGGATATATAGAAGATTTAATAAACCTATACATACGCCTACAGTAAGGATTCCTACAGTTAGCAGGCCCGGTGCAGCAGAATACAGTGACTGCATCGGGCCCGCTGTAATTACAGAACTACTGTTTTGTAGATGCCTGCCCCCACCACCCTTTGGGGGTCATTCAGTGAATTGCGATGTTATGGGAATTTGTGGATGGCACTGCTATGGGGGTCTGTGGATGACACATAGCATAAAATGCTATTCATGTGTCATCCATAGATCCCCCCATAGCAGCGTCATCCACAGATCTCCATAACAGTGTCATCCACAGACGCCCCCACTACAGTGCCATCCACAGTCCCCCAATCACAGTGCCATCCACCGACCCCCATAACTGTGCCATCCACCGATCCCCCCATAACTGTGCCATCCACCGATCCCCATAACTGTGCCATCCACAGATCCCCCATAACTGTGCCATCCACAGATCCCCCATAACACCATTAGCTCAAAACCCACCAAAACGCACACCTATTTGTTCAAAATATTTTTTTTCTTATTTTCCTCCTCAAAAACCTAGCTGCGTCTTATGGGCCGGTGCGTCTTATAGGGCGAAAAATATGGTATACTCTACTAAACTAGCACTAACTAACCAACTAAATAACATTATACTATTCTGAACTGTCATTAACTAACCAACTATATAATCATCATAAATATCATTAACCAACTAATTGTAATGTAAATCGTCAGTGCTTTAACAAATACTCCACACAATGCACTAATTGCCTCTTAATCTTAATCGAAAGTAATTAAAAAAATTTTTTATTCCTAACAGTACTCGGTAAATAAAATAAAAAACGTATCCAGCTGCAACAATGCTGGAGATAAAAAACCAGCAAAAGAAAAAACGGGAGCAGCAAAGGTTACATCAGCAGCAGAGGTATCTGGATGAGAAGGCGTATCAGATGGAGGAGCTGCACCGTAAGGGGATCCAGGAGTTGCTGGACCTCCATAATGAACTAAAGAAAGTTGCCTTAGAGGCATATTTGTTCCTCTACATTGTTAATAAATATTTGTTTGCGTTCTCACGTGTGCTTTCATTTTTTGATATGTTTTTTGATTAATTTTAACCTATAAGGTTGCAGGAAGGCCCCATTAGTCCTGGGGCAAACTCGTCAGGATCAGGACAGACAGCAGCAGGTAAAGATAACGGTGGAGTAAACGGCCTACATAAAACTCAGCAGGATCAGGACTGGAGGCAGCAGCAGGTGCATGGTAACAGTGTAGTATAAGGCTTACACATAGCTCTACCAAACTCATCACGACAGACAGCAGAAGGTAAATGGTAATGGTGTAGTATAAGGCCTACACATAGCTCCACCACACTCATCAGGACAGACAGCAGCAGGTACATGATAAAGGTATAGTATAAGGCTTACACATAGCTGGGCCAAACTTAGTCAGAACAGATAGGAGCCGGTTCTTTGTTTGTAGGAGGAATATGTTCCCAGGAATGGGCCCCCGCCATAATGGGGCAACCCCAGAAATGAACTTATACAACTTTGACAGCTGCATGTTCGTTGTTGGCAGCAGGAATGTGTTCCCATGCATACAAATGGCAATATATTCCTTTGACAATTTTTATTTTAAAGGATTTTTAAGGTTGTAAAGCCCACCAGAAATGTAAAAAAAAAAAATTAAAAATATATATATATATTGTAAGGGATTAGCTCTGGTCTCGGGGATCATTCACACACAGATTGTCGTCCACCGCAGCTTTAAGGGCCAAACATTGCTTCAATGTCCCAGCATCAACATAAATAATCAAAACAAACACCTGCCCGGCTGGGCT
Organism: Bufotes viridis; assembly: GCA_033119425.1. Taxonomy (NCBI): domain Eukaryota; kingdom Metazoa; phylum Chordata; class Amphibia; order Anura; family Bufonidae; genus Bufotes; species Bufotes viridis. The sequence continues at coordinate 100,412,450 of CM065596.1, read as the reverse complement.
CTAACTAAACATATTGTATCCCTGACTCACCTGAGTCACCGTTCACACACACAGAACCCATGCGGCTTTCCCAGCCTAATGTCCATCAGCCTCCTGGCTGTTACCCCCCGGTGTCTTTTGGGGGATTGTGGTCTAATCGTCCACCCGACGCTGACCATGCGACCCTTATCCCTAGTCGTCGCGGGACCCCCCATACTTCAGGCTAATCCCAGCCTCGTGGTCTCTCAGCACTCCCAGCTCAGACCACACACAGAACCACTCCAGTCTTCTGTACAACACAAGACCCCCCACCCATCTCACTTTGAGGACAGCTTTATGCTCTGTTGATGGTGGCACCTGTTGCTGCCTCAAGCCTGCCCACTGATGAGAAAGAGATGGATAATCCTGCCATTCCTCTCTCCTATTAGCCATGAGGCCTGTCACTGCCTCACAATATATATATATATATATATATATATATATATGTATATATGAACACATGCAGCGGCACAGCCTCAAGAAAATGTGCGTTTATTCAACTAAAAGCGATGTTTCAGTCCACAGAATGGGACCTTTCTCAAGCAGTGACAAAAGTGAATGGTGCCAAGTACAAATACAAACTCAGGTGATTATTTAATGAAAACTATTAAGAATTGAATTTGATTTAATGTGTTTGACTCGTATTGTGTCTAAAACTAAAAAATAATGTTAAAAAATGCAATAATATACAAGTATCCATACTGTGAAGAGATTAATGAATTCATATTATCTGCTTAATTTATCAAATTTTCATCTTAAAAACATATGTAAAAAAGCTATTTTGTCATTAAAATATCAGGTGTACCTATAAAAAACATAATTGAGGGGCCCAAGAACTAACCAGCATGGATCCAATATAGCATCCCATTTGGTTAACTGCGCATGTTGGCGCATTGCTTCCGCATTACATAAAGGAAAATGTGATGCAATAATTTGATTGCATCAAAGGAGGAACACACACAGGCAGCAAGTGTCCATAGACATAGCGTTCACATGATAACAGATCACATGTTCGCACCAGAAACTGAACGCAAGCTGAGCCACAAACGCATCCTGTCTATGCGGTCACATGATAGCAAACCTTTGGAAATGATAAGAATAACTCCCAAAATGGTGACATGGCTTCAAGAATATTATATACCACATTTTATATTATAAAGTGAAAAGCTTTGAGTCTATAAAAATCGCATGTGCACATTATCATTACATAGTTGTCAAGAAGTAACATCAAATAAAAATGTATATATAGATATATACATGTGGCAATAACGCTCCATTCCCAAAACAGGATTACCACACGGATGAGTAGAATGCCAGTCACACCCAACCATGTGGAGAGGTCAACATGGAAGTCAGGTATCCTGTTCAGGAAGACAGACAACACCATGTTCAAACCTAAATCCTGATTAAAACCAACAAGAAAATAATAAAATAATAAAATTTAAATTGGGACCTTAATCAGTCCTGTACAATGTTAACTGCACAAGACCTTTTGACAAGGGAAGCCCACATGCAGTCCCCACCTAGTTTTACTAAGTACCACACCAGGGGCGCCCAAAACCCAAGTAAAGCAAAATTATAACAGAGAAAATAAATTAAATGAAAAAAACGTTTTTTGGTGAATGAAGTGTAACACCACATGATCATATTTTAACATATGAGAGAGTCACTGCTAAACCCCGCCAGTTCTGCTGCCCTCTGGCTTGGAGTAATCAGCACACAGTGCGGCAGGCTGCGTTATCCGCAGTGTTCTTCTCCAGACTCGATATGCCCGATATGGAAACTGAGTGCAGACTGGTGTGGGCAGCGTATGGAGCGCTGTGTGCCAATTGGTATCTGAGAGGTCTATTTTCCAGTATGGTTTATGTATGGAGGGTAGTGTCCAGAGATCACACAGAGGCCTAAGGGTTACACTATACTAGGGCTGAAACGATTAATTAATTGAATCGAGTCATTCGACACAAAAAGCCAATGTGGTCAAGTTCCCTTGACATTTAAGATCTACTGTTCCTACTAATGTTTATGCACTACCAGGCTCGGACTGGCCCACCAGGGAGCCGGGGAAATCCTCGGTGGGCCAAAGAACTAGCAAGTGAGCTTCCTTGCTTAGAAGCTGTCTACAATAAGCTCTGCCCCCTGTACACAGTCAGATGCATGCTGCCTGTGGTTCAATCTAAATGAGGAGGGCCCCACACCAGCGTTGATTCATGGGAACAGACACGTTTTATGTAATCATCACTCCTTGTCAGTAGGGCTGTTTCCACATGATCTGATTTTCATAAAATCGCGGCAAAAAAACACTGCATTTTGCCACGATTTTATGTAAATTAGATCATGTGGAAATAGCCTTACTGTGACCAGGAGTGCTGATTGGTCAAAAACCTGTCAGTCAATAGCACTGACAGCCTCTCCTCCAATGAGGCAGCTCTGCTAAAAGGACTGCTGCCTGTGTGATCAGTCTGGAGCCCAGCCCTGGGGGAGAAGTCTGGCTCAGGACCTGGGGACAAAACTAGCAATACAGAGGGCCATGAGGTGAGGAGGCAATCTACAAGTATTGTAATTGGTTTAAAAGAGTGCCTGCATGTATGACAGTGTATATAAGAGTGCATGTATGACAGTGTGTGTATGTAAGAGTATATGTATGTATGACAGTGTGTGTATGAGAGAGTGCATGCAAGTATTACAGTGCTGGCATGTGTAGAAGTGTGCATGTAAAAGAGTGCTGGCATGTGTAGAAGTGTGCGTGTAAATGAGTGCTGGCATGTGTAGAAGTGTGCGTGTAAACGAGTGCTGGCATGTGTAGAAGTGTGAGTGTAAAAGAGTGCTGGCATGTGTAGAAGTGTGCGTGTAAAAGAGTGCTGGCATGTGTAGAAGTATACGTGTAAAAGAGTACTAGCATGTGTAGAAGTGTGCGTGTAAAGAGTGCTGGCATGTGTAGAAGTGTGCGTGTAAAAGAGTGCTGGCATGTGTAGAAGTATATGTGTAAAAGAGTGCTGGCATGTGTAGAAGTATACATGTAAAAGAGTGCTGGCATGTGTAGAAGTATGCCTGTAAAAGAGTGCTAGCATGTGTAGAAGTGTGCGTGTAAAAGAGTGCTGGCATGTGTAGAAGTGTGCGTTTAACAGTCCTGTTGCTGTATCTATGCACCGAGCTTGGTTCTGTTATGGTATCTAAGTCTAAGTACTGAGCTTGAAGGGGGTGCCTAAGTTAAAATATTTGTGGCCAAACTACAGGGATGCTGTTAAAATAAAAATGACAAAAGAAAAAAAAAACACTTAAAGGGGTTCTGCACTTTGTTTAAACTGATGATCTATCCTCTGGATAGATCATCAGCATCTGATCGGCAGGAGTCTGACACCTGGGATCCCCGCCGATTAGCTGTTTAAGAAGGTAGCGATGCTCCAGGAGCGTCGCGGCCTTCTCACTGTTTACCGCCGGCCCAGTGACGTCACGACTAGTATCAACTGGCCTGGGCGCGGCTAAGCTCCATTGAAGTGAACAGAGCTTAGCCGCACCCAGGCCAGTTGATACAAGTCATGACGTCACTGGGCCGATGGTAAACAGTGAGAAGGCCGCGACGCTCCTGGAGCGCCGCTACCTTCTCAAAGAGCTGATGGACGGGGGTCCCGGGTGTTGGACCCCTGCTGATCAGATGCTGATGATCTATCCAGAGGATAGATCATCAGTTTAAACAAAGTGCAGAACCACTTTAAGCACGGCCAGGCAGCGGACGTGCCCTCACATTTGTGTAGCTACGGGGACACTTGCTGGGGGATCTTACAGCAAGGAAAATATCAAAACAGGACAGCACTACTCACTGGGTATTTCTATATATTCATTTTGGTGGCGGTGCCTCCGGCAAATAGATCCCGGCCCACAGAATCCAATCAATCCAACAATCCTTTTATTCTTTATTTGCACCCAAAAATAACAGCAACATTTCAACCCAGACGTAACCATAGATTAATGGTTACTACCCCATGATGTGCATAAGGGTGCCTTGAATGGTTGGGGTGAATGTATTGTCCCCTCTTCTGGTAGTTACCTCTATTATAGTAAGAGATCTGCTATGATATATGTGCTTTTATGAATAGGATGCCTTCCTGGTCTAGTGCAGTGTGCCAGCTGTTTTGAAGCCCGGGGCTGACCGGTGCTGGGGCCATTATTCCTGCCTCTCATAAAGAATATGCACAGCATGAATCGTAGCTCTTTTGTCGTCTTTACAATGCGAACAGCTGACCTTATCCAGTGAGGAGTCACGTGCTGAGACGCCGCTGTGTTATTGTAACTTGCGCACGTCATGTGATTCATTGGAGCTCTTGGTATGCGGTAAGACAAATATTAGTGTGTGAACGCGCACTACAGCATTGGGGAAGCCGCTCATGTGATCCACCCTTAGTGACGCGCCTTGATGATGTAACGAGGCGCTTCAGGTAGTGACATAGTGTGCGCAGGAGCACTGCACAGCTGGGAACACGACTATTGACATATGGTTCCGGGTTTGTGCGGGATTAATGTTGTACATCAGTAATGATGCGGTTGGCGCATGCGCACTTTTCACTTGGGGACGCTGAGATCGGCGTGAATATTTTGTTAATGATTATCCATGCAATAAAAGATCATGACGGCACTCACCATAGCATTACGGTATCCGCGTTTATTTGAAGCAGGAGGGGGAGACATAGAGTGCAGACTCACATAGAAAAGGCCTCTGGCCTTTCACTTGCCTATTTTGTTAATGATTAGGTTCATGGTAGGGGCCATCAGCGACCGCTGCAGGTGAGAATATGTTTGTAATTATACTGTCTAGAGAGGATATTTAATGATTATGTATATGTTATTGAGAGTATTGTGGGATGGGCCGAGCTGCAGACCAATCAGCTTCCCTTTGGTTCTAGCCAACTAATGGATTTTAAGGGGTATATATGTTCACTATGCTTGGTGTTTTAGTTAGGCTTGTTAAAGACCGTCTGGGTCGAAACGTCGCTGTTATTTTTGGGTGCAAATAAAGAAGAAAAGGATTACTGAGATTGGAGTGCCGCGGCTTTTTGTTTGTTTTTTCTGCTGGGGGGCTCAGCAGTGGTGGAGACAGTGGCTTGAGGGAGAGCAGCAGTTCTCCCTTGGACACCCCATGCCGCCACATCTAATGATCCCTTCCCAGCGCCTCGGAGGGACACCCAATGAGCTGTAAAGCTGATGTATCGTCCCTGCCAATGTCTGCTGCTCCTAGGTAACCATTGTATGATGTACCCTGTCGCTGACAGCATGATCCAGCAACAGGGATATATTCGGAACAATGTGCTGTTGTAGGGCAGGGATGCCGGTCCTGGTAAAGAAATGGCAGTTGGGGACATGCCATCTGGGTTGGGCCTGATCCAACCCATGCCAGGAGCCCATTGAGTGAACGCATGCATCGGTCCCCAGGGACTTAGGGTGCAGTGCATTCAAATGCGTCGGCAACAGACGGCTGGCTGGAGAGTGCAGAGGAGGCAGAGGTCTGGCTGCCGGTACCAGTACCTCTAGGAGAGGGAATGGGAATGCATTGTTGGAAGAGGGTGGGGTGGCTGCAGGATAGTGACAGGAGCTGCTCTCCCCTACGCACTGCTGCTGGCGCTGCTGCGACCACCCTGCATCTATTCCCACTCCCACCAGTGGTTGACTCTCAGGTGCTGAGTAAGGGATGTGGTATGCAGCCAAGCAACAGACCTCCCTCTCCTCACCCTGGCATGGCACAGCTGACAGATGCCAATTGTCACATCGTCTGGGTGAAGTAAGCCCAAACAGGCAACTTATGCACTGACCTCCTGTCAGATGGGGTGGTGCTGGATTGCGCCTGTTCGGGCTCGGTGCGCACAGGTAGAGCCGGCACCTGCTCCTGCCATTACCAGTGGAGCCCCTGCTACTGGGCTCCTTGTGACCTAGCGCACTGTTTGCCTTGAGTGCCTACCTTCCTCATCAGTGTTGCTGTCACCTGACAAGGGAGGTGGCACCCATTCTAAGTCACCCTCCTCTTCATCGCCTGTTATGTTGGACCCAAGGTCGACCAGTGGTTGACTGAGGGGAACAGCAGACATGAAGCCCCTGACCTGGCTCCGCTGTCCCCTCGCTGACACCTGGGTCTGACTAGGTCCGGAGGTTCTGTGGCTGCAACCACCCGCACCAGTTGGAAGGGATGTCACTGGGGTACTGACGGGCGGTACCCCCTCCTCCTCCATCTCTTCCAAAAATTCCTGAGCATCCGGACCAAGCTCTAGCTCACTCTCCTGCATTACCACCCCAAGATGTCCCTCTCACTGTCACTGTCAAACTGCATCAGGGTCGATTCTTGGGGGCTGATCCTACAGGAGGCCGAGAGCTGCTGCTGCTCAGAGCCAGGGCAGAGGACTCTGTGCCCCTGGCTTGTGTCATAAATGACACAACTACCTCGGTGTCCTGAGATGAAATGGGACATTTGCCACGCTCAAAAAAATCACGGATGAGATGGACGCCTCTGCCACCTGTGCCTGCCCCTCCATGGATAGAGGAGGGGCCCCGTGCTGGCAACAGTCCAGTACTGCAACCAACTCCCCTACCATGATGACAGCTACCGGAAAGACCACAGCCACTCATGATTTCGCCAAATAAATAAAAAAGTTTTTAAACAACAGAAAAAAATATAGAAAGAAAATAATGAGGGAGTTCGGGCAAACTTTATTGGGTTGGGGACAATGGGGCAAAACTAAAAAAAAAAAAAAATAGACACAAAACCCTAAATCACTAATACTAAAACACAGGCAAAGACTTTTTTTTTTGTTCTTTTTCACAGACAAAAGACGCTGACAATCCTAGCACACAAAACCCTAAAACACTGCAAAATACTTTTTTATTTCTTCACAGACAAAAGACACAGACAATCCTAGCACACAAAACCCTAACGCAGCAAAATACTTTTTTTCACAGACTAAACAGACAGCAAAAGACTACACTAAACTATACTATATCTCTATCTAACCTACACTACACCCTGCACTGGACCCTATCAGCTACACTATTAACTAACTAACCTACACAATCTCACACTAACTATCTGGATTATATATATGACTGAGCTAACTAACTAATGTACCTAACACCCTACAGTGGAACCTAATCAGCTAACCTATTCCCCAAATAACCTACACTATCTACCACTAACTATCTGGATTATATACATTACTAAGCTAACTAACTAATGTACCCAACACCCTACACTGGAACCTAATCAGCTAACCTATTTCCTAACTAACCTACACTATCTACCACTAACTATCTGGATTATATACAGTTGTGTTCAAAATAATAGCAGTCAGACATCACTAAACTGATCAATCACTGTTTTTGGTAGAAATGATATTTCTACATGGCAGATAATTTACTAGCAGGTGTAATAGAGTAATAGAAATCCAACAGACCAAGAAGTCATGACATGCATGCTGCTGATTCTGTGTAATTGAATCACTAATTGAACGGGGCATGTTCAAAAAAATAGCAATGTGAAGTTCAATTAGTGAGGTCATTCATTCTTTGAAAAACAGGTGGCAATTATTGCCCTTATTTAAAGAAGGAAGGCAGCAAATGTTGAGACAGGGCCGGCGCCACCCATAAGCAAGATAGGCCACCGTGTAGAGCGCCCTCTTGCTGGGGGCACCAGCCCGCACCTCTGCTCTCCTCCTCCTGCGTCCTTCAGACAGACTCTAATTGACTTACTTACTGGCCGCGCCCGCAATGTGTTAAATTAATCACAGCCGCGCAGCAAGACCTGCTGTCTTCAGCGGCCGGAGCGCTGCTGGGCGCCAGCCCGTCCCTGGCGGGGCTTTGTGTGTGCCGTGTGGTGTACGGCCCTCCCTGAGTGGTGCGTGCAGCTCAGGCCCAAGGAGGCGTGACAGGCAGTGGCGCCGCGGCGGACATTAGCAGGCTGGCAGCAGACACTGTGGACAACTTCAAGGCAGAGCGAGCTGATGCTGAGTGAGGAGGACCCGACCCCAGCCAGACCCGTCCCCAGTGATATCATTGGTAGGTACTGCACTGATCTTAGCCCCCTGGAGGGGAAGAAAAGAAATGTGCCACCCATGGGAGGGGGGGTGACATGATGAGGGACAATGATGAAGTCTGTGCCATGGGGAGGGGGGGGTATGGGGTTGTGACATCATGTCCCCCCCCCCTTGGCACAGACTCCAACATTGTTCCTCATCATGTCACCCCCCTGATGGTACAGACTCCAACATTGTCCTCCATTAGGGAGCATGACGGATGGGGGGCTGACATAGGGGCCATGATGGATGGGGGCTGACGGCTGACATGGGGGCCATGATGGATGGGGGCTGACGGCTGACATGGGGGCCATGATGGATGGGGCTGACGGCTGACATGGGGGCCATGATGGATGGGGGCTGACGGCTTACATGGGGGGTATGATGGATGGGGGGCTGACCGCTGACATGGGGGCCATGATGGATGGGGGCTGATATGGGGGGCTGACAGCTGACATGGGGGGTATGATGGATGGGGGGCTGACATGGGGCTGACAGCTGACATGGGGGGTATGATGGATGGGGGGCTGACGGCTGACATGGGGGCCATGATGGATGGGGGCTGACATGGGGGCCATGAAGGATGGGGGCTGACATGAGGGGTATGATGGATGGGGGGCTGACATAAGGGCATGATGGCTGACATGGGGGGCATGATGAACAATCAATAAATAGGAGGCCGACAAAAATGGGGCGGGTCAAAGGGCATGGTCAATAGGCGGAGTCAAGGGGGTGGCAAAATTAGCTTTTGCCTAGGGTGGCAAAAATCCTTGCACCAGCCCTGTGTTGAGACATGCTGCTTACAGTGCATTTCTCTCTGAAATTCTGAGGAAACTAGGTTGTTTCAGACATTGTTCAGAAGAACAGAATACCTTAATTAAAAAGTTGATTAGAGGGGAAAACATAAAAAGAAGGGCAGAAAATAATAGGCTGCTGAGCTAAAATTATCACAAATGATTTAAATTGGCAACCAAAACCTGAAAGACGTGGAAGAAAGCAAAAAACTACCATTCGAATTGATAGAAGAGTAGCCAAAATGGCAATGACTCAGCCAACAATCAGCTCCAGGAAGATCGAAGAAGGTCCAAAGTTACCTGTGAGTACTGTTACAATTAGAAGACGCCTATGTGAAACCAAGCTATCTGCAAGAAGTCGCCACAAAGTCCCACTGTTGAAAAAAAGACATGTGCTGAAGAGGTTACAATTTGCCAAAGAGCAATTCAAGCCACAGTACTCTGTGAAGACAGTGAAGCATGGTCGCGCAAGCATCATATGGGGATGTTTCTCATACTACGGTGTTGGGCCTATTTATCGCATATCAGGGATCATGGATCAGTTTAAACACATCAGAATACTTGAAGAGGTCATCCTGCATTATGCTGAAGAGGAAATGCCCTTGAAATGGTTGTTCCAACAAGACAACGACCCCAAACACACCAGTAAACGTGCAACATATTTGTTCCAGACCAACAAGATTGACGTTATGGAGTGGCCAGCCCAATCACCGGATCTTAATCCAATAGAAAAATTGTGCTGTGACATCAAAAATGCAGTTTCTGAGGCAAAACCAAGAGATAGAGAAGAACTGTGGAATGTAGTCTAATCATCCTAGGCTGGAATACCTGTTCATAGGTGCCAGAAGTTAGTTGACTCCATGCAACACATATGTACAGCAGTTCTCAGAAACAGTGGTTATACAACTAAATATTAGTTAAAGGGTTTCTGTCATCACATTTTGACATTATAAGCTGTCTGACATTAGCTATGTGCTAATGTCAGAGCAGCTTGATAATGTCTTTTTTACAAAAATCCGAGTTATATTCGGGCCAAAAAACGTACTTTTATAATATGTAAATTAGCCTCTAGGAGCAGGGGGGGCATTGCCCTGCTCCTAGAAGCTCCGTGCGGCAACCTGCTGGCACGCCCCTTCTTACTTTGAGTGACAGTGCCGGGCAGCGATCCTCCGGCACTGTCTCCTTGTGAAATCCAGCGCCTGCACGGCCGCTCTGTATTCGGCGCAGGCGCGGTGAGCAGAGGACAGCAAGCACCAGCGTCGTGATTCAAAGGAAAGCTAAATCTTCAAACATTTTTCAGTTTATATAGTGAATGTTTGAGTTTGTAAAGAAGAATACTGCTATTTTTTTTGAACAGTCTAATATTCACTTTTCTTCATTTTTTTTTTAGAAGAACAACACAAAATTAATATATTTCTCTTTATGTTTTGATTTGGAATAGAATGTGTAGTGTTCCCAATGCATTTGTGTGAATGGAAATAAAAGTTATTAGAAGGATTTTAAACTTTATTCAGTTTTTTAAACACTCTATTATTTTGAACACAACTGTATATGAGGTATCAGAAGTATTATAAAAAAGCAATTCAGCACAGCACAATTATCACACTCACTACTGCATGAAACAGCACAAAATGGCTGCTGGGGATTTTCTTATATAGTAAGGGGTAGGCAACTTTCCTATTGGTTGCTAGGGATGTTGCTAAGCTCTGACAGAGATATTGCAGCCTTTTCATTGGCCCACAAGCTAGAAGCAGGGAGAGATCATGTGTACTGTGTAAAAAAAAAACGAATATTCAAAATTGCGAATATATAGCACTAAATGCGAAATATTCACTATTTTTTGAAGTGCCGATATTCACGATAAAAATTCGCAATGCGAATATTTGCGCTCAATACTAGTGGCATTCATACTCAATACTAAATAAATTGAGATGTTTTGAATACTTTGTTTACATTTCTCTTGTCATTTGCATCTGATTAACTTGTCTATCAATCCTGTGGTTTCAATAATTCCACCACTTTTCCTTCTTGGTGTTGAGGATTACTATCATTCTAATCGTTCTGACCCACAAAATAAGGTCACCATGTTATACGTATATACCACAAAATGAACACTGTAAAAATAAGACCCCTAAAAGCATGTTGAAGTGTTTTTATCCAGCCCCGCAAAAGAGTAAATAAAAGTTATTTAATACATGATAGGTCATCTATATTAGATTGGCGAATGTCAGCACCCCCTGCTATTTGGAGAGAACACAACGCTCTTTTAACTTCCACTGCAGTAGCAAGCAGGTGTAATTACAGCTACATCGAGCAGTCCCATTGAAGTGAATGGGGACGGCAGATTTGAAATCACACCTGCTCGTTGCTGCAAATCCATCCTGAGGATAGATCATCAATATAGAAAAAAGCTAACTACCTCTTTAAAAGAGTTTTCCAAGATTTGAATACTGATGACCTATCCTGATACTGGTGCTCCTGTAAGCTGCGCAGCCTTCTCCCTGCTCACCAAGCACAGCGCCACACATTATATAGCAGCTGTGCTTGGTATCGGCTCCTAGGCCACATTACCAATGAACGTGTGATCACTGGACCAGGAAAAGCTGTGTTGAAGGCCGCGGGATCACAAGAGTGCTAATGCCTTCTCAAACAGCTGATTGGAGAGGGTCCCGGGTGTTGGACCCCCAACGATCAGATACTGACACTGACAGAATATGTGGCATAAGAGGGAAAGGCGCTCATTGGGTAATAGTTTTTGGGTCAGTTGATTAAAGTCTTTAGGTGTTGTGCAAGCAGAGGCACAACACTAGTGTAGAAGTGTATTTGAATAATGGTCGGTGCTGCCGGTATCATTCGCTCCTCACTTGTGGAGTTGCCTATCCTCCAGAGGAGTGATGAGAGACAATAAAAGAGGTGTGGAGTGATAGGGGTCCACCTTTTCGATACTACTTGGCACAAAAACCATGACCTCGAGTGATTGGAGATGAGTCTATTTTATTTGCATAGGACAACAGCTGATGAGCTGAAAAGCAACACTTTTTGTAAAGTCTTGGATGTAGAAACAGAGCCTCCTCAGGAGAAAAAACGGGCTATCTGCATGAGGAGGCTCTGTTTCTACATCTCAGACTTGAAAAAGGAGTGCTTTTCAACTCTGAAACGCATTATCACCTGTATGTAAATAAAATAGAATCGTCTCCAATCACTCGAAGACGTATCGAAAACGGTGGACCCCTATCACTCCACACTCCTTTTATTAATACTGACAGAGGATAGGTCATCATTAGTGTTGAGCAAAACTATCTTCGGATCATAGATCCAAAGTCGCTTCGGTCAAAACTTAGTTTGAATGATGTACAAAGATCCGTCTCCGTACAGCATTCAAATCTATGGGCTTCGGCGAGGTGAAATTTATTTCTGAAGTTGTGCAAGACTTTGTTGAATAACTTCAGACATTGATTATTCAACTTGATAACAATTTTAAAACTGCCATCCAAAGTACCAGTAGGTACCAAAGCCGACCGATTCCCAGTCTTAAAATTATTTTCAAGCTGTAAAATCAAAGTCCGAAGTTATTCACAAATTTTACCTCCTCGTAGCCCCTACATTTGAATGCGGTACTGATCTCCGTGAAGCATTAAAATGAAATTTTGACCGATCCGACTTCAGATTTATGATCCGAAGCTCACTTCACTCAACACTAGTTATAAGTATTAAACTCCCAGAAAAGCCTTTTAAGGGTCCTTTCACACTCGCGTTCTGAGGATCTGCAGGCACTTCCGTCCTGCTGGATCCGCCAGAACGTAAGTCACCTGAAGCATTAGAAGACTGATCAGGATCCTGACTCGGTCTTCGAATAGCTCAGGTTACTATGGCAGCCAGGACGCTACTAGCGCCCTGGTTGCCATAGTAGGGAGCTGGGAGCAGCATACATTCTTGCGGCTTCAGGGCGCTCAGAATGACGTCAGAACGCCCCATGCGCATGGATCACGTGGTCCATGCGATCACGTGATCTATGCACTGGGGCACCCTGACGTCATCCTGGAGCGCCCCGGAGCCGCACGGAATGTGCAGTGCCGCCCCCGCCTCCCTGCACATTTACCATGGTAACCAGGACTTTAGCGTCCTGGCTGCCATGGTAACCAGTCAGAAAAAGCTAAATGTCGGATCCGGCAATGCGCCGAACGACGTTTAGTTATAGTCGATCCGATTAATGCCTTCAATGGGCATTACTCCTGATCCGGCCTTGCGTGCAGTGTTCCGGATTTTTGGACGGAACAAAAAGCGCAGCATGCTGCGGTATTTGCTGCATCCAAAAAACGTTCCGGTCCTGAACTGAAGTCATCCTGATGCATCCTGAACGGATTTCTCTCCATTCAGAATGCATGGGGATGATCCTGATCAGGATTTTTCCGGCATAGAGACCCGACGACGGATCTCTATGCCGGAAAACAAAAACGCCAGTGTGAAAGGGCCCTTTTGAGCTTTGTGCCAATATTTACTTATGTGAGGCATAAATTTTAAATCTACAATAAAAAGTGACTTTTTTAGGAGGATTTTTCCAATTTTAATTTGTTACAGGGGTTGTGCAGCATGGCAACATTTTTGTAAAGCACTGAGAGTTAAAAAAAAACAAACACAATCCACACCCACACACAGCCGCACACACATATCGCGCCCATACCTCTTACATCCAGTGACATCTCCTTTGATGTAGATGTTCTCTTTCTTCATCTTCTCCATTCAGATCAGACCACAATGATAATTTCTTTCAGCATCTCTCATCTCTGCAGAGTTTGACAGACAGACAGACAGACATCTTAGTTTTCTACTTTTCCTCCCACCTTTTCGAAATCCCTTCATGCACCCCCAATACTGAGACGCTGTGCCCCCTAAAACTATACTGTAGAAACAGATAAACCCCCTGAAAATACTAGTTACACACAGATAGCGCCCCCTTCAATAACTATTGGAACACAGTTCCCCCGTCACTAATAGTGTAACCATAATGTCCCCCAAAAATAACTGTGCTAAGCTGATACTGTGCCAGGGTGCCCCTACAGTAATAGTGCTCCCCAAAATCCCAGCAATAGTAATAATTCTGTGCCAGAGTGCACTTAGTAGTAATAGTGTCCCAGAAGTAATAATGCTCCCATAGTCCCCCAGTTGTAATAAAGCACCCTTATAATGTGCGCCAGTACAAAAAATGCCCATTTGTTTGTCAGTAAAAAAAAAAAACAAAAAAAAAAAAACCATAGTGCTTTTCCCCGTCCTATATAGTGCCCCCAGAAGATGCCCCCATAGTGCCCTTCATAATGTGACAGTAAAAAATGCCCCTATAGACTGCCCAACATAGATGCCCCCATAATGCTTCTCATACCCCCTGTCCCCATAGTGGCACCAAAATAGGTGCCAGTATTAAATACCCCTATATAATGCCCCCATAGTGCTCTTCTCCATAGTGCCCCCCATAATGTACCAATATATAGGGGCCCCAATAGATGCACCTGTAGTGCTCCTTTACCCCCTTCTCCATTATGCCCCCCATAATGTGTCAGTATATAGGGCCCCCATAGTGCTCCTTCCCCCATTTCTCCATAGTGCTCACCCCCATAATGTGCCAGAATATAGGGCCCCATCCCCCTTCTTTCCATACTGTACTAAAAATAATTAAAACAATAAACACTTACACTTACCTCCATGACACTGCAATGCGATGCAGGGCTCTTCCGGCCAGTGTCCTGCTCTGTACGGCTCAGGCAGCGCGATTCCTCTGATAAGCTACAGTGCCTGTAGCCTATCAGAGGAACGGGCAAGGGAGACGCCTCTCCCCTGCCCCGCACCATTCATCAGATGAATATAGAGATGAGCGCTCATCTCTCCCTGCCGCCGGAATGGTTAGTCCGCCCCTGGCTCTCACTATATCCCCCGATCCAACAATGACCTGTAGCTGTAATATGTCACACTTACATAGGGCTGCATATTAAGCACACAGCTCTGCTTTAATAAACCAGTTTTAGCCACTTTTAGGACCCAAAGAAATGTTTCCATATTGAGCCTATGAGCTACAGTGTTAACATATAACAAATCGGAGTAATAATGAGATATGTTAGAACATAATTAATCTCCTGATAGTTTCTTGTCCAACTCACCCATCCGCTGACGAAAGCTGTTCTCTAAACACTGTCAAAAAAGTTTTTCTGGAAAGAACGTTTCCCATGCATTCCTTTTTGTTTCTATGACAACCACAGCAGCACCTTCACTTTATCATTATTAGGAATACATTTTATTTTTAGCTCTTTGGTTACCAGAGATACCTGCAGAGGTTTCACTTCTATGGAAGACTGCTTTATCTGTACTGCACAAAAACCATTAAATCATTAAATTTAGGGAATTGAAGGAAAAATGGAAAATGACAGAAGAGATACAAGATTAATGTATGGAGAAGAGATTATTTCTGCCTTGGGCTAGATTGAGGAATCTCTTGAATACTTTAGGCATAGGAACTTCCATGTTTTGTACTATATGAAGCAAATTACAGGAAAGATTGTGACACTCACTATATATCGAAAGATTGTGGCAGTCACCACTGAAAGTCTTCTTTATTCCAAAATAACGATTCACTATTTTGGAATAAAGAATATTTTTTAGTGGTGAGTGCTGCGATCTTTTTTCTATACTTGCTGCCTTTTACTACGCTGAACTCGCTGAGCACCTGAACCAGCCTCAATAAAGTAGTGTGGATTTGTTATACCAACACCGTTTTCATCACTATACCACACTATATTTGCACCGCACTGTGCTGGTGTCGCGTCAACCGAGACCCTGCCTCGCACCGTAAAACAGCAACATCAAGGGCACCTCAAATGCCATCAGGCAGGAGAACCCCAGAACCATAGTTTGTCCTGAAGGGAATTACTGGTGCGCCCTTCCTATCACTGCACACCAGCTCAGAGAGCTTCAGAAAACCATAAGTACTACTAGTGCACCAATATGGTCACCCACACATTTTCCTCTGCAGCCCAGTTGCTGCAACTGTTAACAGGCAGGTTTCTGTGGAGGTCACTGCTAAATGGGTGAGGTACTGTGAGGGGTCACAGTTAAGAAGGTGGGCCACGATGGAGGTCACTGTTAAGGGGGCAGGGTGCTGTGGAGGTCACTGTTAAGTTACCTCCACAGCACCCGCACCCTTAACAGTGATCTCTACAGCACCAGCCCCCTTATCCGTGACCTCCACAGCATCTGCACCCTTAACAGTGACCTCCACATCGCCTGTTCCCTAATACTGACTTCCACAACACCACACCTCCTTAACAGTGACCTCCACAGCATCCGCCTCCTTTACTGTGACCTCCACAACACCCGCCCCCTTTACTGTGACCTCCACAGTGCCTGCTCCTTAAAAGTGGCTTCCACATCAGCCCATCCTCTTAACTGTGACCTCCACAGCACCTGCCCCTTAACTGTGACCTACACAGCACCCACTCCTTAACAGTGACCTCCACAGGGCCCAACCCCCTTAACAGTGACCTCCATAGTTTCCGCTCCTTAACAGTGAGCTCCACAGGGCCCACCCCCTTAACAGTGTCCTCCACAGTGGCCCACCTCTTTAACTGTGAGCTCCACAGCACTTTGCCCCCTTAACAATGACCCCTCACAGCCCTTACCCCTTTACTGTTACCTCCTGAGCAGCATGCCCCTTTAAGTGACATTCACAGAGGCCCAACCCTTAACAGTGACATTCTGTAAGGATACGGTGGTTTGCGCTCCAGCCTGGATCATGCCCTGTGTAACCATGACAACGATCGCTGTTTACCTCCCAGGCTGGAAGCAGTGGCCGCTGGGCCGTCTAAGGTGGCTCCGCCCACCCACACTTGGTCAATAAATAGGAGCCAGGTGCTGCACAGGGGGTTCCACTAATGGAGTGCGCACCCTGCCTGCTCCATTCACCACGAGGACTCAAGATCCTAACTACCTGCAACTCTGAACCTCCAGGAGAAACCCTCACCTACCTTACCCGGCTCCACCACTGCAGGATCCCTGCATGACTTCCAACAGCAAGTATCAAGCCTGTCATTTTGTTTTACTGACATTGCTCACTGAAAGGAAGGGACTCGCTGGTGGTTATTAGTACTGCAGGCCTGGGATTCCTGAACGTTGCCAAGAGCTGTTATTCATGAACTTTAATCTGAACTCTCATTCCTAAAACGAACTTTCCTCACTATTAGTTTTACACTCTATCTGTAGTACGCGGTACATGATTTTGTTAACCCCATACTCTCCGCTTAAGACTGAGAGAGCCGCCTGGGGTACACACTGAGCAGCCGTAAAGACACCACCAACACTCAATCAGTGTGACAAAAGTGGATGTCAAAGGACACCGCAGTTGAGATCCTAACTGATCAATTTGGTGCGTTACATAGGTTCCACTAATATGTAACGCACCAAATTGATCAGTTAGGATCTCAACTGCGGTGTCATGACATCCACCTTTGTCACTGATTGAGTTGGTGGTATCTTTGCGGCTGCTCAGTATCCCCAGGCGGCTCTCAGTCTTAAGCGAGATATAGGTAGCCAAATCATAGCCCCACATGCACTACAGATAGAATAAAAATCTTCGCCACCATCGAATTGGAAACCCAGCTTAAGGATGATCTGAAAATTGACTGTGCTAACATCCCCCCGGGACTTCTGAAAGACCAACGGGGTTTCCTCTACAAAAACAACCTACTGTACATACCAACTCCTCTCACCACCCAGGTAATCAAACTCTGCCATGACTCACCCCTCGCGGGACACCCTGGCATTGCCAAAACCATAAACCTGATACGCAGGAACTTCTGGTGGCCAAAAATGACCAAAGAAATTAAGCAATATGTTTCCACGTGCGAGACATGTGCCTCATGCAAAAGTGATAGAAATCGACCATATGGCCTTCTTATGAGTCTTCCTATCCCCAACAGACCCTGGGAATGGGTTTCAATGGACTTCATTGTAGAACTCCCCGCTCCAGAGGAAACAACACCATCATGGTTGTAGTAGACCTACTAACTAAGATGGCACACTTCATCGCCCTCAAAAAATTACCTTCCTCCAGTGAAACTGCCGAGGCCTTTCTGTCCAATGTCATAAAACTACATGGAATCCCTAGCCAAGTTATATCAGACAGGGGTTCACAATTTGTATCCAAATTTTGGAGAGCACTTTGTCTTAGACTCCAAATCGACCATAGAATGTCTACCGCCTACCACCCCCAAACTAACGGGCAGACGGAAAGGGTGAACCAATGTCTGGAACAATTTCTCAGATGTCACTGCTCATTCCTTCAAGATGACTGGGAAAGCCTACTCCCTCTTGCCGAATTAAGCTACAACAATTCTGTGAATTCCTCCACTTTACATAGTCCATTCTTTGCTAATTATGGATTCCACCCTAGGTCTCTCCCTGAAATCAACCTTCCTACAAACGTTCCTGCCACAGATGATTTTGTAACTACCTTGCAAACAACCCTCAGGATGCTGAAAGACAACCTCCAACGGGCAAAGGAAAGGCAGAAGATCTACTACGACCGTCACAGAAGAGAAAATCCTCCTTATCAGGTTGGAGACTCGGTATGGCTGTCAACGAGAAACCTTCGGTTGGGGGTACCTGCTAAGAAACTGGGTAGGCAATTTTGGGTCCTTTTCTGATAGAAAGAATTATCAACCCCAACACGGTGAGACTTACCCTTCCTCCTCGACTACAGGTACATCCCACATTCCATGTATCGTTGCTAAAACCGTTTAGACCTAGCCCGTTCCCCTCACGGGTTCCTCAACCCTCCCCCGATAGATGTCCGAGGTGAGGAGGAATTTGAGGTTGAGCAGCTTCTCGACTCCAGAAGAAGACGGGGAGGATCCAGTACCTCGTTAGATGGAAGGGTTACGGGTCTCAGGATGACTCTTGGGAAGATGTGCGAGACGTCCATGCACCCAGACTCCAAAGGTTGTTTCACAGGAGATTTCCCGACCGACCCTCCCCTACTGGGGTACCCTGAGAGGGTCCCCTTAAGGGGGTACTGTAAGGATACGGTGGTTTGCGCTCCAGCCTGGATCATGCCCTGTGTAACCATGACAACGATCGCTGTTTACCTCCCAGGCTGGAAGCAGTGGCCGCTGGGCCGTCTAAGGTGGCTCCGCCCACCCACACTTGGTCAATAAATAGGAGCCAGGTGCTGCACAGGGGTTCCACTAATGGAGTGCGCACCCTGCCTGCTCCATTCACCACGAGGACTCAAGATCCTAACTACCTGCAACTCTGAACCTCCAGGAGAAACCCTCACCTACCTTACCCGGCTCCACCACTGCAGGATCCCTGCATGACTTCCAACAGCAAGTATCAAGCCTGTCATTTTGTTTCACTGACATTGCTCACTGAAAGGAAGGGACTCGCTGGTGGTTATTAGTACTGCAGGCCTGGGATTCCTGAACGTTGCCAAGAGCTGTTATTCATGAACTTTAATCTGAACTCTCATTCCTAAAACGAACTTTCCTCACTATTAGTTTTACACTCTATCTGTAGTACGCGGTACATGATTTTGTTAACCCCATACTCTCCGCTTAAGACTGAGAGAGCCGCCTGGGGTACACACTGAGCAGCCGCAAAAGACACCACCAACACTCAATCAGTGTGACAAAAGTGGATGTCAAAGGACACCGCAGTTGAGATCCTAACTGATCAATTTGGTGCGTTACACATTCACAGTGGTCCTCTCCTTAACATTGACCTATAAAGTGCCCTGTCCTCGTAAAGGGGTTGTCCAGGTTGAGAACTGAACTCGGACATATCCCCATCTTCACCCTTCAGCCCCCCTGAAATTTCATGCTCTAAAGCTTTCCCTTGCCCTGCACTGGATTGCGCTGTACAAGAACTTTTTTGGTTATATTATTACACTGCTAGGCGGAGGCTTCAGCCTAGCAGTGTTGCTGGTGACGTTACCGGCTCTAATGGATGGGCTTTAGCTCTGCCCTAGCCGTTTTACAGGCTAGGGCAGCAATAAAGCCAGTACGTCACCAGGCTCAGTGCTAGGCAAAAGCCTCCACCTAGCTTTCCGCATGGAGAGCCCGGTACGTCAACGGATCTAAAAAAATGCCTTTGCCCCCTTAACTGTGTCCTCCACAGTGCCCTCTCCTTAGCATTGACCTCCACATTGGCCCACCCCTTTAACCCTTTAAGGACTCAGCCTTATTTTACCTTAAGGACCCGGCCATTTTTTGCAAATCTGAGCAGTGTCACTTTATGGGACTATATTTAGGGTACATATGATTTTTGGTTGCTCTATATTACATTTTTGTGAGGTAAGGTTACCAAAAATTGAAATTCTGAAATTTAATCTCCATTTGACATTAATTGTTGAGGAATACCTAAAGGATTAATAAAGTTTGTAAAATCAGTTTTGAATACCTTAAGGGGTGTAGTTTCTTAGATGGGGTCACTTTTAGGGAGCTTCTTTTCTAGGTGTGCATCAGGGGGGCTTCAAAAGGGACATGGTGTCAATAAAAAAGGCCTTTCCTTTTGCGCCCTGCCTTTTAGTGATACAGCAGTTTCTGTAAACTGCAGTATCGGGGTAATAAATATGAAGTTTTGTTTGGCTGTTAACCCTTGCTTTTTTACCGGTAAAGACGGATTGAAATGGAAAAGTGCCAAAAATGACTGTTTTGGCACCGTTTTTTTTTTGTTTTTTTTGGACCGTGTTAATCTGGAGGGGGTAAGGCTATGGGGTATTTTTTATAGAGAAGATTATTACGGACGGGCGATACATAATAAGTCTACTTTTTTACAATTATTTAGGTTTTAGACTATATTATCCTTTTGATACAAAAAAAATTTTTGTATCTCTAAAGTCAGTGTCATTTTTATAAAAAGTTTTTTAGCCGATTTCATTAGGTAGAGGCTCATTTTTTGCGGGATGAGGGGACGGTTTTAATGGCACTATTTTGGGGGGCATGTGACTTTTTTATCGCTTGCTATTATGCGTTTTATTATGTAAGGTGACAAAAGAAACATTTTTTGCACCTTTTTTTCCGGGGTAATCTAAGGGGTTAGGTCATGGGGTATTTTTATAGGGCAGATTATTACGGACGCCGCGATACCTAATTCGTCTACTTTTTCAACATTTTTTTTTGTTTAACACTATATTATCCTATTTTAAACAAACTAAAAAAATTTAACTATCTACACAGTCTAAGGCCTTATTCACACGTCCGTAGTGTTTTGCGGATCCGCAAAACACCTTGCCACCAGCCCTATAGAGATGCCTATACTTGTCCGCAATTGCGGGCAAGAATAGGACATGCTCTATATTTTTGCGGAGCCGCCGTCCGGAAGATCGGCGGCGCGCTCCGCAAATGCGGATGCGGAGAGCACAGTGTGTGCTCTCCGTATCCATCACGTCCCCATTCAAAATGAATGGGTCCGCACCCGTTCCGCAAATTTGCGGAACGGGTGCGGACGTGTGAATTAGGCCTAACAGTCATTTTTTTAAAGTTTTTACCCGATTGTCTTTTTACCCGATTGGCTCATTTTTTTTTTGCGGGATGAGAGGACGGTTTTAATGGCACTATTTTGGGGGGCATGTGACTTATACCTTGACGATACCTAATTTGTCTACTTATTTAATAATTTTTTAAATTATTTTAGATTTATAAACTATCATTTAAAAAAAAAAATTTGGTGTCTCAAGTCTGAGAACTATAGTTTTTATCCGATTGTCAGTGGCTACATGGAAAAGGGGATAATACATTTAGTACTATGTGGAAGTGTGGTACTGAGTGGTGGTGTCCTTTCGTATCCCCCTCCTGTGACACACTTTGCATCTTATTTGGGTTCGTCCCTTCTTTCCAGTATGGGGGACCATACCTGGAAAGTGTTGGCCAGGGACGATCCGGGCGCCTTCAGTTCCCGAGGTACTCCGGCCTGCTCTTTCCCAGTCAGAAAAGATCAGGTCCTTGAGGACTGCCTCATAGAATTGAAGGAATTTCCCTGTGTTGCTAGTGCTCCGGAACAGTACAAAAGAGTTGAACAAGGCAACCTTTACCAATTAGACTGCAACTTTTTTGTACCATGTCCGGGTTTTGCGCATGGCATTATATCGCTTGAGGATTTGATCAGAGAGATCAACTTCTCCCATATACCGATTGTAGTCGACGATACAATCAGACTTGAGGACCGTTGCTTGTGGTACCTCGCACAGGGACAGGGGAGATGCCATTACCATGAATTGTGGTCAGTACAAGGACATCCCTCTTGTCCTTACATCTGACCAGCAACAGGTTTTCACTGGTAAGGGCACAAGTCTCACCCCTGGGGATAGGTACCTGGAGGGGGGAGGTAGAGAGGCCGCGATGATTTTTCTGCACGGTCCCACAAGCGAACGTAGATCTGGCGGCGAGGGCCTGATACAAGGGTATACTAGTATAAAAGTTATCCATGTACAAGTGGTAACCCTTATCTAGTAGTGGGTACATAAGGTCCCACATGAGTTTCCCGCTAACACCCAAAGTGGGGGACATTCTGGGGGTTTAATACGGGAATCTCGCCCCTCGTACACATTAAATTTGTAAGTGTACCCTGAGGTACTCTCACAAATTTTGTACATTTTCACTCCATACCTCGCCTGCTTAGTGGGAATGTATTGGCGGAAAATGAGTCTCCCCTTGAAAGCATCGAGAGACTCATGAACCGCGACCTCCCTTCCAGGTACATAGGCCTGTGCAAATTTGGCCCCAAAGTGATCGATGACCGGACGTGTCTTATACAGACAGTCATAGGCAGGATCACTACGGGGAGGACATGCTGCATTATTTGCATAATGCAGGCATTTCCGGATGGCCTCAAACCGGGGACGTGTTATGGCCATACTGTAGAGTGGGGTCTGGTAGAGGACGTCCCCACTCCAGTACAGCTATGCACTGGGTTTCTTCACTAGGCCCATGTGCAGCACCGAAGGCCCCAAAACGTCCTCATCTCGGCTGCACTGATCAGGGTCCAGCCACCGGGCCTAGCCAAAAACAAGCCCGGGTGTTGAGCAACGAACTGTTGGGCGTACAGGTTTGTTTGCTCCACCATCAGATTCACCAATTGGTCACTGGAAAAAAAAAAAAAAGTCAATTTTAGTGAAGCCCACTGTGGGAATCTGGATTCCTGGATTGTCAACAAAATCCGGAATCGCAGGCTCAAAATCCACTGGGGTACACAAGTTTAGTTCACCGGTAGGGAGCTCCGGGGGGCTTATTTGGTGGGCCGGGAAACCAGTACGAGCCCCAGGGCTGCTTGTACTGGTGTGGGCCACAGGGTCCCTAGCACATGGGGCCCCTAGCTCCGCCTGGCGGCGTCTCCCTGGCGCCTTGGGGGCTCATCTTCATCAGATGATGATGAGGATGCGGATGACAAGAGGAACATGGGGTCATCCTCATCTTCACTGGGGCTCTCGGAGTCGGAGAGCATATGGGAATATGCCTCCTCAGCCGAGAACATCCGGCGGGCCATGGGTATGTGTGTTCGTGTTTATGTGTGTGCGTGTAAAGCTTTAGTCTATGTGCGTGTGTGTGGGGCCACGGGTGTTCGCGTACTCTAGAATAAAAAAAAGTTCTAACTTGATGATCAGCGGTACGACGGGCGATGCACTAACAGTGGCCGGACGCTAAAGAGTGCCGGCCACAGTCAGCGAACGCAAAAAAAAGGGGGGGGGGGGCAGGGGGATTGTGCAAGTGGCAGCACCCCTGGGTGGGTCTAGGGTCTCGCAGTTAAGTGCTGTGGACCCCAACCACCAGATTTGGGTGCTGGCAATCAAACAGTAAAAAAAGTTCGTTTTTTTTTTTTTCCCCCTAACTCCCTGTCCCTTCTATCCCTACCTAATCGAGCCTCTCCCTCACTGACCCTGACCTACCTGGAGGGTGATGGGTGCCAGTGGGGGTAACAGCAGCTCTCCCGGAACATCCTCATGGTGCAGGAACAGGAAGAGGAGAGGAGAGAGGAGCGCCAGGAGTTTGAATCTCCCGCCTTTGCCCCCGGCACCAATCAGCATCGAGGACAGCACCACCACCCCCAAATGCTCGGACTGTGATTGGTGGTGTTTATTCACACCACCGATCACCGTCCTTTTTCGGGTCATCGTGTCACCGGAGACCCAAATGGACCGGAAACGCCGCCAACCGCAGGTCTGAATTGATCTGCGGTTTGCTGCAAGTGCTGTTACAGGGGGGTCACATGACCCCCCTCGGCGTTGTGACAGGATGCCTGCTGAATGATTTCAGCAGGCATCCTGTTCCCATTACCCCTGCAGAGCCGCAATTTACTTTTAAAGATATGACGTACCGGTACGTCATGGGTCCTTAAGGACTCGGGAATCATGACGTACCGGTACGTCATGCGTCCTTAAGGGTTTAACAGTGACCTCCACAGCGCCCTGCCCCATTAACAGTAAGGGTGGGTTCATATAACATTTTTCCCATCCGTTTAAAGTATACAAAAAATGTATAAGTTAAATGGATGACTCTGACTGATGCCATACAACGGCATCCCTTCAACACAGAGTTCCATTGTAAAAATAAAAAGTATACTTTTTTTTTACCATTGTAAAAAACAAAAAGTATATGTTTTTTATCCCAGACTGAACGTGGTGTGCTGTGTTTTTGTATCCTTTTTTTTCTAACGTATACATCAAACAGAGGGGTAAAACATGATGTGAACCCACCTGTCACGGGTAATGGGGAGGGGATAACACCAGATAACACACAGAAGGAATAGACCGGAGTCTAGGACCCAAAGATAAGGGAGAGGGATGGTGACCTCCTAGGAATCCCTAGACCTCTCCCTGACTCCTGCCAGTATGAGTAGACCCTGAAGGTGGAAATACTCATACACCGGAACCTTAGCCCTGGAGACCCTGTAAGGCCCTAGGAGTGGTGGTAGGGAATGAGACTACTGGTTCCACCCAAGAAGAAGGAACCAAGCGTCTTCCTGAGGCCTAGACAACAACAGACACAAGCGAACAAAAAAAAAGCAAAACAAAATGCACTTAGCTTAAAGAAGAATAGAGGAGCAGGAAGATCCAAAGGAACAACACACCAGCTCAACCAACTCCAGCAGGAAACATCAACCGCATGGTAAGCAGTGTGAGTCAGAGCTAAATAGCCTTAGTAACGACCACAAGCTGCATCTGACAAGAGGTGTGGCCATTACCAAACAATAACAATGCAAGATAAAAACAGAGACTGTCAGATACCCTCACGTGCCGCCAGTTTCTCAGATCTTCTCACCTCTGTCATGGGAAGGACCGTGACACCACCCTAACCTATAACAGTGAAGAAAAATGTTGTTATGGAAACCTGGTGTAAAACTATGTGTACGTCAAGGCTAAAGGAACTGCAAGCTTCTGTTGGCTAATAATAAGGGGGTGGGTTGCTGTAAATGTCACTTTTAAGGGGAAGGTGCTGTGGAGGTCAGTTAAGAGGGCAGGTGCTGTGGATCTCATTGTTAAGTGGACGGGCGCTGTGGAGGTCAATGTTAAGGGGATGGGTCACTGTAGAGATCACTGTTAAGAGGCAGGCAACTGTGAATGACACTGTTAAGGGGGTTGGACTCTGTGGATGTCACTGTTTGGAAGTCACAGTTAAGGGGGTGGGGTGCTGTGAAGGGTTACTGCTAGGGGGCGGGGTGCTGTGGAGGTCAATGTTAAGGGGTGTGGTGCTGTGGAGGTCACTGTTAAGGAGGCTGCCACTTCAGGCTGTCTAATACAGTCCTTACTGAAACCCCAATCCTAGGACCTCAAAATGGCAGAACCAAGATGATGCCCATACCACAGCATATCTCATCTAAACTTAATAGTATATGACAAGACACTTTTCCTATGTCGAGGTAGATCTTGAAAAACACCCACAAAGCAGGATTTTAAACTCTTAGAGATATAGGTACGTATCAAAATAAAAGTCTCCTGACATAAGGAGGGCACTGGAGTTGACAAAGGAGTCTACCATCTCAAATTTTTTGCAAGAAACAAAAGCACTTTCTTCCAGATCACTGACCTTGATGGCTCAGTTGGAAGAGGACAAGGACTTCATAGAAAAACTTTTACGCCTAGCCCTACAAGAAAACTCAGGTGACTCAGGTTGAAGACATTGAAAATTATTATTTATACTAGGGCACTTTTGGAGTTTTTTTTATACTAGGGGAACACAATTGGGAGTATTTTATATACAGGGTGGCACTTACTGGGGGTATTTTACTGTGGGGGGCAGTTTATATACCGGTGGACTGTGGGGGCCCTATATATACCTTATAGACACGGGGGCACTACAAGGCGACCATTATAGATACTAGGAACACTGTGGTGGTTTACAGAGGGCACTGCAATGGTTGGTGTGCTAAAAAGAAAAACAAATTGAGCAGTTTTTTAATGGCTGTTTTTTAACGGCCATGAAAAACAGATGCAAAATGGCTGTAAAACAGCCATTAAAAACAAACATAAATGCAGAATGGCCATAAAAAACTAACAGTGAGTCTGTTTTTAATGACCATGTGAATGTAGCCTTAGAAATAGTGAAGCCTAATGATATCCAACATTTTTGTGACACTGTTGTAAAAGAGGACACAAGGTGGGACTTAGTATGTACACCAACACCCATGAGAGCTAGAGAGGATCCATTCACAGGATATTTGATAGATAAGGGTTCCAGCTCTGGCACTCATAGGGTATCCCTCAGCTCCCATAAAAACCAATGAGAGTTACAGAAACATCATAACAAGCGGTTTCCATTAACTGTGATTTTTGGAAAGAGAGTGGCTTACAGCATCACACCATACCTCCCAGCTTTTGAAAATCATAAAGAAGGAAATAAGCCCACAATGTGCCCCCTCACATTAGTTATGCCCAGATGTGCCTCTTCACAGCAGTTATGTCCAGATATGTGCCCTCTTCACAGTAGTTATGCCTAGATCTGCCCCCTTCACAGTTTCTAAGCCTAGATCTGCCTCTTCACATCATGCTGCTGGTCTGTGAATACCTCCCAACTTTTAAAAAACACAAAGAGGGAATATATGTGCAGCGTGCACTGCAATTTTTTTCATACTAGGCCACACCTCTAACTCCGTCCAAGACATAATTATACACACCTAGTCCTCTTAATAAAACAGTGGTTATGCCCAGATATGCCGCCTTCACAGTAGCTATGCCCAGATATGCGGCCTTCACAGTAGCCATGCCCAGATATGCCGCCATCACAGTAGTTATGCCTACATGTGCCCTTTACAGTAGTTATGCACATATTGTGCTCCTCACAGTAGTTATGCCCACCTTGTGCCCCTCACAGCAGTTGTGCCCACATTGTGCCCTTCGTACACTGACCAAAAATATAAACGCAACACTTTCGGTTTTGCTCCCATTTTGCATGAGCTGAACTCAAAGATCTGAAACATTTTCTACATACACAAAAGACCCATTGCTCTCAAATTTTGTCTAAATATGTGTTAGTGAGCACTTCTCCTTTACCGAGATAATCCATCCCACCTCACAGGTGTGGGATATCAAAGTGCTGATTAGACAGCATGAATATTGCACAGGTGGGCCTTAGACTTCCCACAATAAAAAGCCACTCTGAAATGGGTACAGTTTTGCCTTACTGGGGGGGTCAGAAAACCAGACCAGTCAGTATCTGATGTGGCCACCATTTGCCTCACGCAGTGCCACACATCTCCGTTGCATAGAGTTGATCAGGTTGTTGATTGTGGCCTGTGGAATGTTGGTCCACTCCTCTTCAACAGCTGTGCGAAGTTGCTATTGTCAGGAACCGGAACACGCTGTCGTATACGCCGATCCAAAGCATACCAAACATGCTCAATGGGTGACATGTCCGGTAAGTATGCTGTCCATGCAAGAACTGGGATATTTTCAGCTTCCAGGATTTGTATACAGATCCTTGCAATATGGGGCCGTGCATTATGCGGCGACATGAGGTGATGGTCGTGGATGAATGGCACAATGGGCCTCAGGATCTTGTCACAGTATTTCTGTGCATTCAAAATGCCATCAATAAAATGCACCTGTGTTCGTTGTCCATAACATACACCTGCCCATACCATAACCCCACTGCCACCATGGGCCACTCGATCCACAACGTTGATGTCAGAAAACCGCTCACCCACACTACGCCACACATGCTGTCTGCCATCTGCCCTGAACAGTGAAAACCGGGACTCATCGGTGAACAGAACGCCTCTCCAATATGCCAGACGCCATCGATTTGCCCACTCAAGTCAGTCACGATGACGAACTTCAGTCAGGTCCAGACCCCGATGAGGACGACGAGCATGCAGATGAGCTTCCCTGAGATGGTTTCTGGCAGTTTGTGCAGAAATTCTTTGGTTATGCAAACCGATTGTTGCTGCAGCTGTCCGGGTGGCTGGTCTCAGACAATCATGGAGGTGAACATGCTGGATGTGGAGTTCCTGGGCTGGTGTGGTTACAAGTGGTCTGCGGTTGTGAGGCCGGTTGGATGTACTGCCAAATTCTCTGATACACCTTTGGAGACGGCTTATGGTAGAGAAATGAACAATCATTGCATGAGCAACAGCTCTGGTAGACATTCCTGCAGTCAGCATGCCAATTGCATGCTCCCTCAAACGTTGCAACATCTGTGGCATTGTGCTGTGTTTTGGTCAGTGTAGTAGTTATGGCCACATTGTGCCTCCTTCAGAGTACTAATGTTGACATTATGCCCCCTTCACAGTAGTTATGTCCAGTTATGCCCCCTTCACAGTAGTTATGCCCACATTGTGTGCCCTTCACAGTACTTATGCCCCTTCACAGTAGTTATGCCCACATGTGCCCCTCATAGTAGCTATGCCAAGATTTACCCCTTCACAGTAGCTATGCCCAAATATGCCCCTTACAGTAGCTATGCCAAGATTTGCCCCCTTCACAGTAGCTATGCCCAAATGTGCCCCCTTCACAGTTGCTATGCCCAGATGTGCCCCTTTCACAGTAGCTATGCCCAGATGTGCCTCTTCACAGTAGGTATGCGTATATGTTTCCCCATCACAGTAGCTATGCCTAGATGTGCTCCCTTCACAGTAACTATGCCTAAATGTGCCCCCTTCACAATTGCTATACCCAGATATGTGCTTCCCTTACAGTAGTTATGCCCAGAGGTGTCCCTTCACAGTAGTTATGTTCATATGTGCCCCCCCTACAGTATTTATGTCAAGATGTGCTCCCTTCACAGTTGCCATGCCCAGATCTTCTGTGCCCCTCTCACATTAGTTATGCCCAGATGTGCCCCCTTCACAGTAGTTATGCTCAGATGTGCCCCCTTTACAGTAGTTATGTCTAGATATGTGCTCCCTTCACAGTAGTTATGCCTAGATCTATCCCCTTTACAGTTTCTAAGCCTAGATGTGCCTCTTCCCAGTAATAATGACCAGATATGTGCCCCCTTCACAGAAAGTAAAAAAAAAAAAATAGTAAATACTTAGTTTCTCCAATAATCATGGCTCAGCTGCCGGTGGTCCCCAGCAGCAGCATGATATACTGTTACACATCACGCTGCTGCTCTGTGCATACCTTCCAACTTTTGAAAAACACAAAGAGGGAATATATGCACAGCACGCACTGCAATTTTTTTTATACTAGGCCACGCCTCTAACTCCGTCCAAGACATAATTATACACACCCAGTCCTCTTAATAAAATAGTAGTTATACCCAGATATGCCGCCTTCACAGTAGCTATGCCAAGATATGCGGCCTTCACAGTAGCTTTGCCTACATGTGCCCTTTACAGTAGTTATGCCCATATTGTGTTCCTCACAGTAGTTATGCCCACCTTGTGCCCCTCACAGCAGTTGTGCCCACATTGTGCCCTTCATACACTGACCAAAAATATAAACGCAACACTTTCGGTTTTGCTCCCATTTTGTATGAGCTCAACTCAAAGATCTGAAACATTTTCTACATACACAGAAGACCCATTACTCTCAAGCTGTCCAGGTGGCTGGTCTCAGACGATCATGGAGGTGAACATACTGGATGTGGGGTTCCTGGGCTGGTGTGGTTACAAGTGGTCTGCGGTTGTGAGGCCGATTGGATGTACTGCCAAATTCTCTGAAACACCTTTGGAGATGGCATATGGTAGAGAAATGAACATTCATTGCACGAGCAACAGCTCTGGTAGATATTCATGCAGTCACCATGCCAATTGCATGCTCTCTCAAACGTTGCAACATCTGTGGCATTGTGCTGTGTGATCAAACTGCACATTTCAGAGTGGTCTTTTATAGCGGGCACTCTAAGGCACAACTGTGCAATATTAATGCTGTCTATTCAGCACCTTGATATGCCACACCTGTGAGTTGGCATGGATTATCTCGGCAAAGGAGAAGTGCTTACTAACACAGATTTAGACAGATTTGTGAACAATATTTGAGAGTAATGGGTCTTTTGTGTATGTAGAAAATGTTTCAGATCTTTGAGTTCAGCTCATGCAAAATGGGACCGTTACGTTTATATTTTTGGTCAGTGTAGTAGTTATGGAAACATTGTGCCTCCTTCACAGTACTAATGCTGACATTATGCCCCCTTCACCGTAGTTATGTCCAGATAAGCCAAGATTTACCCCCTTCACAGTAGCTATGCCCAAATGTGCCCCTTACAGTAGCTATGCCAAGATTTGCCCCTTTCACAGTAGCTATACCCAGATGTGCCTCTTCATGGTAGCTATCCTCAAATGTGTCCACTTCACAGTAGCGATGCCCTGATGTGTCCCCTTTCACAGTAGCTATGCCCAGATGTGCCTCTTCACAGTAGGTATGCTTAGATGTGTACCCATCACAGTAGCTATGCCTAGATGTGCTCCCTTCACCGTAGCTATGCCCAAATGTGCCTCCTTCACAATTGCTATACCCAGATATGTGCTTCCTTTACAGTAGTTATGACCAAATATATGTCCCCTCACAGTAGTTATGCCCAGATATGTGTCCCCTCACAGTAGTTATGCCAGTTATGTGCCCCCTCACAGTAGTTATGGCCAGATATGTACCCTCTCACAGTGGTTATGGCCAGATAAGCTCCCGCTCACAGTAGTTATGGCCAGATATGTTCCCCCTCACAATAATTATGCGGGATATGTGCCTCCTCACGGTCCTTTTGCCAGATATGTGCCCACTCACAGTTAGTTATGTCAGATATTTGCCCCTTCAGAGGAAGTAAAAAAACTGTAAATACTAACCAATTCCTCCGATAATCACAGCTCAGCTGTTGGCTCTCCCAGGATACTGTTACACATCACGATGCTGTGTAGGAGGAGGAGGAGGCGCTGATTCCACTGCTCCTTCTACACAGTCCAGCAATGTAATGTATGAGGGCATTGTGCTGCTGCTGCAGGGGAGTGCCGGCAGCTTAATGGTGAAGCGGGGAGCGGGTTAGGACCAGCTCCCTCATGGGATGATCAGGGAAGCCGTTCCTTCTCTCTGAAGTGCTGGGTCTGTCTGAAGAAACCCAGCGTATCAGACCTGCAGGACTCTATAGGATAACTGCAAAAATAAATTACAGTGTTGTATATTGTAGCCTCCTAGGGGAGCTAAACTTTTTTTTTTCTTTTTTTTAAGTTAAAAGAAAGTTTTAAAAATATATAAAACTTTAAATCACACCCCTTTCGCCAGAATTAAAATAAAATTATTAAAAAATGAACAACATAATGATCATGGGCATCATCGTGTCCCAAACTGCCTGTAAAATATAGAAATATCTATCCCACAAGGCGAATTGGACAAGCTGTACTTTCTAATGGCACCATTTAAAATTGCATACTATGTAGTGGGAAGCTGGAAAAATATTCTAAATGGGGTGGAATTAGAAAAAAAACTCAATTCTGCCACAGTTTTATTTTTACGACATTCCCTATTAGGCAAAGCTGGTACCTCGGAACCGAAGCAGAGTTCCTTTGCAAGCTTTAAAGTGGTTTTTCACTTTAAAACTTGCTACTATAAAAGTTATTCAACAAATGTCACGCGTGAATTCATGAATAGCTGACTTCGGCTCATCGGAACCCATACATTTTAATACTGTATGGAGACAGATCTCCATACAGTATTAATCAGAAGTTTTGAATAAAGCAACTTTGGATGTAGCATCTGAAGCTCGTTTTGCTCATCACTACTTATTATTAGTGATAAGTGGCAGGGGCAATATTAGAATTCGCGATATTTTGCGAATATTTGGTAGAATATTCGTCATATATTCGCAAATTCGAGATTATTTTCTTGATTGCAAAAAATCGGCAATTTAATATTCACGTAATGCGCGCGAAATACAGGCGTGGGTCACTATAGCTATATTTTCCAAGCTGCTAGAAGTTTCCTGAGACTAGAAAAAATGGTTGGCATGGCAGAACATTACAATAGCTTTATATGCAGATAGAGTGCTCCAATATATTCGCAATTGCGAAATTGGCATTAATGATGTGAATATTGGCGCAATACGTGCAACTTCACATTTTAACAGTTCTGACTACATATTAGTGATTGGTGCACTAAGTATTGTTGTGAACTTGTGACATCACAGCACTAGGTATGTATGTATGTAGCATGCATACATACATACGGTACTATGTATGTAGCATGTATGTATAGACAGCAGAATCAGCTACACTATATTACTATCTAACCTACACTAACTATCTCCCACTAACCATCTATATTACCGTATTTTTCGCTTTATAAGACGCACCTGATAATAAGACGCACCTAGATTTTTGAGGAGGAAAATAAGAAAAAAATATTTTTAACCAAAAGGTGTGAAGCCACTTTGTGAGGCCTTACATAATAGAAACCACCTAAAAATTACCCTATTTTAGAAACTACACCCCTCAAGGTATTCAAAATTGATTTTACAAACTTTGTTAACCCTTTAGGTGTTCCATTTTAATCCATTTTTTTTCCAGTAACAAAGCAAGGGTTAACAGCCAAACAAAACAATGTTTATTGCCCTGATTCTTTAGTTTATAGAAACACCCCACATGTGGTGGTAAACTGCTATTCTGGCACATGGCATGGCGCAGAGGGAAAGAAACGCCATATGGTTTTCCAGATTTTGCTGGACTGTTTTTTTGACACCATGTCCCATTTCAAGCCCCCCTGATGCACCCTAGAATAGATTCCCAAAAAGTGACTCCATCTAAGAAAGTACACCCCTCAAGGTATTCAAAACTGGGTTTACAGTTTGAGGTCGGCACTTCTTAGTATTGCCGACAGATATTCACTTGAGGTAGACACTCCGGAATTTTTGCACAATTTGATTTGTAAGAAAGGTTGTATGAAAGTTAAATTATCACATTGCTATAGACACTTGATGAAAAGCTTTTTTTTGGAATGTTCTTCACCAGGACAGAGATCCTGGTCTGCTTCAATATCAGAGGTGGGTCTCCCGGACTGGGAGAATATCGGGGAGAATCTAAGTCAAGTTTCGCACAATTTTAATCACACTGTTGTTCAGTTTAATATTATACACAAAATTTATGTGACACCTCTATGGCTCCATAAGAGGGGATTTAGAGCCTTCTCTAACTGTCTTCGCTGTGGGGATCCCAGGGCAGATCATTTACACCTGTTCTGGGATTGCCCGATAGTGAGCAATTATTGGAGAACGATCCAAACTATCTTGGCTCGTAGACTTTGTATAGATATTCCTCTATCCCCTAAGGTATGGATTTTGGGGATCTATCAGAGGTTAACTGTCAGCCCTTGAAGGGCCGATTATTGACCAGGGTGATGTTTCTGGCCAGGCTCCTTGTGGCCAGAGAGTGGTTTCCCCACTGCTCCGGACTGTAATAACTGGTTAAGTTTAGTGGATAAGGTGAAGATCTATGAGAAGATTATGTATAGACAAAGAGGGTCCTACGCAAAATGGGACAATATCTGGAAGGATTGGGATGGTTGATTAAGGAATTTTTTTTTTTCTTTTTCTTCCCTGCAGGATTGGGGGGGGGGGGGGGTCACGGGGGTGCGGAAGGTATGGGGATGCTCCTTTGTAATTTTGTTCGATGGATTGTGTTTCTGAAATGATTAAAATTGAAGAATATAAAAAAAAAAAAAACTGGGTTTACAAACTTTGTTAACCCTTTAGGTGTTCCACAGGATTTAATGGCAGATGGAGGAACAGTTTTAGAATTTCGATTTTTTTGATAATTTTCCATTTTAACCCATTTTTTCCAGTAATAAAGTAAGGGTTGACTGCCAAACAAAACTTAATATGGGTTGCCCTGATTCTGTAGTTTGCAGAAGCACCCCATATGTGGTCCTAAACTACTGTTTAGCCAAACAGGAGGAAATAGAAGGAGGGGAAAGCCATATGGCTTTTGGAAGGCAGATTTTGCAGGACTGTTTTTTTTACACCATGTCCCATTTCAAGAACTAAAGGAAAATGTAGATGGAATTTAAGAATTTCACTTTTTTTTCACTAATAAAGCAAGGGTTAACAGCCAAACAAAACTCAATATTTATTACCCTGATTCTGTGGTTTACAGAAACACCCCATATGTGGTTGTAAACTGCTGTACAGAGACACGGCAGGGCGCAGAAGGAAAGGAACACCATATAATTTTTGGAGGGAAGATTTCACTGGGATAATATTAAGTTGCCATGTTGCTACACCCCTAGAGTAGAAACTCAAAAAAAGTGACCACATTTTGGAAACACTAAGGTGGCAATTTTGTTGGTACTATTTTAGGGTACATATGATTTTTGGCTGCTCTATATTACACTTTCTGTGGTAACCAAAAATAGCTGTTTTGGCACAGTTTTTATTTTTTTGTTATTTACCACGTTCATCTGACAGGTTAGATCATGTGCTATTTTTATAGAGCAGGTTGTTATGGACACGACAATACCAAATTGGACTACTTTTTTTGGTTGTTTATTTCAGTTTTACATAATAAAGTATTTTTGAAAAAAATGATTTTTTTTAGTGTCTCCACATTCTGAAAGCAGTAGATTTTTTTTTTTTTGGGGCGACTGTCTTATGTAGGGGCTCATTTTTTTCAGTATGAGATGACTGTTTGATTGGTACTATTTTAGGGTGCATTTGACTTTTTGATCGCTTGGTATTACACTTTTTGTGATGTATGGTGACAATAATTGGCTTTTTTGACACTTTTTATCATATTTTATTTAGGGTGTTTACCTGAGGGGTTAGGTCATGCGATATTTTTATACAGCAGTTTCTTACGGACACGACGATACCTAATATGTCTAAATTTTTTTTTATTTATTTAAGTTTCACACTATTTTTGAAATGAAAAAAAGAAAAATCATTTTAGTGTCTCTAGTCTGAGAGCCATAGTTTTTTTATTTTTTGGGTGATTGTCTTAGGTAGGGGCTCATTTTTTGAGTGCTGGGGTGACGGTTAGATTGGTAATACTTGGGGGGGCATACGCCTTTTTGATTGCTAGGTGGTGCCCTTTTAGTGATGTAAGGTGACAAAAATTTTTTTTTAGCACAGTTTTTATTTTTTGACGGTGTTCATCTGAGGGGTTAGGTCATGTGATATTTTGATCGGGCCAGTCGATACGGATGCGGCGATACATAATATGTCTACTTTTCTTTTTTTCCCTATTTTTTGTACTTTATTTTGGGAAAAAGACCCCCTTTTTTTTACTCGAAACTAAAAAATTTTTGTAAAACTTTCAAACTTTTTTTCTCCACAGTTTTTTGTCCCACTCTGGGACTTCAACTTTTGGGGGTCTGATCCCCTTTACAATATTTCTGTAGTGTAAAACATTGTATTACTGAATGTAATACATTTACAGCTTCCTGCCTGTGAGATACAGGGGGCTGGATCTCACAGGCTGTCACGGAAGGCAGCCAGGATACCTAAGGAAGGCATGGGGCTGCCTTTCCTACCATCGGGTCCCCGTCACAGCAGCTTCCTACCTGCATGGACATCGCATGTTCAGTGGTCAGCGCTGACCGCAGCACATCAAGAATTAATGTGCCGACATCGCTGATTTCACCGGTCCTGGCGCATGCAGCAGAGGTCCGGCTATCAGTGACTGCTGTACCCCTACCACGGATCGGGCGGGCACATCTCCTGCACCCGCCCGATCACCGTGCCATACATGTACGGCACTGGTCCTTAAGTCATGGACATGTGCGCCGTACATGTATGCCGCTGGTCCTTAAGGGGTTAAAGGGCCTAGTACACTGCTTGAAATGCTTGTTTGTCAACTCATAACTGTAGTAGCAATCATTCTTGTCCCATATACTTTGCATTGACCGATGTAATAGGCCGAAGCAAATGAGCAACGATCAATGCATTTTTCGTTGATTGTTGATCATCCTGGCTGCGCATAGGGTAGTGTAAATAGCACCTTTACTGTACTGCGAAGCCTTGTATACAAAGAATGGAATGAGGTCTGGATGTGTAACACTGAGTATAGTGCAGGAAAACAATAATTGCTTACCGGTAATTGTTTTTCTCGATACCCATGACGGCACCCATGCGAGGAGGACCTCCCATCCAGGATAGGAAACCTGAGGATATAAAAATGTTCACACCCCCACAACACCTCAGTGATTGTGATTACCGGTCTCCGGAATGTGCCACCACCACCAAAGCAAAAGAAGAGATTTAACAAGAGATATAAATATATATCCATATATAGAAAAACTAAATTATTTTATTTTTTTAATAGGGAGGGAATTTTTGGGGTGCCGTCATGGGTATCGAGAATAACAATTACCGTTAAGCAATTATTGTTGTTTTCCCCTCCCCCATGATGGCACCCATGTGAGAATAAAATATAAATAAAATTTTAGGGAGGGACAACGGCCTGAAGAACCTTCCTCCCGAAGGCCATGTCCTCATTGAGATTAAGCCTATAATGCTTGAATAAAGTATGTGGGGTGCTCCATGTTGCCACCCTACAAATCTGACTAAGGGAAGCGTTAGCCCTTTCTGCACAAGAGGTGGCCACTGCCCTGGTGGAATGAGCCCCGAACCCCTCCGGAGGAGGGAGCCCGAGGGAAGCATAGGACAATAGAATGGCTTTCTTAACCCATTTGGGTAAGATTCCCCGGGAAACCCTGCGGCCTTTCAGTGTACCCTGATATTGAATGAAGAGATTTTCATGCACTCTCCAGGGAGCGGTAGATTCCAGATAGAACATTAAACACCTCCTGACGTCTAGACAGTGGAATTTTCTTTCTAACTGGTTGGCTGGATTTGGACAGAAGGAGGGAAGGACTACCTCCTGATTCAGGGGCGTAGCTAGAAATGACTGGGCCCCACAGCAAATTTTTGTATTGGCCCCCCTACCCGCACGTTTCGCTCCCCTCTATAATGTGACAGCCATATAGCCCCCTATAATGTGCCAGTAGTCAGCCATATAGCCCCCAGCCCCCTATAATGTGCCAGTAGCCAGCCATATAACCCCCTATAATGTGCCAGTAGTCAGCCATATAACCCCCTATAATGTGCCAGTAGTCAGCCATATAAACCCACCCTATAATGTGCCAGTAGCCAGCCATATAGCACCAGATGCCCCCATAGTGCTCCTCTCCCCATAGTGCCCCCTATAATGTGCCAATATCAAGTGCCTCTGTCTTCCCCATCCCAATATCATAGTGCCATCCTCTCCCCTGCCCCTAATGTGTGTGCCAATATGAAGTGCCTATCTCCCCCCATTTGCCAATATCATAGTGCCAATAGCCCTCTCCTCCCCTGTGGCAGTAAAGTAAAAGTCCAGTATTTAAAAAAAAACAAAAAACAACATATACTTACCTCCATGTTAGGCAAGCCTCATTTATCCTGTCTTTCAGAAAAGTTTGTGAGGGGAATCGAACCTGTGACCATTAGGATGAAAGGCAAGACACTTATTCACAAGACTGTATCAGCTGCATAGCCAGGTAGCTAAAAAAAAATAATAAGACCTCTAGATAAGGAGAACTTTGATAGTGTATCCATACACATTACAGCTGCCCCAACACACCAAGCTCTGCTACATCCATATACAATGTGCTGGTGCAGCTGTAATGTGTATGGATACACTATCAAAGTTCTCCACATCTAGAGGTCATATTTTTTTATTTATTTTTTTTTTTTAAGCTCTCTGGCTATGCAGCAGATATAGCCTTGTGGATAAGTGTCTTGCCTTTGAACCTAATGGTCGCAGGTTCGATCCCCAGGGCAAGCTTTTCTGAAAGAAAGAAAAAATAAGTTTTAAATAGACAAGGGCGAGAGGACACTGCGATTCACTGTGTAATTAGCGATCGGGAGAGGAGTGAGGACACGTGCTGATTACCCAGGGGAGAAGAGGAGTGAGGATAACACGTGCTTGCCAGGCCCCCTGTAAGCCCGGGCCCCGAAGCAGCTGCTTCCCCGGTAGTTACGCCCCTGTCCTGATTCATATGAAAATTGGAAACTACCTTAAGACGGAAGGAGGGAATGGGTCTAATGATCACTTTATCGTTTTTCTGCTGGAAGGCAGAAAAAGCCTGGTTTTCTGAGACCCTTCTTGCCGAGGTGATGGCTATTAAAAAGGCCAGTTTAAAGGAAAGGGTCTCCAAGGGCCGTTTTAAGGTCCCACGGAGGAGTAAGAGGCTGCAAAGAGGGATGAGCTCTGGAGGCAGCATTCAAAAATCTCTTCACCCAAGGATGATTGGCTAACCTGCAGTCAAAAAAATAACTCAGTGCTGCCACCTGGACTTTTAAGGTGGAAGCCTTAAGCCTCTTTTCTAAGCCCGCTTGTAGAAAATCTAGAATCCTAGGTATTTCAGGCTCCTTAAGGGGTCAGGACTGAATCCAAGGAAGATGAAAAAAACACAGACTTTCAGGTATTTATTGGCCGTGGAATCTTTCCTGCTCTTAAGTAAGGTGGACACCAATTTGTCCGACAGGCCCCTGTCTAGCCAGATGTTCCTCTCAAACTCTTTGCTGTCAACTTTAGAGTATCCGGATCGGGATGGAAGAGGGGACCCTGAAAGAGGAGATCCTCCTCGGTGGCAGAGGGAAGGAGGAGGCTAACCTCAGGAGAGCTGAAAACCAATATGGAGCTACCAGAACTATGGAGGCTCTTTCCCGTGCTACCTTGTTTAACACCTGCAGGATGAGACAAAAGGGAGGGAAGGCGTAGCCAGAGCATCCACCGCTGTCGGGTAATCTAGATGGTTGAGAGTAAAAATCCTTGTTTTCCTGTTGGAACGGGACACGAATAAGTCTATCGAGGGGACCCCAAATACCTAGACTCTCTGAGAAAAGGATTCGTGGTTCAGAATCCCCCTCCCCCGTCTTATGTCTACCCGGCTCAGAAAGTCTGCTAGGGAATTGTCCTTCCCTTTCAGGTGGTCTGCTGAAAGATAGAGACTACTGGCTTCCGCTACCCTGAAAATATCTTGGCAGTGGAGGAGGCGAGACCGGACTCTTGTGCCCCCTGACGATTTATGTAAGAAACCGTGGTGGAATTGTCTGAGTAAAGGAGCAACTTTTGGTTTCTTAGATGGGGCAGAGCTTTGGATAGGGCCATCTGAACTGCCTTCAATTCCGTGAAATTGGAAGACTGTCTTCTGGTCTGTTGTCTGAATGTATGCCCCATCCCCAGGGACTGGCGTCTGTCGTTATAATGGTCTGTGTCTAATAAACCCACGGGTTTCCTATCAACAGTTGATCTGGGGACATCCACCATATCAGAAACGCTCGAGGACAGATGGAAATTCTGATCTAGTGATTCCTGAGACCAGTCCCATTTGCACAAAATGTCTGTCTGCAGCTCTCGAGAATGGAATTGTGCATAGGGAACTGCTGGAATGGCTGACGTCACCTGACCTAGAACTGCCATAGCCTCCCTGAAAGAACATTGGTAGGATAGGAAGAGATCCCTCATCACCTCTATTGTCTTGGCCACTTTGTCTGGAGGAAGGAAGCTTCTCTGGAGTTTAACAGTATTCCTAAAAACACACAGCTCTGAGAGGGGGTTAGACATGACTTTTTCCAGTTTATTTTCCACCCCAGACTCTGTAGAGTGTCGCATACAAATAAATTCTCTCCTGAGTTGTTCTTCTGAATGGGAAAGAATCAGAAAATCGTCCAAATATGGTACTAGAGAGATGTTGTTGATTCTTAGAAATGCAGCGACCTCTGCCACGATCTTAGTAAAGACCCTTGGGGCTTGAGAAACCCCAAAGGGGAGAGCCTTGTATTGGAGATTCCACCATTCCCCTTTTCCTCAGACTGCTGTACGTAGAAATTTCCGGGAGTTCGCCTGTATAGGGACGTGGTAATAAGTGTCCTCCAGGTCCAAGGTCGCCATTTAACACCCCTGGGAAAGGAGATTCACCGTGGATTTTAATGTCTCAATCCTGAATGTCTTGTATCTCAGAGATTTGAAATTCATGATGACCCTGAAGGAGTCATTGGGTTTCCTTACAAGAAACAAGGGGGAATAAAAACCCTTGCCTCTTTCTACACTGGGTACCACTTCCAGATTTGACCAAAGCCTTAATAGATTTGGACAGGCTTTGCGATTCATCCTCTACCAATTTTCCAATGCATGTCTGACAAAAAGGTTTGGCATAGGAGGAAGGTAACGGGACCCTGCATCCCCCACACTTCTTGTGCTTGGACTTCTCTGACGCCTTTTTAGGAACCTTTGGAATCTGCAGTAAACAATAACACAAACCGACAATAAATTAGGGGAAATACGGTTGGATCTTACCGAAAAGCAGTTGCCCCCCCTCAGGACCAGTACCGGACTAGAAGGCCTCGAGGGTTCACTGAGGTCGGCGGGACCTGAATCCACAGGTTCTGACATCTTCTGTTCGGATTCTTTGCTTGTAGGCTGGCTGTCCCCTCCTGCTGCCGCATTTGTAGCGCGCCTCGGCCTCCTCCTAATCCCAGGTTCGTGATGTCACCGGAAGTGACGTGCCGGAAGTTGCGCGGTCCGTGTATGCGCAGTGGCCATCGGCAGCTCCAGCCGCCATCTTGGAGAAGGGGCGTGCTGCCTCTGGATAGTGTCTCAGCACATGCTGCATGCTGGACACCGCCGCAAAGAACCCCCAGATCGCCGGAGGAGAGAGTTACGCAGACCAGGGACCGCCTGAACACGGCCACAGCGGTCCCTCTAAAGGCCAGGAAGGAAGCAGTCTTTGGCAGTTGCTCCCCCAGGAGACAAACTGCCCAGGATGCGACCATTGCGGTGCACAGACCTGGACCTCCCCAGCCCCTGGAATATGAACTTCTTGTAGGATCCTTAGGATCTCCCATACGAAGGACAGGAAACCTGAACTGAGGTGTGGTGGGGGTGTGAACATTTTTATATCCTCATGTTTCCTGTCTTGGATGGGAGGTCCTCCTTGCATGGGTGCCGTTATGGAGGAGGGGAAAAATGTAAGTATAGGATTCTTTTTTTGTTTTATGCCAGTTTCACACAAGCATATATTCTATTTGGGAAACACACTTCATGTTGCGGCTGCATTTCCCAGACCACTATTCCTCTGACTAGAACTCAGAGCATGATAATGACTTATAATGTTGGGAATTCCTGTCTGATCACAAGTCTACTGTACTGTAGTGACATAATGCAATGAGTACAGTACAGAAGACCTGTGGACAAGCAGGGGCTGACAGCATTAAGAGTCATTAGGTCTCATTAAAACACAGAAAATTCAGATTGCACACAGACTCATTCATTTCTATAGGACCGCAAAAATGTGGACAGCCCATGGATGTTATAAGAGAGGTGTCCAAGTCCTTATGTCCATTCCACATAAAAAAAAAAAAAATGTCCTATTCTTGTCAGTTTTGTTGACAAGAATAAGCATTTTGACAACAGGGCCCACGAGATTCATACGACAAATATCAATATTTTGCAGACCAGCGGTTTGTGGACCACAAAATACATACGGTCGTGTGCATGAGGCCTCATCCTGTGCGTTCTGGTCAGCAACTACAGCCATCACTAGTGATGAGCGAAGCGAGCTTTGGATGTTACATCCGAAGTCGCTACTTTCAAAACTTCGGATTAATACTGTACGGAGATCCATCTCAGTACAGTATTAGAATGTATGGGCTCTGATGAGCCAAAACTAGTTATTCGCAAAGTCACACGTGACTTCATTGAATAACTTTGGTAATTAATTTTTAAAGTGGAAAACCACTTAAAAACTTGAAACCAACGTAGCTTGGTTTCCAAGGTACCAGTCTCAGGCCTATATGACAGCTGGTACTTGTGACCGTATGGAATTACTCAAGCCTAAATGTAAGACTCGGGACAGGAAGGTATGACTTATAACCAGATTTAAAAATCAATGGTCTGATTTGTACAAAATTTTGGACATCTATCGGTACCTCTTGTCATCGGACGAGACAGTCTCCACACATTTATTTGAAACCCCATATGCTGGCATGTAGAGCCCAGAACTTGAGGTACAAATTGGTTAGGAGTCATTTCCAATGACTAAAGCCACTGGACAAACATCCAGGATATGGGTACATATCCATGTGGAGACTGCAATATCTGTCACCACATGATTGGGATGAAGGATTTTGTGAATCCTGGAGACTTTTTCTCCAGAGCTATTTCTCTGAGATACTACATTTACTGCAGATCTAAGAACATTGTCTATGCTTTGACCATACAGGAAGATCTATGTTGGCAAAACTACCCAGGAACTTCGGGAACATATCCAAAAACATATGTCAGACATTGGATTTGCATCTCGTTATAAGGAACAGGATAAACTGTTGACATCAATAGCAGCACATTTTTTAGAGTTCCATCGGGGTAAGTATAAAGATTTTAAACGTTGTTGGTCTTGATTTAATACATGGTAGCCAGAGAGGGTGGTGTTATCCCACAACTATTTAAATCAGAATCTAAATGGCTCTATGTACTGGGATCTCTGACACCTTCGGGACTAAGTGAGGAATTAAACTTCATGGGGTTTTATTGATACATTTGGGGTTTATTTACCAGTGGTTGCAGTTTGGTTGGATGTCATTTTGACATATGTTTACCACATACACATTTTTTTTTGTATCATCTTCATACATTTTTTTTATCTAATTTTCTTAGTTCTTTTTTTTTTTTTTTTAAAGAATATTGGGCAATGGCATGTTTGCACTTTGAACACTTCTGCCATCATAGTTTCTGTCCAGAGGCCCCCATTAGGATCAAAGAATGGAGATTTGAATCAAGTAGACATTTCCAACATCAGTCTGAGCATGACCATATATACACTGCTCACAAAGTTAGGGATATTTGGCTGGCCGGTCGGGTTTATCTCTGAATGGACGTTCTGGAACGTCCATTCAGAGATTGAAGCTGCACACTAATCGTGCAGCTGCTGGGCCAGGGGTCCACTGTCAGTGACAGCAGCACAGCTCATAGAGAAGGCAGGGATCGTTCCTGGATGTGCCCACCTTCTTGATCGCTGTGTATACAGATCAGGAAGTAATGATGCCGGTGGAGTGCATGATCTGTCGGATCTTCCACAGACAGAGCAGCCCTTCAGTGAGGCTGTACAGCCTCTCTAGGGGCTGTATTTCCCCTGTAACTGGGGATACTATGTCAGCCCCAGTTACAGGAGAAATCAATAGTGAAAAAAAATAAAAAAGTGATGGTCAATGTCCCCCAGAGGTCTTGTATGACATCTTATGACACAGTGTCAAAAAAAAATAAAAAAAAATAATGTTTTTATTAAACAAATAAAAAAAATGACATATTTGGTATTGCCGCATCCGTAACGATCAGCTCTATAAAATTACCACAAAATCTACCCCATCAGGTGAACGCCGTAAAAAAATAAACAGTACGCCAAAACAGCTTTTTTAGTCACCTCGCCTCCCAAAAAAAAGTTCAATCAAAAAGTCGTATATACCCCAAAATGTTAGCAATAAAAGAGTCACCTGATCCCGCAACAAATGAGCCCTCACATACGACCATAGCCATAAAAACAAAATATATAAAAATTCCAACACAAAAACAAGAGTTTTTTTCTAAAAATGCTTATTGTGTAAAAAAATTTAAAAAATAGACATGTTTGGTATCACCGTGCTACAAAAATATCACATGATCTACCCTATCAAGTGAACAGCGGAAAAAAACAAAAACAATGCCAAAACTTCATTCAAATATTTATTTAGTCACCTCACCTCCCAAAAAGTCTTATGTACCCAAAAATGGTAGTAATAAAAGTGTCACCTGATCCCACCAAAAATGAGCCTTCACACAAGACCATAGCCAGACAAATTAAAAAAATATGGCTCTAAGAAAATGGCAGATTTTTTTTCCTAAAAATATTCTTATTTTGTAAAACAAAAAAAACAAACAAAAAAAATATTTGGGAACGTCATGTCCGACTGGATCTATAAAAATATCACATGATCTACCCCATCAAATGAACAGCTTTGTTTTTGTGATCTGACAAAAAAAAATGAGATAAAAAGCGATCAGAAAGTCATATGTACCCTAAAATGGTGCCAATAAAAACGACAGCTTGTCCTGCAAAAATAAGCCCTCATACAGCTCAGTCCTAAAGAAATAAAA
Source organism: Bufotes viridis (assembly GCA_033119425.1). Lineage (NCBI taxonomy): Eukaryota > Metazoa > Chordata > Amphibia > Anura > Bufonidae > Bufotes > Bufotes viridis. The sequence continues at coordinate 100,368,028 of CM065596.1, read as the reverse complement.
AAGTTATCGCTCTTAAAAACCATGTCAGAAAATTCCATGTTAGAAAATCCAGATGCCACTCCTTCCCTTTTGAGCCCTGGCGTATCACCAAATAACAGTTTACAACCACAATTGGGGTGTTACTGTATAAGGAGAAAATTGGTAGCAAATTGTGAGGGGATATTCTCCTGTTATCCTTTGTGAAAAAAAAGTTCGGGCCTAAATCACCACTTTCTTGCAAGAAAAGAAAATGTAATTTTTCATTTTCTCAGTTAAGTATTATAAATACCATGAAACTCCTGTTGGGTCAAGTGCTCACTACACCCTTTAAAAGTTCTTTGGGTGGTATAGTTTACAAAATGTGGTCACTTTTGGGAGGGTTCACTGTGGGGGTGCCTCAGGGTCTCTTCAAATGCAACATGGTGCCTAAAGGACCATTCCAGCAGAATCTTCCCTCCAAAAACCATGTGGCGTTCCATGCCTTCTGGGCCCCGTTGTGTGCCCATACAGCAGTTTACGACCACATTTGGGGTGTTTCTGGAAACTGCAGAATCAGAGTAATAAATATTGATGTTTGTTTTGTTGTTAATCCTTGATGTGTAACAGGAAAAAAAAAAAAATTTAAATGGATAATCTGTATAAAAAAAAAAAAAAAAAATTCACCTCCATTTTGCTTTAATTCCTGTGCAATACCTAAAGGGGTTGTCCCACGAAAAATATTCTAGTTTTCAAACCAGCACCTGGATCTAAATACTTTTGTAATTGCATGTAAGGGTCCTTTCACATTTGCGGCAGGCAGTTCCGTCTGACTGCATGACAACTGAAAGCATTTGTAGACGGATCCGTCTGACAAATGCATTGCAAAAATGGATCCGTCTCTCCGCTTATCATGCGGATAGATGGATCAGTCTTGTATTTTTTCTGTTTTAAGGGTCTGCGCATGCACATACCAGAAGGACGGATCCGTCTTTCAGGCATTTCTTAATGCCGGATTCGGCACTAATAAATTCCTATGGGAATAAATGCCGGATCTGGCATTCTGGACGGAGATAAAACCGCAACATGCTGCGGTATTTTCTCCGTCCAAAACAACTGACAGTGACTGAACTGATGACATGCTGATGCATCCTGAACGGATTTCTATCCATTCAGAATGCATTGAGATAAAACTAATCAGCTCTTTTCCGGTACTGAGCCCTGATGACGAAACTCAATGACGGAAAAGTTTGCAGCAAGTGTGAAAGTAGCCTAATTAAAAATTTTGCATAGCCACTGAGTTATTTAATACAATGTATCTTTATAGTAGCACCTACTGTTAGTTTTTTTTCTTATTTCTTTGACCTGCTCATTGAGAAGGCCGCAGATGCTCAATTTTATCTTTCCACTGTCTCCCGAGCTGTGATAGGGAGAGCTGAGACACATCTCCTTTGCTGCAGCAAAAAAGAAACTCCCCTTGAGTTTTCAGCTTCATATAAATCTAGCAGAGCAATGAATTTAACATCCTAAGTAAATTCACATTACCAAAATTATGCCAACACAAAGTAGACATATGGTGAGTGTTAATTAATAAGTATTTTATGAGGTATCACTGTCTTAAAGGCGAGAGATTTAAATTTAGAAACTAGAGTTTTTCCCAAATGTTCGATAACTTTTGGACTTTTTTTATAAATAAAAGGTAAAAGATATTGACATATGCAGATTTGGAAAATTAAGAATGGTCAGGAAGGGGGCAAATGGGCTGGTCTGGAAGTGGTTAATGTGACAGTCTCTAAACTTTTGAATGCATATGTCCAATGTTTCAGTTCTTTTTCACGACTTCCTGTTCTCTAACTAGGAGCTCAACGGCAAAATTCACAACAGGTGTTTGGTCCATGAATCGCCCAATAAATTTCCTGATTCAATTAGACTAGGTATGCAAACAGTCCTCCTCATCATGCTGTTCACATTTTGAAATCATGAGACCAAGACAACACCTAACAATTGATCAACAGTACCTTGCAATTGTGAGGCTTCAATCAGGATGTTATCAGATTTAAGTGGCCACTGAGCTTAGAGTGTCACAGTGTGTCATCAGCAGGTTGCAACAGAGATGAAGAAAGAGTCACAAAAAAGCATAGAAGTAGACGTCCTTAGGCCAAATACCACACTGATAACCGCTGCATTATGAACAATGGCCTGCGGAACTGGATGATGAATGCCACACAACTCCAGGCACATTTAAGGCAGGTGTGAGAGACACCTAAGTGTCACGTCAGACCATTCAAAACAGCTTAATCAGCGCGGTCTACGTTCTAGACCACCTGCAAGAGTACCTGACCAAACAACCAGGCACAGGCAACATCGTCCTACATGGGCCTGGGAGCATCTACGCTGCATGAGGGAGGGACCAGTGGGCCTCTGTGCTGTTCACTCATGAAAGTCAATTCATGCTGGGCAGAAATGATAGCTGCCAAAGATGTTGGAGACGTCAAGGAGAGCTCTATGCATCAGTCACTGTTGTCACCAGATGAGCCTTTGGTGGTGTTGCAGTGTGTCTAGTCAATTCAGAACTGCCCTACACTTTGTGAATGGTGCAGTGACAAGCTCATACAACTTGTACAACATCATCAATTCAGTCATTGTGCCACTGCAGTAACAAACCAGGCCTAATTTCATTTTCATGGACGACAATGTGCCAGCTCATCGAGGTCCCATCATTAGAGAACGGCTGCTGGAGACTGGGGTACCTTAAATAGAGTGGCTTGCACTTTCTCCAGACCTGAATCCCATTGAAAACCTATGGAATCAGCCGAGTCGCCGTGTAGAGGATCGTAACTCTGTACCCCAGAACCTCAATGACCTGAGGTCCGCCCTTAAATAAGAGTGGAATGCCATGCCTCAGCAGATAATCAGTCGACTTGTGAACGGCATGAGATGATGCTCAAGACCACATGACAAGTTACTGAGACATTTTTTGTAAGGGTATACCCACTACTGTTAGCTTTTGTTTCAATAAATAGTTTGAGATGAGGAAATCACCATTGCATGCTTCAACTTAATTGCCCCACATTCATAATATAATATCACTGTAGTGTGAGCTTTATAAGTTTTCCAAAAATGTCACCCAATAGCCAAATATCACAAACTTTTTGTGATAGTGCATATATGTGATTTATAGCAGTTGCCGCTTGTGCATATTTAACCTTTTCAATTCATTTTGATTCTGGCGCTAGCATATATGAATCAATGCCAATTTATGATATATTTATTGTTACGGTAGAATTAGTATGACCTTAGCATTAGTCTATATGAATTTATGGATATGTATAATACATACTTTTATAAAAAAAAAATTATGAATTTTTATACTTGCCTTATACACGGATTGCACTATATATGTAATATATGATTTATCTATGTATTTTCAAGCATATTTTTTAATTACATTTGATGTACAGTGTATTATGCTGTATACCGCATGTGTTTATATAAATTAATTTAGTGATGGGTATGAGTGACCTTTGCACTTTTTCATTTAATTTTTATTAATTTTTCCCAAATTCCAGGAATGTGCATGGTCTAAGACTACTCACCCCAATTAAAGTGCTCTCCATAAGGAGATATAGTACACCCCAAATCCAGACCTAGGTCTCTCACCCAGTTAAGCCAGTACTCTGCCCCTAATCAGTGCAGAGCAGAATCACCCCCCAAACAACAGTCTGCAGATAAAGTGCTGGCTTAATTACTGCATTATGCAAGTCATGTTTTAAGGCCTATTTAAAATGTGGAACATTGACTTGTAGCAGGGATGCCCAACCTGTGGCCCTCCAACTGTTGCAAAACTACAACTCTCACAATGCCCTGCTGTAGACCAATAGCTGTAGACTGTCCAGGCATGCTAGGAGTTATAGTTTTGCAACAGCTGGAGGGCTACAGGTTGGGCATCCCTGACTTATAAAATAGCTACATCTGATGGCATCAGAGGCAGAGCTTGCTAGGAGCTCATTTGTATACCATCTTCCAAGAATTCCAGAGGAGCATGCATGGCCTATAGGACCGTCACGCCAATTAAGACGCTGTCCAAAAGGAGATATAGTACTGTCTACATTGTAATGGAGGTGCAAGGTAATCACAGCTGTTCGTCCCATTCACTTGAATAGGAGAAGTTGCAATTTCCTTGCACTGCCACTATAACCTAGACAAGGCATAGGTAGACACTGAAGAGGACTCTCATTAGCGCCAGGGCCCCTTCAAACAGCTGACTGGCCGGCCTGTTGGACTCCCACCAATCTTATATTGATGACCTATCCTGAGGACAGGTCATCAACATGACACCAGAAAACCCCTTTAAATTCGGTGTCATTCACTCCCTACCTTTCCAACTTTGGAGGACCATTTAATATTTTTGGTTTCTCAATTATTTTTAACAATTGAAAATTTGCCTCCAAAGACAAATATGTAAAAATCCCAAACCCCTCACTAGTCAGTATATACGGCACACAAAGCTACAGACCTATCTTTTGTGGATATTTGCTGACCTCTTGTGGTCATTTTAGTTTTTTTTTTAATACAGCTACAGTATATGGTTTGAATATATGGAGTAAACTAAAATCTTGTAATCTGTGTGCTATGTATGGATTGTAGTATTGTTGATCTAAAATTCAATACATTTTTTTATTGCAAGTAAACATGTTTATCTGAAAACTGGGCCCTGATTCTCGTGATTGGTGGGGGTCCCAATCTGATAGTTATAACAGGAATACCCGTTTAAAGGGGATCCATCAGGAGATTTATGCTGCACAAACCATGGGAAGCATGCATTACCAACAGGATCCCCTTTACAAAGATGTACAACATTTTAGAAAAAAAGTTTGAAGACCAGATGGACATGAAAAGATGTGTTAATTGGTTGGCTCCCCTCTCATTCCTCCCTGCTCATCTTGGCTTGATTGACAGAACTTTTCCTATATGGAATCAAACCCAGCCATGTGGTCAAAAAATTATTTTTCATAATAAAAAAAAATATACATGTTGAAATGATAATATGGAATAAAATATCAAACTGAATTTATAAATGAACAAAAGAAAAATAAACATCTATAGTAATTCTGTTTAAATCTGTTAGTATCAAGGACCTAGTAGTTTCAGCATGAAATGTTCTGGATTGCTTGAAATAAATGTTCTGGATAACCACAGATAAACTCCTAGAAATCAACCCAGAAAGAAAGGTTATTATAAACTGTTACTATTCCTAATCAACGTTCATCTCCTTACTAGATATTTTCCTCTCGTCTTTTATCAATTCATATCATTTTGCAATCCTGTATCCTCAAAAGTGCCAGACTACCACATTCAAGATAATAGAGTACTGCATTAAAACATGTTTCTGCACATAGTGACAACATGCATGTAACATAATAGGTAACACACAGAAAACTAAGAAAGTTAAGTCAAATGATAAAATGACCTTTATTTTTTCCTTTTATAATTTTTTTCCATTAATTTTTCTTTCTTTTTTTCTAGAAAAGTTGACTTCCTTTGTGAAACATCTAACTTCAAATAGTAAAGATTTCATGAAGTGAAAGCCACTGGAAAGGCACCTCCCACCCCCTCCCTCATTTGACCATGTGAGCCAACATACACGAAAATAAAAAAAATATATATTTATATAGTCCATAGGTGGTTTATTTTACTTTAAAAACAAAAATGCTCATTGACAAACATGTTTTGCATTCTTACAATTTTCTGTTCAGGAAGTCGTCTAAAATGTATTTTTGATGTAGAAAAAAAAATGAAGTATATACAGCTGTAAAGCAGAGAAGGGAAGAGGTGTGAAACAAATACAATACTCTGACGTCACTGCATCTGAATATTAAATTCTGGTCAGATTGTTTTATTTTGTACAAGATTTACATAAAATAGCTGCTAACACAGCAGCTTGAGCAGTTTAGGTTTGCTGCACAGAATACATAGGCTGTGTACAAACTTTCAGTTCATATATGCATTTTATAGCCGAATCACGTTTTGAAAGACTAGATCTTGGGTGGTAAAGAAAACTCTGTAGCATGTTGAGCAATGGTCTAAGAGTGAAAATATTTTCAAAACGTTTTCAAAAGTCTCTATTTCCGTACATAATTTTTTAAAACAATATTTAATCTGAACCATACAAAGTTTTTGCGCCTTTCCTTTTCAGATTAAAAATATATTTATATATTTATATATTTTTGTTTAATACTTCCCCGTTAAATTACACATCCTTTCTCCCTTATAAGATGAGTGTTCTGTAAGACCATATTCCTTGGTACCCCCTGTGTTATGTATCACTGAGTCCATGATGGGAATGCTTGAGCTGTTGGATGAATCTGAAGAGAAGGCAATGTCCACCAGTAGAAATGGAGCATATAGTTTTAGTGGACTACGGTGTGATGGTCTCCTTTACCTGAAAGACATAAAAACATCAAATTTAAAACTTAACAACTTACTGGCAGGTAAGAAAGCAAACCTAACAGTAGTAGAAGTAATTCTGATTTCCTTGTGACGTTGAACTTGTAGCTGCCTAAGGCTGGGTTCACACGAGCGTGTCCGGATTAGGTCCGGATGCGTTGCGGATGAGTTCAGTGAAAACTGTGCGATTTCACAGGCAAAGCCATTCAGTTTTGCCTGCGATTGCGTTCAGTTGTTCAGTTTTTTCCGCGCGGGTGCAATGCGTTTTGATGCGTTTTTCACGCGCGTGATAAAAAACTGAAGGTTTACAAACAAGATCTCCTAACAACCATCAGTGAAAAACGCAACGCACCCGCACTTGCTTGCGGATGCAATGTGTTTTTCACGCAGCCCTATTCATTTCTATGGGGCTGCGGATGCGTTTATAACGCATAAGATAGAGCATGCTGCGATTTACACGCGTTGCAGAAGTGATGCATGAAAAAAAACGCTCATGTACACAGCCCCATAGAAATGAATGGGTCAGGATTCAGTGCGGGTGCAATGCTTTCACATCACGCATTGCACCCGCGCGGAAATCACGCTCGTGTGAATGCAGCCTAAGGCTGAGGCTACACTAACTTGAGATGTTTTTTCTCGTTTTTCGATTTCATGTTTTGCCCAACAGTGCATCTTCTCCCATATATTCCCAGTGATTACAGGTGCTGTGCCAAAAGTTGCAATTATTGCTGATTCTCCTTCACAATGTTTTATTTTCTGGTGTTTTTAATATGTAAGTTATTAAGTGTCATTTTGTAGATGCATTTTTGAAGTGCTAAAATTAAAAGAAAAAAAAAAAAGTTTTCCCCCCATCAATCTGCATTCAATACCCCATAATGTGAAAGTGAAAATAGCATTTTAGAAATGTTTTTCTGCCATTCATCTCTGCAGATCCTCTCGGGTCTGTTAGGCCCCTTTCACACGAGCGAGTTTTCCACGCGGATGCAATGCGTGATGTGAACGCATAGCATCCGCACTAAATCCTGACCCATTCATTTCAATGGGTCTGTGTACATGAGAGTTTTTTTTCACGCATCACTTGTGCGTTGCGTTAAAATCGCAGCATGTTCTATATTCAGCGTTTTTCACGTAGCCCTACCCCCATAGAAGTGAATGGGGCTGCGTGAAAAACACTTTGCATCTGCAAGCAAGTGTGGGTGCGTTGCGTTTTTCACTGATGGTTGCTAGGAGATGATGTTTGTAAACCTTCAGTTTTTTATCACGCGCGTGAAAAACGCATCAAAACGCATTGCACCCGTGCGGAAAAAACTGAACTGAACGCAATCGCAGGCAAAACTGAATGGCTTTGCCTGTGAAATCGCACAGTTTTCACTGAACGCAAAAAAACACTTTGCTTTGTCACTTTGCATGTTCACAATGCACTGAGCACTTTAAGCACTGGCACCTTCACAGACCACTTATTCACTAGCACTTTTTGTGTATATCATAAGATATATATTTTTTGCATGAATTAATATTTTCATGATAATTATAGTTATTGTCTTACACTTTGATTATAACTTTGCATAAGGAGTAGATGTTTGTTTTTATTGTTTGATATATTGGGTGTGTAGTAGAATATCACATGACCGGAATGTGATCATGTGACGACATATGACCTTTTTTAGTATAGGGTGATATACTTTTATAATAATATGCACTTTGTTTGATGGTATTACCCTATATGATGAGCTGGCTATGTTGGCCCCCAATTTATTATGGCTTTAGGCCTCCGGCGGTTTGATGTTCTGTGACCCCATACAGGTACGGGTGCAATCTCGCGAGCATTTGTGGGGTTTGCCTCATGTGACCCCATATAGGTGCGGGTGAAATCTCGCGAGTGTGGGGCTTGCCTTGTAGTATCACCGATGCGGCGAGTTGGCGTATATGCCTTTCATTATGTGCGTACTCACGAAATGATAGCGTGACGTCGCGAGACTATGCGGCCAACTAGCTATCTGGCAGGCGTTATCATGACGTCACCGGCGGCAGCGGGATGGCGCGCTAGTATGGCAAGCCCCCAATACACACCTGTTAGTGAGGTTAGTTAGGGTTGGGCAATATACCGGTTATGACGATATACCGCGGTATTAGAAAACAGCGATCTTGCGATATGGCTGTTTCCTAATAACCGCGGTATTCTGTGACGTCATGCGCTCTGTCTATTCCCCAGTCTGCGGCGCCGTCCACCCGCACAAAGAGAGCTGCCCGTACATTTAACATACCTAGCAGCTTGGCTCAGGAACATTACACTCCATCCCTGGCTCCGTCTCCTCCTCCTCCTCCTACTCACTGACAATCTCCGGGGGAGCCCGGGAGGGTTAAACTTTTCCTGCGGCTGCCTCGCTCCCATGTTCAAACTTAGTCTCCGCCCCTAGACAGAATCACCACATGAGGAAGTCAGCCGCGGGAAAAGTCCTTACGCCACCACCCTTCGTGACTCACTGAGCCCTGTGTTGTCCTGGCCTACAAGGGCTGGAGTGTTCAACAACTCCAAGGAGCAGCCACAGGTGTGTGAGATGAAACTGAGACCCCTAAAATGACAAACTGTAATAAATAAAGGTGGATAGTGAAATGTCTCCTGTGGCCCTGGGGCTGCCTGGCCTTCCCTTCCTGCCTGTAGCATCACCAGTAGTAGGCACGGCATTAGGGAATAAACAATCATGAGTCCCCCTCCCCAAACATAAGCAAGAAGACATTACTGTATGGTGGCCACAGCCACATTATACTGAGGAGGAAGGAACTTAGAGGCACAGTATAATGTCTCCTTGTGGCCCCATAATGTCTCCTTGTGTGGCGGCTGCTGCCCCCATACAGTATAACGCCTCCTTGTGGCTGCCCCCATACAGTATAACGTCTCCTTGTGGCTGCCCCCATACAGTATAACGTCTCCTTGTGGCTGCCCCCATACAGTATAACGTCTCCTTGTGGCTGCCCCCATACAGTATAACGCCTCCTTGTGGCTGCCCCCATACAGTATAACGCCTCCTCGTGGCTGCCCCCATACAGTATAACGTCTCCTCGTGGCTGCCCCCATACAGTATAACGTCTCCTCGTGGCTGCCCCCATACAGTATAACGTCTCCTCGTGGCTGCCCCCATACAGTATAACGTCTCCTTGCGGCTGCCCCCATACAGTATAACGTCTCCTTGCAGCTGCCCCTATACAGTATAACGTCTCCTTGTGGCCCCCGCCCCCATACAGTAGAACGTCTCCTTGTGGCCCCCATACAGTATAATGTCTCCAAGTGTTTTTTTCTTCTAAATGGGCATTTATCATGATATATATCGTTATCGCGATAAATTTCTTAATATCGTTATCGTGGCAATATTTTTGATATCGCCCAACCCTAGGTTAGTCCAATTACACACGTGTGTTATATTTCACTTGAGTGATCTGGATATATTAAGGGGTTAGAGGGAGTGATTTAGAAAGCGGAGTGAAACGTACGTTTTCCATTTTGGGGAAAGGGAGGGGATTAGAATTTTTACATTTTCAAACTTTTTTCTTTCACCCTAGGTGACTATAACATGCAATCACTGGATTGCAATTTGTATAAAGTAATGGAATTCTATCCATTACAATATACAAAGATCGATATAGTGCAATGCAGTGCTGTAACCTGCATGCCTGTATAGAGATATAGGAATGTCGTCACATCTGACCATGGCATCTGTGGGGTTAAATGTTTGCAATCAGCATTTTTGCTGGTCATAGACATTAGCTACAGGTGTCTGCTGTGTAAATCGTCATCTTTTAAGAAAAGACATGTGATGTACTATTACATAAAGTCAGGAAAGCGTTCAATCGTTGTTTCATCAGACCAAAGCATCTGGTTTCTCACACAGTTCTTTAGGTGCTTTTCTGCAAACTCAAAGTGATCTTTCATCTGTCTTTCTCTGATGAGAGGATTCTTTCTGGCTGCTGTGACCAAGAACAGATTGGCAGAGCGTCGAAGTGATTGATGGTTGACCTGTTGGACGTTTCTCCCATTTGCACACAGGATCTTTAGAGCTCAGCCAAAAAGATCATTGGATTCTTGGTCACTTCTTTTACTACAGCCCTTTTTGCCTGATGACTTAGTTTAGTGAGGCGGCCAGCTCTACGAAGAATCCTAGTCGTTTCAAACTTTTTACATTTAATAAATCATGGAGGCCAATTTGCTCTTGGGAACTTTCAGTGCAGCGAGATTTTTTTGGGCAGACCCTTCTCCAGATCTGTGCCCCCACACAATCCTGCCTCCTCATGTCTTGGGTTTTTGCTCTAATAAGCATTGTCAGCTGTGAGACATTGTATAGACAGGGTGTGTCTTTCCAAATCATGTCCAAACAACTGAATTTATCACAGGTCGACTCTAATCAAGGGGTGGAAATACCTCAAACAGGATTAAAAGGAAAGGGAGGCCCCAGAGCTAAATTTCAAGTGTGCAAAGGTTCTGAATACTTGTGTCCATGCAAAATTTTTGCTTTACCTTTTTAATAAATTTGTTCCATTTCTAACATTCACTTTTTACTTTCACATTATGGGGTATTGAGTCCAGATTGATGGGGGGAAAACGATAAAAAAAAATTTTTTGCACAAGGCTGCAACATAACCACATACGTGGTCGTAAACAGTTTTGACATATGTACGGCTAAGGCTACACAGCGACACTGGTCACGCGACAGATGTCGTGGCCAGGATCGTTAACTAGCAGTGATCCCATCGAAATAAAAGGGATCACCATGGGAGTCACAAGAAATCCAGCCCTAGCCTAACAGAGCTTTTGAAGTGCAAATTCTGCTGAAATTGCTTCGGATGCCATGGTACTTTTGCAGAAACCCCAAAGTACCAGTACAGTTGTATACCCGTGATATGTCCCTAGATTGAAAACTAGACTATTAAGGCAGTTCACTAGGGGTCCAGTAAGCAAACTAAACAGAGGTTTTCCAAAATGTAATGCACAGTTGTGAAAAATGCTAATATTTTAGTTATGCCATTTCAGTGCCTAATATGTTACGTCTAGCATGGGCCACTGGAGACATACAGTATCTCACAAAAGTGAGTACAGTCCTCACATTTTTATAAATATTTTATTATATCTTTTTATGGGACAACACTCAAGATATGACACTGATACAATGTAAAGTAGTCAGTGTACAGCTTGCATAACAGTGTAAATTTGGTGTGCCCTTAATGTCTAAACCGCTGGCAAGAGTGAGTACACCCCTAAGTGATAATGGCAAAATTGTGCCCAATTAGCCATTTACCCTCCCCAATGTCATGTGACTCATTAGTGTTACAAGGTCTCAGGTGTGAATGGGGAGTGGGTGTGTTAAATTTGGTGTTATCGTTGTCATACTAGTCACTGGAAGTCAGTCTGTCAGTGCTCAGACCATACGCTGCACACTGCATTAACCACCTCGGCCCCCCTAGCTTAAACCCCCTTAATGACCGGGCCACTTTTTACAATTCTGTACTACGCTACTTTCACCGTTTATTGCTCCGTCATACAACTTACCACCCAAATGAATTTTACCGCCTTTTGTTCTCAATAATAGAGCTTTCATTTGGTGGTATTTCATTGTTGCTGACATTTTTACTTTTTTTTGCCATTAATAAAAATTTAACGACATTTTTGCAAAAAAAATAAATAAATGACATTTTTCACTTTCTGTTGTAAAATTTTTCAAAAAAAAAAACTACATTTCTATATAAATTTCTCTCTAAATTTATTGTTCTACATGTCTTTGATAAAAAAAAATCCAATAAGTGTATATTTATTAGTTTGGGTAAAAGTTATAGCGTTTACAAACTATGGTGCAAAAAAGTGAATTTCCGCATTTTGAAGCAGCTCAGACTTTCTGAGCACCTGTCATGTTTCTTCAGGTGCTAGAATGCCAGGATAGTATAAATACCCCCCAAATCACACCATTTTAGATAGAAGACACCCCAAAGTATTCGCGGAAGGGCATGGTGAGTTCATGTATCATTTCATTTTTTTTCACAAGTTAGCGGAAAATGACACTTTGAGGAAAAAAAAATAATAATAAAGTTTCCATTTCTGCTAACTTCTGGCAAAAAAAATCTCCCACAGACTCACTATGCCCCTCAGTGAATACCTTGGGGCTGCTCCGAAATGGGGTCATTTGTGGGTGTGTTTACTGTTCTGGCATTTTGGGCGGGCTAAATTAGAGCAGCCATGTAAAACTAAAGGTACTCGTTGACATTTGGGCCCCTTTGCACTCAGGTTGCAAAGAAGTCACTCATGTGGTCATCGCCATCTCAGGAGAAGTAGGGCAATGTGTTTGGGTGTATTTTTACATATACCTATGTTGGTGAGAGAAATATCTCTGTAAATTGTCAACTTTGTATAAAAAAATTTAAAAAGTTGTTGTTTACAGAGATATTTCTCACACAAAGTATGGGTATATGTAAAAATACGCCCCAAAACACATTGCTCTACTTGTCCTGAGTACGGCGATACCACATGAGTGACACTTTTTTGCAGCCAAGATGCGCAAAGGGGCCCAAATTCCCATGAGTACCTTTAGGATTTTACAGGGCATTTTTACGCATTTGGATTCTCACGCTTTAGGGCCCCTAAAATGCCAGGGCAGTATAAATACCCCACAAGTGACCCCATTTTGGAAAGAAGACACCCCAAGGTATTCTGTGAGGGGCATGGCGAGTTCACAGAAAAAAAAATTTTGGCACAAGTTAGCGGAAATTGATATATATATATATTTTTACAAAGTCTCATATTGCACTAACTTGTGACAAAAAATAAAATTTTGCATGAACTCACCATACCCCTCACAGAATACCTTGGGGTGTCTTCTTTCTAAAATGGGGTCACATGTGGGGTATTTATACTGCCCTGGCATTTGAGGGTCTCCGTAATAATTACATGTATGGCCAGCATTAGGAGTGTCTGCGATTCTCCTTATATTGAGCATACGGGTAATGAGATTTTTTTTTTCCGTTCAGCCTCTGGACTGAAAAGATAAAATAAAATGAACGGCACAGATTTTTTCATTCGCATCGATCAATGTGGATGAATAAATCTCTGCCAAAATCAGTGACTGCGGTGCGGTGGGCTGGGCGCTAGCTACCTAACAAGTAGCTAACTAACTGGCGGTGATAAGGGACCCTATGCCTCATTCACACGTCCGCAATTCTGTTTGTGGAACGGAATTGCGGACCCATTCATTTCTATGGGGACAGACTTTGTCCTCGCTGATCCGGAATTACGGATCCGCACTTCGGGTCTGCACTTCCGTTCCGCAAAAATATAGAACATGTCCTATTCTTGTCCGCAATTGCGGACAAGAAAGAATCTTCTATATAGTTCTGGCACAAGTGCGGATCTGCAAAATGCGGAAAGCACATTGCCGGTGTCTGTGTTTTGAGGATCTGTGGATCAGATCCACGGATCCGCAAAAACACATATGGACGTCTGAATGGAGCCTTACAAGGTGTGTGATCAATGACAGGGGGTGATCAGGGAATCTAGATGGGGTGACTCAAGGGGTTAATAAGTGAGGGGGGGTTTAGTGTAGTGTTTGGTGCAACTTTACATAGCTACCTGGTCCTCTGGTGGTCGATCCCAGCAAATGGGACCACCAGAGGACCAGGTAGCAGGTATATCAGACGCTGTTAACAAAAAAGCGTCTGATATACTTGTTTGATGCGATTTATTTCGCATCTACAGCCTGCCAGCGATTGATCAGCTGTAGTACAAGTTGTGAGACGCGCTCGCGTTCACAGGAAGTCTTGCGAGATGACGCGCCGACGCGTCAACTCAGAACTACAGGACCGCCGGACGCATCCGTGCGTTAGGCGGTCCTGTAGTGGTTAAATTAGTCTGCATGGCTGTCATCCCAGAAGGAAGCCGCTTCTGAAGATGATGCACAACAATGCCTGCAAACAGTTTGCTGAAGACAAGCAGACTAAGAACATGGATTACTCGAACCATGTCCTGTGGTCTGATGGGACCAAGATAAACGTATTTGATTCAGATGGCGTCAAGCGTCTGTGGCAGGAACCAGTGAGGAGTACAAAGACAAATGTGTCTACAGTCAAGCATGGTGGTTGGAGCATCATGGTTTGGAGCTGCATGAGTGCTGCCGGCTGTGGGGAGCTACAGTTCACTAAAGGAACCATGAATGGCAATATGTACTGTGATATACTGAAGCAGAGCATGGTCCTCTCTCTTCAGAAACAGGACCGCAGGGCTGTATTCCAACATACCGACCCCAAACACACCTCTAAGACGACCACTGCCTTGCCCAAGAAACTAAGAGTAGAGGTGCTGGACTGGCCAAGCATGTCTTCAGACCTAAACACTATTGAGAATCTGTGGGGCATCCTCAAAAGGGAAGGTGGAGGAGCGCAGAGTCTGTAACATCCACCAGCTCCATGATGTCGTCCTGGAGGAGGGGAAGAGGATTCCAGTGGCAACTTCTGAAGCTCTAGTGAACTCCATCCCAAGAGAGTTAAAGGGGTTGTGTCTCTTCAGCAAGTGGCATTTATTATGTAGATAAAGTTAATTCAAGGTATTATTATCCATATTGTTTCCTTTGCTTGCTGGATTCATTTTTCCGTCATATTATACACTGCTCATTTCCATGGTTACGACCACCCTGCAATCCATCAGCATGGCTGTGAGGCCGGCACTTTTTCCTATAGTGTGCAAGCACGGCCACCTCTGATGGATTGCAGGGTGGTCGTAACCATGGAAACAAGAAGTGTATAATGCAATGGAAAAATTAATCAAGCCAGCAAAGTAATGGATAATAACAGTACATTAGTAACTGGCATGTATTAACTTTCTCTACATGATAAATGCCACTTGCTGAAGTGACACAACCCCTTTAAGGCAGTGTTGGAAAATAATGGTGGTACTCACTTTTGTTACCAGCAGTTTAGACTTTAATGCCTGTGTGTTGAGATATTTTGAGGGCACACCAAATTTACACTGTTCTACAAGCTGTAGACTGACTACTTTACATTGTATCAAAGTGTCATATCTTCAGTGTTGTCTCACGAAAAGATATAATAAAATATTTACTAAAATGTAACGGGTGTACTCACTTTTGTGAGATACTGTATGTATGATGTGATATATATCCTGTTCATTTGCAATGTATTTTGCCCAGCACCGTAGAAAGGGTTAATGAATAATGAGAGACTTTTAGAACGTTCCAGCTAATAATAAGAAGCTGGTAATTTTCCACAGCTGACATAGGGTTTAACCTTTTCTACCCCGGGCCAGTTATTGCCCTTCTGCCCAGGCCATTTTTTTGCAAATCCGACATGTGTCACTTTATGTGGTAATAACTGGAACACTTATTTATCCAAGCCATTCTGAGACTGTTTTCTCGTGACACATTGTACTTCATGCCAGTGCTAAATTTGAGTCGATATATTTTTCCTTATTTTTTTAAAAACATCCCAAATTTACCAAAAATTTTGAAAAATTCTCAATTTCTAAATCCGAATTTCTCTACTTTTAAGACAGATAGTAATGCCTCATAAAATAGTTATCAGTCATTATTCCCCATATGTCTGCTTTATGTTGGCATCATTTTGTAAATGCCATTTTTTTTTAGGACGCTAGAAGACTTAGAAGCCATTCCTCCCGACTTAGAAGCCATTCCTCCAATTTTCAACAACATTTCCCAAACCATTTTTTTAAAGGGCTTCTGTCATCACGTTTTGACATTATAAGCTGTCTGACATTAGCTATGTGCTAACGTCAGAGCAGCTTGATAATGTCTTTTTTATAAAAATCCGATTTATATTCAGGCTAAAAAACGTACTTTTATAATATGTAAATTAGCCTCTAGGAGCAGGGTGGGCGTTGCCCTGCTCCTAGAAGCTCCGTGCGGCAACCTGCTGGCACGCCCCTTCTTACTTTGAGTGACAGTGCCGGGCAGCGATCCTCCGGCACAGTCTCCTTGTGAAATCCCGCGCCTGCACGGCCGCTCTGTATTCGGCGCGGGCGCGTTGAGCAGAGGACGCTGGTGCCTGCAGTTTACAGAAATACCGCATATGTGGTGGTAAACTGCTGTGGGGGCACATGGCAGGACTCAGAACGGAAGGAGTGCCATATGGCTTTTGCAGCGTAGATTTTGATGGATTACTTTATGGGCGCCATTGGTTTTTATGTTTTGCGGGATGAGGCGACCTTTTAATTGGTACCATTTTAGGGTACATAAGACTTTTTGAGCTCTTGGGGTTACACTTTTTGGCATAGTTTATTTTTTATTTTTACACCATTCACCTGAGGGAGCATTTAATGTGATATTTTTATAGAGCAGGTTTTTACGGATGCGGCGATACCTAATAGGTCTTATTTTTGTTAAGTTTTACACAGTAAATGCGTTTTTGAACAGAATTAAATCTGGTTTTTGTGTTGCCTTTTTCGAAGAGACTTTTTTTTATTTTTTGGACGATTGTCATAGGAAGGGTCTTATTTTGATCACTTGGTATTACACTTTTTGTGAGGGAAGGTGACCAAAAAATGGACAATTTGGCACAGTTTTTTTTTTTTTACTGCAATTACCTAACGGGGTGAATAATGTGATATGTGATATTTTTATAGAGCTGGTCGTATCGGACGCGGCAATACCTAATATGTATATTTTTTATTACTTAATTATGGGAAAAGAACGCTTTTTTTCCCCTTGAAACTTATTTTTTTATTATGCAAAACTTATTTATTCCACATCTTTTGGGGGTCTGATCCCCTGTACAATGCAATACAATACTTCTTGTATCTTCTATTGTAATGCATTGGCTGTAAGTGTATTACACACTGTAATACACTTACAGCTTTCCTGCCTGTGAGATCCAGGGGTCCGTAGGGACCGCTGTATGGTAGGGGTTAAGAGGGAGGGAGCTCCCTCCCTCTCCCATTGGGGGCTCTGTGCCTTTGCAGCCCCCGATTCTTGAAAGGGAGCACAGAGGGAGGGAGCCCCCTCCTTCCCCTTCTGCTCAGTTGTGGCAGACGGGGAAGGTTCCCATGGCAACAGGACGCCTTCTCAGGCATCCTGCTGTCCATGGTGCTGAACAGATCTGTGCTAAAGGCAGAGATCTGTTCAGACAGAAGTTTAAGTGAAATACAGTACACTATATAGTGTACTGTACTGTATTATACAGACATCAGACCCACTGGATCTTCAAGAACCAAGTGGGTCTGGGCAAAAAAAGTGAAAAAAAAACAAAAAAAAAAAAAAAAAAACATTTATCACTGATTAAAAAAAAAAATCCCTACACACGTTACATATCACCGCTTCCGTAACGACCTGATCTATAAAACAGTCATGGTACATTCCCTGCATGGTGAACGCCATAAAAAATAAAAACTATGATGAAATTGAAATTTTGCCCACCTTACTTCCCAAAAAAGGTAATAAAAAAGTGAGGCTTTTTTGCCTAAAAAACTGAAAAAACTATGGTTCTCAGACTATGAAGACACTAAAACATGTTTTTTTTTTGCTTCAAAAATAATATTATTGTGTAAAACTTAAAAATAAAATAAAATAAAGTATACATATTAGGTATCATCACGTCCGTAACGACCGGCCCTATAAATATCATAAGACCTAACCCCTCAGGTAAACACTGTCAAAAAAATAAAATAAAAACTGTTTAGAAAAAGCTATTTTTTGTTACCTTACGTCACAAAAAGTGTAATAGCAAGCGATCAAAAAGGCGTATGCCCTCCAAAATAGTGCCAATCTAACCGTCATCTCATCCCACAAAAATGATACCGAACCTGATACAATTGCCCAAAAACTGAAAAAAAACTGTGGCTCTCAGACTATAGAGACACTAAAACATTATTTTTTTTGGTGTTCCAAAAACCACACGGCGCTCCTTTCCCTCTATGCCCCGCTATGTGGCTGTACAGTGGTGTACGACCACATATCGGGTGTTTCTGTAAACCGCAGAGTCAGGGCAATAAATATAGAGTTTTGTTTGGCTGTTAACCCTTGCTTTGTAAGTGGAAAAATTTATTAAAATGGAAAATTTGGCAAAAAATTTAAATTCTGAAATTTCATCTCCATTTGCCATTAACTCTTGTGGAACACCTTAGGGGTAAATGATGTTTGTAAAATCAGTTTCGAATACCTTGAGGTGTGTAGTTTCTAGAATGGGGTCATTTTTGGGTGGTTTCTATTATGTAAGCCTCACAAAGTGACTTCAAACATGAACTGGTCCTTAAAAAGTGGGTTTTTGTAAATTTCTGAAAATTTTCAAGATTTGCTTCTAAACTAAGCCTTGTAACGTCCCCAAAAAATGAAATGCCATTCCCAAAATGATCTATACATAAAGTAGACATATGGGGAATGTAAACTAATAACTTTTTTTGGAGGTATTACTATGTATTATAGAAATTGAAACTTGAAAATTTGCAATTTTTTCCAAAATTTTGGTAAATTAGTTTTTTTTATAAATAAAAAAGATTTTTTTTTTACTCAATTTTACTAGTGTTATGAAGTACAATATGTGACGAAAAAACAATCTCAGAATGGCCTACATAAGTAAAAGCGTTTTAAAGTTACCACCACATAAAGTGACACTTGTCAGATTTGCAAAAAACGGCCTGGTTCTTAAAGTGAAATATGGCCGTGTCCTTAAGGGGTTAAAATGTATTTACGGTATTACTCAATTGCTCATTTCTTATGTTGGCCTGCCACCTGGTTGCAGCTTCAATGCCCTCAGCCTCTTCAACGAGGCTAAGCGCATTGAAACAAATTACTGGCACCCTCATTGGGCTCAGAGGATGCCGCTAAGAAGCCCGGAAGAGCGAGCTTCTGGGTTTTTGACCCTTTAGACGCCGTGATCTCACTTGATCACGGCATCTAAAAGGCTTTAATTACTGCGATCTGCATTATTGCTGGTCTCGGTAATTACCCGGTGATTGAAACTATGGAGACCTGCTGGCCATAACGCCCGCTGCACATTATTTCTCATATCTTGCACGTGCACTGGCATCATGGCCGGCAGGTCTCTGCTGTTTCAAAAAGCAAAATGGCAATTACAAATTAAAGTCTTTAGATGATTAAGTGAGATCAAGGCATCTAAAGGGTCAAAAACCCGGAAGCTCGCACTTCCGAGCTTGTTTCCGGCATCCTCTGTGGCAAATAAGGATGCCGGTAATTGGTTACACCACCAGGTGGAAGGCCAACATAAGAAATGAGCAGTAGTCAGTAATAAATGCATTTTAAAAATACATGATTGTTCAAAATTAAAAAATGGATTTTGTACGCTCAAGTACGAGCTTAAAAATCATTACAAAAAAGTGAAAAAAATTAAATATATAAAAAGTTAAACAAATATATAAAAGTTTAAATCACACCACTTTCCGTATAAAAAAAAAAATACCTAAATAACAAGATATAAACATCATGGGTATCACCGTGAAAGAAAAAGTCTGTACTATTAAAATATTTTTTCTATACAGCGAATGGCGTAACGCAAAAAAGGGTCAAAATGGCCAATTTGCCATTGCTTCTCTTACCCAAAAAATGTGATCAAAAAGTCAGATACACTCCAAAATGGTATCAAAAACTACAGATTGTACTGCAAAAAATGAGCCCTCACACAGCTCAGTAGATATAACTCTAAAAAAAAGTTATGGGGGTCAGAATATGGGGATATTAAAAAAATGACACCTGCTCACCACTGCGGTTGCAAAGGCGAGCCAGTAAACGATGAGAAGAAGGCAACACTCGCAAGGTGTGCGGCCTTCTCTTCAAATAGCTGATTATCGGGAGTGCTGGGTGTCGGACCCACACCGTTTTGATATTGATGACTTAGCCTACAGAAAGTTTCTGTCAGGCAAATGAACCCCTTAGTGCTATACGACGTATATACTCGTCATGGAGTAGTGCTACTTAATGTTCTATAACGAGTATACTCATCATGGCATTAAACTGTGACCATGTCTGCAGACATGTGTTACACACAGCCAGGGATCTCAGCTAACCGGCCCGGGACCACCCTTACTGGGGCAGGTACTAGCCAATAAGAGGATCAAATCGCCTGCTGAAAGGTTCTGATCCCCACAGTGATTTTTGGGGGATAACTTGCATTTTTCATTGGTGTTATTTTGGAGTAAATGGCGCTTTTTGATCGCTTGTTATTATGTTTTTTCGGTGGCAACTAAGAATAAATGAGCAATTCTGTCTTTTTTTTTTACGGCGTTCACCGTAGGGGATAATTTACTTGATATTTATGTAAACGGTTTGTTACAGACGCGGCAATAGCAAACATATGGGGGAGATTTTTTTTGGCAATTTTCATTGAAAAGTGTATTTTCAATGGAAAAAAAAGCAAAATTTTTTAATGGGATTTATTTTTATTGAATAAATGTTTTTTTTTTTTAAACCACATAATAGTCCCACAAGGGGACTATAACAGACAGCTTTTTGATTGATTTTAAAAAGCAATGCACTATCCCTATAGTGTATTGAAATTTAATGTTAGTGCTATTCTGACATTAACTAGCAGGCTGTGCAAGGGAGGAACTCCTGCCGGTCCGGGCTGTTAGAGCAAGGCTGCAGCTCACATGTGAAAGCCAGGCCCCCGCGGGACCCGTGCAGCGTTTAGACTAGGCCGCCGTAAAAAAGCGAAGGTCCAGCCTAAGGCCCCTAAGTGACTGCCGTAAAAGGGAATAGGGGTGGTTACTAAGGGGTTAAAATGATAAAATAAGCCCCTGTAGTGCTTAATTAGTTAAGACACCAGCTGTAACATAGAGCTGAAACTCTGCTTGAAGCACCCGACATCGGTGCTGGCACCGATGTTGGCCATTTAAATCATCCATGCTGCGATCCGTAGGGACCGCTGTATGGAAAGGGTTAACAGGGAGAGAGCACCCTCCCCAAACGGGCAGCTGTGCTGCTGCAGCAGCGTCCCGATGGTTACCATGGTAACCGGACGCCTTCACAGGCATCCAGCTTGTCATAGTAGATCAGGCTCCTGCTAAAGGTGATTATACATACAGGTGATTTATATTGACTCAAATTTACCACTAACAGAAGTATAGTATGTGTCATGAGAAATAAAAGTGTTCCAAAGTTATTACCACATAAAGTGACGTGTCAGATTTCCAAAATTTGGCCTGGTCCTTAAAGGGAGTCTTTCACCCCCAAACCCCATTTTTTAGCACTCACATCTTCCTGTGCTAAATTGCCCCCCCCATTAAAAAGCCTCTTACCCCATTGCTGTACTGCTTAGGGTACTTTCACACTAGCGTTTTGGATTCCGTTTGTGAGATCCATTTCAGGGCTCTCACGGTCCAAAACGGATCAGTTAAGCCCCAATGCATTCTGAATGGATAAGGATCCGTTCAGAATGCATCAGTTCGGCTCCGTTCCGCTTATATTCTGTTTTGGAGGCGGACACCAGAACGCAGCATTTTGGCGTCCGTCTGAGGAGGCGGAGCCTAACGGATCCATTTTTAATTACAACGTAAGTCAATGGGGACGGATCCGTTTTCAATGACACAATATGGTGCATTTGAAAACGGATCCGTTCCCCATTGACTTTCAATGTAATTCAAAACGGATCAGTTTTGGACTTTGTATCCGTTCAGAATGGATCCGTTTGCATTAGTTAAAAGAAAAATGACAAACGTTTGCATTATAGGTGCGGATCCGTCTGTGCAAAGAAACAAACGGATCCGCACCAATGCAAGTGTGAAAGTACCCTTACCTATCTTCATAAAATCACTTTCATTGCAGCTGTCAATCACAGCTGAAGGTGCCCAGGGGTGGAGTCATAACGGCCGGTGCCCAGGCCGCGCGCTCATCTTCCTAACTGTCCGCCCAGTGTCTTCTGCTTGTCCTCCTCCTCAAGTGGCCAAATCCCAGGCCTGTGCCGAGGATTCGGCATTCCGCGCCTGCGCACTGGTTTCCCGATTACTGGCACAAGCATCGGGGTATCCTGTGCGCAGGCGCGGGCCCGTACAGCGATACTCCTGCAAGCGCTGCATCGGAGGGCTGTTCAGAGCGGACTGCCGGATCCTCAGCGCAGGCGCGTGATTTGGCCACTTGAGGAGGAGGACAAGCAGAAGACACTGGGCGGGCCGTCTGGGTGAAAGGGGGCGTGGACAGTTAGGAAGATGAGCGCGTGGCCTGGGCACCGGGCGTTATGACGCCGCCTCTGGCCACCTTCAGCTGTGATTGACAGCTGCAATAAAAGTGATTTTTTGAAGATAGGTAAGCGGTACAGCAATGGGGTAAGAGGCTTTTTAATGATGGGGGGGCAATTTAGCACAGGAAGATGTGAGTGCTGAAAAATGGGGTTTGGGGGTGAAAGACTCCCTTTAAGGTGAAAAATGGTGTAAACCCATTACTGATGAGCAACAAACAGGTATTTGAACCTGATGGTGTCTCCAGAATCACAACCTCTTGATAAAGGATCTTCTACTGCCTGGCAGTTGTGCATAAGCCTGTAGTTCGGCCATTCCTAACCAAAGCTCACAAAGAGAAGTGTTTGCAGACAATGCACCATACATGCTGCAAAAAAAAAAAAAAAAACTGACTCCTTGGTGGCTATGGGTATAAAAGGAGATAAAATCATGGTTTGGCCACCATCATTACTGAACTCAATCCCATTGAGAACCTGTTGAGCGTCTTTAAACGGAAGATCTATGAGAGTGGAAGTCAGTATACCTCAAAACAGCAACCCCTTATAGGGGCAATACTGGCATCCCCTAATGAAATACAAGCCATAACTATACATGGACTATCAAGTTCAGTGGATAAGAATCGTTCAAATCATCTGAAAGGACGACTCATCAATGTCAACGGACTCCAAATATAACCTTTTTAATTTAAGTTTATTTTTTTATATAAATAGTCTGTGCATGCAGCCAATAACAGATTTCTATTGGAAAATATATGAATGTCGTCATGACCATCGAATGCTTTCAAAAACTGAATTCTGCAGAAGAATTTGGAACAACATTCTTTTTAAAATATAAATGAGAACATTTCCATCATCAGTCCTTCCACTTGTAAGAACATGCAGATTGTAACACAACTGTGGGGGATAAAACACTGACTGACATTGGAGATCCACAGCAATCGCTATATTTCAACACAAAAGAAGGTTGACAGCAGCATGTCCTCTTTATTCAGAGTCCATTAAAATGTACAAAACACAAAAATAGTGCCAAAAATAATGTAATATTTCAACTTTTTCAAGCATCCTCTGGAAAGTTGAACAGCATCTTATTGGTGGGGGTCAAACACCCCACCAGTCAGTTGTTTGAGTACTATGCAGTGAATTGATGAAGTGGGTATGGTGCTTCCTCTACTGGACCTAGAGCTCACGTGACAAAAAATAAATAAAAAATTGGGATATTTCCGGGTTCAGCTCTGAGCACGGACAACCCCTTTAAGACAAGTAATTTTACCAAAATTGGTGAGGTCTGTTTCCACATATATTTATGCAGGTATTTATCATCATCATGATCAGTTAAGTCAGACAGAATCTGAAAGGACACCATACTCCAAATAGCTGAAAAGCCAATTTTTGATAAATATAGCACAATTTTGATAATCACAACTTTGTGGTGAATGAGCAGCCAATTATGAGGAAGGAACAGTTCCTTTCCGACAGCTGTCTGTTTGTCGGAGATTTACATGCAGCAATCACCTCCGCTGTATGGGGAAGAGTGATGGTTGCCGTCATCGCTCGTCCTTGTACAGATTGTTTCTGGGCAGCAGATCGCTGTTTACGCCACACAATCTGCTGCCCATAAGCAATAATTTAATATGCTGAATAAAAGTTCAGAAAACACTTGTTCATCAGGCGATTGGCAGCTCATTTGAGGGGGCCGATTGTCGTGAACGTGCATTCGTACTAATGTTCGTTCCAATATACTGGCCCAACAATTGCCTGGTGTAAACCCAAATTTACAGACTTTTTGTGACATAGGGAGGGTGTTTTATATTTCATTACACAATGTAAAAAACAAGCATTACTGTTTAAGCCCTTGGCGACATCTGCTGTACATGTACGGCAGAAGTCAAGATTGGTGAATTTGTGGTCAGCTGCTCCACTGTAGCATCTTGGTCCACCCTCAAGCACCTTTATAGCTAATAGGCTTCAGCAAATTGGCTTTAGATTGCGCTATCCAAACCTGATTTGTTTACAATATTTACTTCGTAGTACGCTAAAATGTATGGCCTCCCCTGAAGCTTGGAAAATCTTGCTGCATATAATACGAGATGTGCTTCGTCTATGTTTAGGACTTTACACGTTGGTTATGTGCATATAAATTTAAATTACTTTTCCAAAATCTCATTAACGAAGCGGAGCTCAGCTTCGGATTTTGGAATAGCATTTTATGTTCATAAACAAAGTATAACTTCATGGAAGTTATTTGCAGCAAGTTTTGCCAGGCCTTAGCAGAGCCTACATTTTAGTGCATTACGGAGGATGTATTGCAGTTG
Source organism: Bufotes viridis (assembly GCA_033119425.1). NCBI lineage: Eukaryota > Metazoa > Chordata > Amphibia > Anura > Bufonidae > Bufotes > Bufotes viridis. The sequence continues at coordinate 100,343,129 of CM065596.1, read as the reverse complement.
GCACCCAATTCGCTCAAGCCTAGTAGCCAACGTTCACCTCTCCCATCAATGTCTCGTGGCTTATTCACAATGGTGTCATTTATCCATGCACTATACACTTTCACCACAGCAGCACACAAGCACCCCATGCACATGTATTAGTAACTGACAGCTAGGAGAGGTATACACATTTACACAGGAAGTGCCATCAGTCACTGATAAGACCTTCCCTGTGTACAGATGAAGTCAGAAATAAATGAGAGGTTTTATTGAAAATTATCGGGGAGTTTATCAACCCGATCAGCTGCTTCTGCTCTAAAATAAGCTGCCCGCAGATTGCATTGCATTTTGTGGCGACAGGTTCTCTTTAAAAATGAACTAAAACCCAGATCATATTAGCATACACATGGAAAATCAGAAATTTAAAATGTTAACACATTCAAACAAGGCAATCAGAAAACAAAATATCTACAACAACTGTGCATTAAATCAAAACAGGCGTCTTGGCCTGCACATCCCAGTTATGCCGCTGCAGGAAGGAAGACTACAACCATACCGCAAAAAACAGCAATTAAACTGAATATTAAAGTGCCTAGAACTACTCCAGTTCTAGGAGTTTTTCAGGATGTAAAAAGGTTTTCCAGGAGTAAAATATTAACGTCTTTCTAGGCCAGTGATGTTACGTTCAGTCACATCGCCTACGTGCAGTTTAGTCCCATTAAAGTAAATGCTGCAATACCAAGAACAGCCGCTATACAATGTATGATGCTATGCTTGGTTTCAAGTCAATGATATGCAAGCTCTGGAAAACCCCTTTAAAAACGGATTTTACAAAATCCCAATGCAATGATGCAACACTCCAGCAACCTCAATAACTGCTACCTGACCTCATGTATATATCATAGAGAATATAATACCTACTGTATGGTCAAAACCCCACATTACTAGCACATATACTTCATGGCCCAATTATTTCTTTCTATTTGATGTTCCATTGTATTTCTGCTTAGAGTGTAACAAAAATAAGTCCCATAGTTTTTCTACTGAATAAAAGTCAACATAATGATGTATTACATAAAACCACTTTTAGCTCTGGGAACGCATTGACACAGGAGTCAAAACCACTGAAGTGTAACCAAATGCAGAATACTTAACCCCTTCAGCAAAGGCCATTTTCCCTTTTTGCTTTTTCATTGTTCAGGTCGCTTTCATATGCGTGATAAGGATAGAGTTAGGATTTGTTCAGGGAAAAATGATAGTTATGCACACAAGTTCAATCCGATTTTTTCTGAGATTGTGTTCAGAATTTATATTTTTTTCCTATGAGCTTGCATGTAGATTGCAGGTATTTTTCACACACAAAGACATTAGTCCAAGGTGTCGGCTGTTAAGGCAGACACAGGGCAGTATGGCTCCTGATGCGCTCACAAGCGCCATTCTTACATCCGGACTGCCCCCGAACAATTCCAGAAAAGGTTAAAAGAAACATTAAGCACAGAAATTACACAAATTAGCAAATCCTAGCAATTCCTTTGACCCAATATGGCAAATACACAATGAAGCCTCTCCAGAAGACCACCTGTTAAAGACCTTTGGAGGCAAAAACATTTTTAATTGCATGTTACTCCTTTTTGGCTAAAAATATTTTTTTCATTTGGCCTTTATTAAAAATATTGAGCTGTTCTGTCACAAAAGGTTAACTAGCTGTTTTTCTAGCTGTGTGACTAGTACTTTCATTTAGTGCTGGTCATCTAATAAACCTTCTCTCTAAACTACTGAGAGGTCATAAACACTTATTTAAGCCACAATCTTATCAGTAAGATAAGAACTGAGCTATAATGAGTGTTTATAACATCAGAGAGGAGAGATAAGGAGTCCTCTGCTCCTGGACTGACAGAAAATCAGAGTGCTACTAAAAATGTCTAGATGCCACTAGGGCAGAGGTGGGCAAACTTTTTGACTCCTGGGCCACAATGGGTTGATATATTGGACCCAGGAGCCGGACAAAGAATAGATGTATGGGGCGTTTGTGTGAATTAATATAAATTAAATTTAAAGGGCTTCTTCACTTTGTTACAACTGATGATCTATCCTCAGGATAGATCATCAGCATCTGATCGGCCGGGGTCTGACACCCGGGACCCCCGCCGATCAGCAGTTCGAGAAGGCAGCGGCGCTTCACTGTTTACTGCTGGTAGCACCCCGCCCAGAGACGTCACGACTTGTATCAAGTGGTGTGGGCGAGGCTAGGCGGGGTGCTAGCAGAGGTAAACAGTGAGATGGCCGCGGCGCTCCTACAGCGCTGCTGCCTTCTCAAACAGCTGATCAGCGGGGGTCCCGGGTGTTGGACCCCGGCCGATCAGATGCTGATGATCTATCCAGAGGATAGATCATTAGTTGTAACAAAGTGAGGAGCCCCTTTAAGTTTTGTAACATTAAAGGTTTAGTTTAATTCAAGGTAGAAAAGCATAAAAAGAGTTATTGTACAAAACTTTTATTGAAGAAGGCCTCAGGGGATTACCTTTTTTTTGCCCTATAAGACGCACCTAGGTTTTTGAGGAGGAACATAAGAAAAAATATATATTTTTAACCAAATGGTGTGCTTTTGGTGGGTTTTGAACTAATGGTGGCCTGTGGATGACATTGTCATGGGGGGTGTCTGTGGATGACACTATTGTGTGGGGGGTCTGTGGATGACACTATTGTGTGGGAGGTCTGTGGATGACACTATTATGGGGAGGGGTCTGTGGATGACACTATTGTGGGGAGGGGTCTGTGGATGACACTTGTGGGGAGGGGTCTGTGGATGACACTATAGTGGGGAGATCTGTGGTTGACACTATAGTGGGGAGATCTGTGGTTGACACTATTGTGGGGAGATCTGTGGATGACACTATTGTGGGGAGATCTGTGGATGACACTATTGTGGGGAGATCTGTGGATGACACTATTGTGGGGAGATCTGTGGATGACACTATTGTGGGGAGATCTGTGGATGACACTATTGTGGGGAGATCGGTGGATGACACTATTGTGGGGAGATCGGTGGATGACACTATTGTGGGGAGATCGGTGGATGACACTATTGTGGGGAGATCTGTGGATGACACTATTGTGGGGAGATCTGTGGATGACACTGTTATTGGGGAGATCTGTGGATGGCACTGTTATGGGGGAGATCTGTGGATGGCACTGTTATGGGGGATCTGTGGATGGCACTAATATGGGAGATCTGTGGATGGCACTGTTATGGGGAGATCTGTGGATGACACTGTTATGGGGATCTGTGGATGACACTGATATGGGGGATCTGTGGATGACACTGTTATGGGAGATCTGTGGATGACACTAATATGGGGAGATCTGTGGATGACACTGATATGGAGATCTGTGGGTGACACTGATATGGGAGATCTGTGGGTGACACTGTTATGGGAGATCTGTGGATGACACTAATATGGGGAGATCTGTGGATGACACTGTTATGGGGAGATCTGTGGGCGGCACTGTTATGGGAGATCTGTGGTGACACTAATATGGGGAGATCTGTGGGTGACACTAATATGGGGAGATCTGTGGATGACACTGTTATGGGGAGATCTGTGGATGACACTATTATGAGATCGGGATCTGTGGATGGCACACGTTATGGGGGATCTGTGGATGGCACATGTTATGGAGGTATCTGTGGATGGCACTGTTATGGGGGATCTGTGGATGGCACTGTTATGGGGGATCTGTGGATGGCACTGTTATGGGGGATCTGTGGATGGCACTGTTATGGGAGGATCTGTGGATGGCACTGTTATGGGGGATCTGTGGATGGCACTGTTATGGAGGATCTGTGGATGGCACTGTTATGGGGGGATCTGTGGACGGCACTGTTATGGGGGATCTGTGGACGGCACTGTTATGGGGGATCTGTGGACGGCACTGTTATGGGGGATCTGTGGACGGCACTGTTATGGGGGATCTGTGGACGGCACTGTTATGGGGGATCTGTGGATGGCACTGTTATGGGGATCTGTGGACGGCACTGTTATGGGGGATCTGTGGACGGCACTGTTATGGGGGATCTGTGGACGGCACTGTTATGGGGGATCTGTGGACGGCACTGTTATGGGGGATCTGTGGACGGCACTGTTATGGGGGATCTGTGGACGGCACTGTTATGGGGGATCTGTGGATGGCACTGTTATGGGGGATCTGTGGACGGCACTGTTATGGGGGATCTGTGGACGGCACTGTTATGGGGGATCTGTGGACGGCACTGTTATGGGGGATCTGTGGATGGCACTGTTATGGGGGATCTGTGGACGGCACTGTTATGGGGGATCTGTGGACGGCACTGTTATGGGGGATCTGTGGACGGCACTGTTATGGGGGATCTGTGGACGGCACTGTTATGGGGGGATCTGTGGATGGCACTGTTATGGGGGATCTGTGGACGGCACTGTTATGGGGGATCTGTGGATGGCACTGTTATGGGGGATCTGTGACGGCACTGTTATGGGGGATCTGTGGACGGCACTGTTATGGGGGATCTGTGGACGGCACTGTTATGGGGGATCTGTGGATGGCACTGTTATGGGGGATCTGTGGACGGCACTGTTATGGGGGGATCTGTGGACGGCACTGTTATGGGGGGATCTGTGGATGGCACTGTTATGGGGGATCTGTGGATGGCACTGTTATGGGGGATCTGTGGACGGCACTGTTATGGGGGGATCTGTGGACGGCACTGTTATGGGGGATCTGTGGATGGCACTGTTATGGGGGATCTGTGGACGGCACTGTTATGGGGGATCTGTGGACGGCACTGATATGGGGGATCTGTGGACGGCACTGTTATGGGGAGGGCGGTCTGTGGATGGCACTGTTATGGGCAGGGAGATCTGTGGATGGCACTGTTATGGGGGCGATCTGTGGATGGCACTGTCATGGGGGGATCTGTGGATGGCACTGTTATGGGTGGGGTGGGGGGGGGGGAATCTGTGGATGGCACCGTTTTGGGGGATCCGTGGATGGCACCGTTTTGGGGGATCCGTGGATGGCACCGTTTTGGGGGATCCGTGGATGGCACCGCTTTGGGGGATCCGTGGATGGCACCGCTTTGGGGATCCGTGGATGGCACCGCTTTGGGGGATCCGTGGATGGCACCGTTTTGGGGGATCCGTGGATGGCACCGTTTTGGGGGATCCGTGGATGGCACCGTTTTGGGGGATCCGTGGATGGCACCGTTTTGGGGGATCCGTGGATGGCACCGTTTTGGGGGATCTGTGGATGGCACTGTTATGGGGGATCTGTGGATGGCACTGTTATGGGGGATCTGTGTGTCATTCACAGATATCCCCCATAACAGTGCCCCTGTGTATGTGAAATCGCGGCAGTGCCCGATGCAGTCACTGTACTCTAATGCACCGGGACCCGCACACACAAGTACCGGTATTCATAAGTAAACTGGAGGCAAGTAATGGAATCGCTATCCACATATCCTATTCACTATTGAACGTCCGTACTTGCACGCAGGCTGGCCGGTCACTCGCGTCCTTGCGGTGCATGCGCCGCAAGGACGTGAGTGACTGGCCAGCATGCCTGCAAGTATGTGCGTTCAATAGTGAGTAGGATATGTGGATAGCGATTCCATGCCTTGCCGTACTCGCATGAACAGCTCTGCGGGCCGGATACAAAGGTCAACGGACCGTATTTTGCCATTCACTGCACTAGGGCAATTTAAACATTATATTTAGCTCAAAATGAGTACAATGCAATAATTAAAAAAAAATTGCCCCCAAAGGTGTACATAGCCTTTAAGGTTCTTTTACACAGACCGATCATCAGAAATAATATCAGGGATGAGTATTTGCAGAAATGCACGTTCCTGATAACTGGCCTGACAATCAGGCAATTATCGGGAACGTTTGGTTAGTTCATCTGTGCAAAAGGATCTTAGGAGAAGACCCCTCCCTTCAAGACGTTTCTGTGCCAGATGTATTACTTTAGTCTAGTAGTAGTGACCCTCTTTAAAAAAGTCACCTGGGACTGATGACAACCCTTTTTGATTTTTCTTTTTTTTTTTGTGGGACTCCTTTGTAAAGGCTGTATGCCTCACTTTATTGACTCTTCTCTGTGCTGCTGTGTCTCATGGCATGAAATGCAGTGTAAAAGCAAGGACATGAGGTAACTGTCAAGTTTTCAACCTCTTTGCGTCCATGCACAGATGCATCCCCATGATGGAATGAAGCTAAGGGAATAAGGCATTGCTTACTCTGTCCACCTTCACTGCGGTGGATGAATATGCTCAGTTCAATCCTTCAGCTAAATCTTGTGCTGCGATAAAAAGAGAGTTACATCAGAGATGACAATCCCCCTAACCTGCAGCAGAAATGACACCCCCCGCAGCAGATATCCTCAACATGAATAGCGCAAATTGCTGAAAAAGATACTGCTGGCTATAACCAAAGTGTCAGATTACACAGTGTGTGAGTGCAATACTACATAGCTGCAAATGGGTCAAAGTGCCCATATGTTAACCCTGCTCAAAGTACTTACCACGGCACACTATCCTGCTGAAAGAAGCCTCACTCCTAATACATCAACTACAAGAATTGACTTGTCACTTGCTGCCTAATATATCATCCACCTGACAGGCTGCCATTGCAACAAGATAATCAATTTTCTTAACTTCACCTGCCAGTAGTTTAAACCCCTTAAGGACCAGAGGTTTTTGACTTTTTGTGGTTTTTGCGCTCCCTGTCTTCCCTGAGCCATAACTTTTTTTATTTTTAGGTTCACACAGCCATATGAGGGCTTGTTTTTTGCAGGACAAGTTGTACTTTCCACCGCCACCATTTAATATTGCATATGATGTAGTGGGAAGCGGGAAAAAAATTCCAAATAGGGTGAAATTGCAAAAAAAAAAAAAAAAAAAAAAAAGCAATTCGACCACAGTTTTGCGGGTTTTTAAATTCTGACGTTCGATGTGCGATAAAGCTGACCGGTTACTTTTATTCTACAGGTCAGTACGATTCTGGCGATACCCTATATGTATAGGTTTTCTTGCGTTTTGAGGGGGAAAAAAAACTTTTACTTTTTTGTCGCCATGTTTTAAGCACTATAACTTTGTTGTAATCATATGTACGGAGCTGTATGCAGGCTCATTTTTTGGGTCATAATCTTATCTTTTTATCGATACTGGGGTGTGTATGACTTTTTGATCACCTTTTATTAAATTTTTTGTGGAAAATGAAGAAACCAAAAATGGCGAATCTGCCATTTGGACGCTTTTTTCTGTTTTGCTGTTTGACGTATGGGGAATATTTTTTTAGTATGGGTGTTTTCACACACTGTGACACCCATGTGTATTTTTTTTTTTTTTGGCAAAAGAGGGGTGATTTGAACTTATGTTTTTTTTATTTATTATTCATTAAACTTTTTTTTTTTTTTTTTTACATTTTTATATAGTTCCCATAGGGAACTATAACATACAATCATCGGATTGCAATAATCATACAATAGCATTGGAATGTATGAAAACAAAAAAAAAAAATCGCATATTTTCTATTAAGGCTATTACAGGCAAGGCTCCAAAGGAAATACTAAAGAGCAGCCTGGGTTTCATTCATAGAAACCAAGGCTACTACAGGCGCACTCCAGCTCCTCCGATCGCCAGACTAGGGAGCTGGAGCGCAAACCAAAAGTAAAACTTTCTGTGGGCACTCAGATGCTGTGGCCAGGATTGACCACAGCATCTGAGGGGTTATATGTCCGCGATAGACATTTCTGCCGGTCACGGACATTAGCTGTGGGTGTCTGCTACAAGAACCATGTGGACACCCGCGGTTAAAGCGCCCGCATGAAGCAGGAGCATTCTAATTACAGAATGTTATGTAAAAAGGGGAAGAGAGGGTTAAAAATAAAAAAAACTTGAACTCACCTCATCCTCTTGATCACGTAGGTGCCGGGATCATTCTTCTTTCTTCATTCTGCTGAGTAAAGGACCTTCGGTGACGTCACTGGGTCACATTGTCCAATCAAAAGCTTCCATGATTGGACCATGTGACCCAGTGACGTCACCAAAGGTCCTTCAACCAACAGATATGAAGATAGAAAATGTTCCTTGCACCTACGCGATCAATGGGAGAAGGCGAGTTCATTTATTTTTAACCCTCTATTGCCCTGCTAACATAGCATTCTGAATTTAGAATGCTATTATTTACCCATATAACCATGTTATAAGGGAAAATAATAAAAACTACAGAATACTCAGTGATGAAGTCCGGCTTCGGGTCTTGGTACCAAACATGCGGATTTTTCACATGCGCGTGCAAAACGCATTACAAAAGTTTCACACTCGCGGAAAAATCGCGCATTTTCCCGCCTCTTGTCCGGGCGTCAAACGTGACGCCCGTGTGAAAGAGGCCTATAAACTGCTGCAGCCAGTTTCTGTGTCCGTCACTGCTGCTCCCTCCCCACAGACTGCTCTAATGTGATCTTTAGTGAGCTGATCGCCCTTTTGGTCTCACAACTCAATTTCAGCAGAGTATTCAGAGTGGATGTTATTGTAAAAAAGGGTGTTAAGGAGGAAAGGAGCAGATAAGATGAGAACGAGGCATTTTTACATCTGATACGATATATTACAAAGGTTCTTATATTCATCTCCATTATCGATTTAGGCAAACTTGTGTGAAACGTGACCATCTTTGGCCTTAAAGAGAGACTTTTTTCAGGCATATTGCAAGAGTCAATTTTAATTGTCAGTCAACCGTTTGCAGGATGTTTATTTGCCTCGTGTTGTGCAATTTTGTCCCTCATTTTTGATAAATTATGCAACAGAGCTATGGGAGCTGTCAATGTGTACGAGAACACAGCCTTAGGCCTCTTGCACACAACGTTTTTTTTCCCATTTACGTTCCGATTTTTTGCGTTCCGTATACGGACCCTACACGGAACCATTCATTTCAATGGATCCGCAAAAAAAACGGAAGGTACTCCGTATGCCTTCCGTTTCCGTATTTCCGTTCAAAGATAGAACATGTCCTATTATTGTTTGCATAACGGACAAGGATAGTACTGCTTTATCAGAGGCTAGCTGTTCCGTTCCACAAAAACGGAATGCACACGGACATCATCCGTATTTTTTGCGGACCGCAAAATACTGAAAAAGCCATACGGTCGTGTGCAAGAGGCCTTACATATCAAGTTGGGAGAAATAGCCCTCAGCCAAACAGCTACCTCACTTGTATGGGAGGCCATAGGACATAAATTGAACATTAAAATCTGCTTTCTTCTGAGAACTTTAGTACTGCTACTGCACTCCAGAAAGGTACTTTGGATAACGGATTTCCTATTAAACTGGTATTGGAATGCTGGGCTTACCTGTCTGAGGCCTTTGGAAGCAGTGATTGACTGAATACAGACCGTACAATATCCACTATGTAAATGTTGGACAATAGACAGCCTGTGGCTTTTGCTGTATAGTAAAGTAAGAGTGCTTGAAATGTTTAACAAATGGCCAAAGCAAGTGAGGGTGCACTGGCTACTGTGCGGAGATGATTAACAATTTAACTAATTACCTTCCAATTTGGTGATTACCAATTATTTATTCCAACAAAGAAGCCGGTGCAACTTCTTTTTGGGGTTTTGTATATAAGTATACCTAAAACGTAAAAAATATTTTTCAGAACTTGTGAACATCATACGTAAGGCTTTTCTTGGGACATGAAATATTAAAACAAGCTCAAAGTGTTAAAATAATAAAGCTTGTCAATATATTGACCTTCAGGCTACCTTATCACTCCCTAGAACGCAATGGCCGTGATTGACTGTTCTGGTAGCATTAAACGGACTGTCACCATCGACCTTCCTTCCCAGCAGTTTGCATTGCTGGGGCTCACCCAATCAAAACACTGTTTTTCTTTTGTTGACGAGACTCCATAACCGAAGTTATGATAGTTTTTCTTAATATGCAAATTAGGACTTGGGTGTATTGAGGGCATCTCCACCAAACAACCTGTCCGCAAGAAAAACGGAAGTGTCCATTCTGTTTCTGTATTTCTGTTCCGTTAAAAGATAGAACTTGTCCTATTCTTGTCCGGATCAAGGACAATGATAGTACTGTTCTATTAGGGGCCAGGTGTTCTGTTCTGCAAAAAACAGAATGCACACGGATGTCATCCGTTTTTTGCGGACTGCAAAATACTGAAAAAGCCATATGGTTGTGTGCAATAGAACTTATGCAGATCTGTGCTCTTCCATGATAACAGACAACCCTGTATAGCCTGATCCTGTGGTCACACTCCCATCTATTCCCAAATGTTTGCGAGCATACATTCGGCCCACTAGGAAGTAGGTGGGGAACAGATGGAGTGAGTCTGTGCAGGTACACCCCCAACTGGTTACCACCCCTCTGTACCCTTACTGCAGACTGCTAGCAATTAATTCATAACTTCTAGTAGAAATAATAAAGGAAGTGCACAACAAACAGCCATAAGATTAGATGCTCCAGAATTGGTAATACATAGGTAATGCATCTAGCTATTAAAACAGGTGTGTCAGGAGTGGTGACAGATCCTCCAAGTACTCTCCCCACAGCCCAGAATAGTTAGGTGGTTAAAGGGCATCTGTCCGTAGATTTATACCTATGAAACTGGCTGACTAGTTGCATATGCGCTAGGTTTCTTCGTCAGTCCCATGTTCATATGTACCCACATTGCTGAGAAAAATGTTTAATATATGCAAATGAGCCTCTAGAAGCACTGGGGAAATTGCCGTTACACCTAGAGGCTCTGCTCTCTCTGCAACTTTCACACCCTCTGCACTTTGACAGGGCAAGGTGTGATGACGTTTACACCATCTAGCCCTGTCAGTCCAGAGGGCAGTGAAAGTTGCAGAGAGAGCAGAGCCTCTAGCCTCCTAGAAGCTCATTAACAGAAATTAAATCATCATTTTTCTCAGCATTACCAGCACATATGAACATGGGACCAACACAGATGCCATCAGCTGCTAAGCGCACATACAACAGGTCAGCCAGTGTCATGGGTCCAAATCTGCTGACAGATGCTTTTTAATGGGAATATTTTGGGGTACATACATCCTAGTGAAGCTACTGGTTTTTGGCTTAGTTTTACAGTGCTTACAATGTGATATAAAGGACATGTTAACACTATTCCGTAGGTCAGTACAAATACATAAAAATAAAGTATATTACTGTTGTGCATTAAAAACACAGGTCATCATATTCTGAGAGCAATATTCTGTAATTGGAATATTTTCTGCAGGAAAATGTAGCTTTGATTGGTTCCATTTTGGTGTACATAGAACTTTTTCAGTAGACGAGGTAACAAAAACATGGCAGTTTTTTTGTGTGTGTTCAACTTACAGGATACATAATGCAATAGTTTTATGGTACTGCTCTTTACAGATGTGCCGATGCCATTAAGATTTTTAGTTTTTTCAAACAGGAACTTTTAAGTAAAATAGGTGATTTTGGAGGTATTTGTGATGTGAACTTTTATAATACGTACTGCTTTTGCAGTTTAATATGTTTATCGTGTAAAACTAACAGGCAGTCTATTAAACCTTGGCTCTGATAGCTTTCCATTCATGGTAGACCTGGGGGTCATGGAGAAGCCCCCAGTTGGCACAGCGACTTGCGAGCTATTTCTGCAAGGTGTCAGCTGCCATGTCACAGGTGAACACCCTGCTGCTGATGCCGTGTGCACAGCTCCTGAGCCTGCAGCTCCACCATGCTGTACATATATGGACCATTTGGCTGACCCCCTGGCGGCAGCACAGTGTTTAAGCATTGGATGTCAGCGGGTTATGACCAATAAACTAAGATTCAACAGAAAAACAAAAACAGTTGGGGCAGGGAAACTGTGAGAAATCCAAAGTTTATTATGACATTTTAGTCTCATTTAAACATTTTTCTTATCACTGGAAAACTGTTTAAAATAGTACATGTAAGCGTTCCTGACATGCCATTGTAATAACTACCTGTATTTCACACGAACAACAGTACTTAGGCATTCTTTCTTAAAGTGCTATAGATATACTTCATGTATTCCTCCAAAATAATTAAGACCACACTGTAAACTAGGCGTCACCCTTCCACTTGCGAATACGATGTGTTATTACATAGTCTAGAACTATTAGGACTGACTCAGTGTCCAGTGGTGTAGATGGACAACACATGGGTGGACTAGCCATAGACCCTACAGGGAAATTTCCTGGTGGGACGATGCCCAGAGGGTTGCCCAAGCCCTCCTCTTGGGATAAAGACCTGATGCTCTCAGCATTAATAAAAGGAATCGGTTAGCTCCAAAACCCCCAAACTAGAGTAAGGGGTGTATAGTTTAAGTAACATCAAGTCCGGTTATGTCATTTTTATCTTCATGCTCACTTGTGTCCCGACACTGTGCTCCAGCAAACCTGAGGTAAAATGCACTGAGAGGACTCCTGAGCTCACAAACATAATAGAGGAGTCCTCTCAATGCAATTTACTGTTGGCTTGTTGGAGCACAACATTGAAATGCAAGTAAGTATGAAGATAAAAATTAAATGGACTCAGCATCAATTACTCTACACCACGCTTACTCTAGTTTGGAGCCATTCTAGCAAAATCTGCCCTTCAAAAACCTTATGTCGCTCCCTTCCTTTGGAGCCCTTCCGTGTGCCCATACAGGGGTATTTATGTAAACTGCAGAACCAGGGTAATAAAACCCTTGCTGTATTACAGAAAAAAATAGATTGAAATGTAAAACCTCAAAAAAAAAAATATAAATAAATAAATGGAAGGGGGGGACGGGGGGGACGACACAATTTGCCTCCATTTTCCTTTAAATGTTGTGAAATAAAGTTTGTAGAATCGGTTTTGAGGGGTTTAGTTTCTAAAAGTGGGTCATTTATGGGTGGTTTCTACTACATAAGCCCCACAACGTGACTTCAAAACTGAATTGGCAATAAAAAGTGGAAATTTTGTACAAAATTTGAAAAATCACTTCCAAAATTCTAAGCCTTCTAACTTTCTATAAAAATAAAATGACATTTACAAAATGATGCAAACAAAGTAGACATATGGGGAATGTTAATTATTTTAGGAGGTGTCACTATCCCACCTAAAATTTTCTGTCAATTATAGGCTATAAAATAGGCTCTGTCAGGAAGGTGAAAAATGGTTGTGTCCTGAAGGGGTTAATGATGATCACGTGCCGTGTTGATCAGTGAGGGTGTGAGGTGTCGTCTGCCTGCCAGTCCTACATTGATGGCCTATCCTGGAAATAGGCAATCAATATTAAAATCCTGGACAACCCCTCTAAATATCTTTAATTTCCAAGCTCTACTGGAGTCCTATTACAATGTTGCCAATTACAGGTGGAGATCTTTGTTTTGAGCGCTTAGTCATTTTCATGAGCCCTAAGAATATGATCGGCCCATACTCAACCGCAGCTCCTCTGACCGTAGGTGACTGTACCAAAATAACTTATGATAGTTCGTATCTGATCATGGGGCATGATGATGCAAGTATACTGCAGTAGCCCCACGATCAGATAGAGAATGATAAATTAAGAAATTTACTATGATACAGTCAGTTCAGATCAGGGGAGCCACGGCCGGCCTGGGAGATGCAGTCGACACATGGACAGTGTTTCCTGGGCCGGTCATGTTCACGTGCAGGTACCCTTAGGTTGTATCCCATCACTGTTAACGTAAGACTAAAAGCTTAGAAAAACCAATTGTCAAACGGATGACCTATTGATTGTCTATGTACATTTTTAACATACAAGCATATTCCGTAATTTTGGTAGCACAACAGGCGGTCTAATCTGACATTAAAGCTAATATGCATTTATCTTGCACTCATTTCTATACTACAGGAAACATCAGACCCAGCCCTGCAAAACCAAAGTCAACTGCTTTACTACTGAGAAAGCCAATGTCTAAAGTCAGAACGACTTTTAAATGTAGTGGAATTTTAAATGGGCACATTAAAAAAAAAAAAAAAAAAGTTGGTAGACATGCAAATCTTGTTTTAGCTCCCGTCCCTAGGTGAGGAAATACGTAAATATATTAGTACAAGTAGAAGACTGCTACAGCCATCATTCACTGGGGAGGGAATGTGAAGAAGCTCAATGTTCAGAGCACATCGGCATGAGGTATGGTCTTTGGGGAAACTTGAAGGAACGAAATGAGCAGGAATAAAAGTTCTTTTTCGACAGTGCTTTCGCTAATAAAATCAGCCAGTCAACATTTTCACAGGGTTAAACTTTGACACAGATGCCATTTAATACACTTAGTAAGGATGTCCAATATTGACAAGATTTAAGTCATGTAGCTCAACAGCAGTAGAAAACAAATGAGAACAAATGAGAAAAAGCAAAGCTGTTGCATCTGAAATTATCAAAATACCTAGGACCACTTTACAAAAAATGACAGCACTTCTCTACCTACCTGTGCTTGAATTTTATCTCCAACTTTAGGCAACGTTTCCCCCCTCAGCCCTGCTCAGGCTGTTCTGCTAACACGCCTTTTATTGTCTTGGTCTAAGAGAATAAAAAAGGATTTAAAAGAGAAACCAAGAACACAATGCAAGCAAAGTTTCTGCCAAAAGAGAAATGTTGGTGTAGTGCTAAGCATACGGAGCCAAGTCCAGTGCCATATGCAGCCAGTGTGCAAAACCGTTGGCACTCTACCATAATAATAATGGAAAAAACATTGATGAACATTTAAATGCCATGTACACCTTTGGGGGCAACTTTTTTTTAATATTGTTGCAAAAAAATCATTTTTTCAAATGTTTTTTTTTTTTAAATATGAAATCTTTTTGGGGAACATAGCTGAGATGTTGCCGTAGCTTTCTGTCTTTTTAGTCATTTGGGGAGCAGACTCCTTATCTCTGCTCTCTGAGTATAAATATTGAAAGCTCATTCCTCATCTCACTGATAAGAATGTGGCTTAAATAAGTGTTTATTACTAGAGTTGAGCGAACTTCTGTTTTAAGTTCGGCTTCCAAAGTTCGGGTTCGGGTTATCCAAGCATCCCGTTATGGATTCCGCTACCACGTACCATAACGGCATTTGGAACACGGGGTGAAGGACCTGGGGTGACGTCACCGACCGTCATGTGATCATTGTAGGGGGCGTGGCTCAGTACTGGATTGGATAAGAGGTCGTAGGCTACCACCTCTTACCCAATCCAGTACTGAGCCACGCCCCCTGCACTGATCACATGACGGTGACATCACCACAGGTCCTCCGTGTTGTCCAAGGTTCGGGTTCATTGAAGAATCTCCTTATGGATTCCAAATGCCGTTATGGTCCGTGGTAGCGAAACCCATAACGGGATGCTTGGATAACCCGAACCCGAACTTTGGAAGCCAAACTTAAAACAGAAGTTCGCTCAACTCTATTTATGACCTCCTAGTAGTTTAGAGATAAGGTTTATTAGAGGAGTAGCAGAAAGTACCAGTCACGCAGTTAGAAAAACAGTTAATCCTTTGTGACAGAATGGCTCAATATTTTTTATAAAAGACAAATTGAAAATATGACATTTAGCCAAAAATGAGTCAAACGCAATTATAAACAAAAATACCCCCCGAAGGTGTACATAGATAGTGGTTAAAGTTTTTCATTCGGACCAAAGCTAAGGGCTGAGATGTTTGAAAACCCGAGGTGTAAAAGTGCCCGAGAAGTGGTGATCCTGGAGTGTCTGAACTCACTGGGGGTGGGGTCGAAGACCACTGAGTGATGGTATATTTGTATGCATCTCACTTTCTTACAGTATGTTTCTTACAGTCCTCTCTTTGCCCAGCCCTTCGATGGGGCAATATGATGAATTTTTATAATTGTGGCAGAATAACGCTTGTTCACTTTCCATGTTTGTCCATTACCCTCTGATATCTATGCAGAGTGACCATTAGGTTTCTCAGCCCCCTGAAAACCTCTTGGCTTCCTGCTCTGGTGGGTAGCCAGACCTCGACTAAGGCTCTTGGCAGACACTTGGGGAGGTAGGTCAAGCGGAAGCCAAAGCAGGCTCTTCCTCAGATTCAGCTGGCCACTTGTCCCCGACTCTTGCAGAATCTTCTAGCTCAGAGGGACAGAGAATGGTTTATAGTGGCCCTTCTCTTACAGAGAGGGCCTGCAATAGACTGTATCCTTGTGCACATTTTTATGCACAAGAAGTGAATTAAGTTGTTTTCATAGCTCCAATGCACTGTAATAGCAGTAACTAAAACAGTGGCATGCTGGTGGTTGGTGCTTTAAGGGACAACCCTTTTAAGGTCAGGACACCGATTTTGCTATTCCAAAACACAAAGCTAGGGCTGCAGCTATTGATTATTTTGGTAATCAAGTAATCTACCAATCAACGATTAAATCGCGTAATCTGTAAGAATCAGTCCCCCACACGCTGTCAGTCCCCATGCACCTGCCAGAGTCAAGTTAGAATGCAGTTGTTAGATGGAGGTTTGCGACGTCACTGGTCACATGCTCCTTAACCCTTTCACCTCCGGAGGTATTTTATTTTTATTTTTTTGTGTGCGTTTTAATTTTTCGCTCCCTGGCTTCCCAGAGCCATAACCTTTTTATTTGTCTGTTCACATGGCCATATGATGGCTTGTTTTTTGCGGGACAAGTTGTGCTTTCCAACGCCACCATTTAATATTGCATATGATGTAGTGGGAAGCAGAAAGAAAATGCTAAATGGGGTGAAATAAAAAACAAAACAAAAAAAAAGCGCAAGTCCACCACAGTTTTACAGGTTTTTAATTTACGACCTTCGATGTGCGATAAAATTGACCAGTTTCTTTTATTATACAGGTCAGTACATATCCGGCAATACCTTATATGTATAGTTTTTCTTGCATTTTGATAGTGATAAAAAAATTAAAAAGTGGGGGGGGGGGATTTTTTATTTTTTTGTCGTCATATTTTGACCCCTATAACTTTTTTGTAATTATGTGTACGGAGCTGTATGGGGGCTCATTTTTTGGGGGGCGATTTTAACTTTTCATTGATACCATTCTGTGGTGTGTATGACATTTTGATCACTTTTTATTTAATTATTTGTAGAAAATGAAGCGACCAAATCTGCCATTTGGACACTTTTTTCTGTTTTGCCGTTTGCGGAATATATTTTTATACTTTTATACTATGGGCGTTTTCACACATCACGACACCCATGATGAGTCTTTTTTTAATTATTTAAGTTCTTTTATTTTTATTTTGGGAAAAGGGGGGCGATTTGAATTTTTGTTTTTTTATTTATTTATTTTTAACCTTTTTTTACACTTTTTTATAGTTCCCATAACAATCAATCATCTAATTGCCATTATCATAGACTCCAATGCACTTGCGCTTTCGGTTTTCAGTGCGCTCAGATGCCATGGTCAGGATTGACCACGGCATCTAAGGGGTTACTGACGGTTGCGGACATGAGCCGCAGATGTCTGCTATAAGAAGCAGGCGGCCACCTGCGGCTATGGTGCCCACAGCGCTCAGGAACGGGCACCGTCTTTAAAAACCCTGGTCGGGAAGGGGTTGAGTCACAGCAAATACAGAATTATCTCCATTTTCCCACTCAATTCTAGCCTGCATCTAGCCTTACATTGCTGACTACAGAGGAGAAACTTTTCACAACTTCATTCTAGCCGCTCTATACTGAACAAGTCTCTCTCACAGATTTACACCCCATGAAGCAAGCTCCCCAAACACACACAGCCCCCAGACTATGCCAAGTGCCCCCTCCCCTCACAGGAACGCACCCCATGACACCCTCACTGATATACACCACATTGGCCCTATTCACCCAGATCTGTACTGTAAGGCCCTGTAATTGTGCCATTTTCCACCACCCAGATATGCCACTCCACCACAAACAGACATGAACCCCACTGCCCCTGAGTGCTGCGCATGCCGCCCCTCCCCAGACCTGCACCCTCCTGACCCGCCAAGAGCTTTATATGCAGTGCTGCCCCTCACCTGCCTCCATGAGGCTTTGTGTACTGTAGGACTGCACCACATCCTCCCTCACACGGCCAGTCGCTTGCAGGCACACACAGCCCCTCCAGCAGAGCAGTGTCGGGGGAGACCACGTAGCAGTGAATAATAGCTCTTCACTCACCGCTTTGTGGTCACGTATAAACGAATCCTTCATGCAAAAAATTGGCTTTTTTATGTTGATTTACTCAAGTAATCGTTTCTGCCCTACAAAAATTATCATTTTTCAACCATTCTTTTAGTTGATTTACTTGTGTGGTTTGGGTCAGTGTCTTGCTGCAACACCCAGTATTTCATCAGCTTGAGGTCATGGAATTCTGCCCTTATAATCTCATGTAATATGTTTTCATAACCTCCGAATTCATTACGCCCCCAATGATCACAAGTCCCTGACACAGCAAAGCAGGACCAAAACATGATTCTCCTTCCAGCGTGTTCTGTGCCAGTCTTGATAGGCCATGTGCTGCTGAAGGATGCATTTATGTATGATGAGGTCGCCATAAATTAAATTTATCAGCCAGATACAAATCTACTCCAGCTCATAGCTTACCTGTAAATGTTCCAGGCCCAATGGACACAACCACACCACAACCCACCTTTGGAAACTGGCGAGGGTGGCATAAAAATGCCAATTGTGACAAAATTTTGTCACAAAGGTTTAAAGTGTTTTAAAGCCAAAACAAGAATAAACAGGAAGAAGATAAAATCTCCCCCATTGTCTTTAACCACTTAAGCCCCCCTAGCTTAAACACCCTTAATGACCAGGCCACTTTTTACAATTCCGCACTACACTACTTTCACCGTTTATTGCTCCGTCATACAACTTACCACCCAAATGAATTTTACCTCCTTTTCTTCTCACTAATAGAGCTTTCATTTGGTGGTATTTCATTGTTGCTGACATTTTTACTTTTTTTGCCATTAATCAAAAATGACCGAAATTTTTGCAAAAAAATGACATTTTTCACTTTCTGTTGTAAAATTTTTCAAAAAAAACTACCCGTATTTTTCGCCCTATAAGACGCACCGGCCTATAAGACGCACCTGGGTTTTTGAGGAGAAAAATAAGAAAAAAAATATTTTTAACCAAAAGGTGTGCTTTTGAAGTAATGGTGGTCTGTGCATGACAGTATTATGGGGGGGATCTGTGGATGGCACTGTTATGTGGGGGAGATGTGGATGGCACTGTGATGGATGGGGGATCTGTGGATAGCACTGTGATGGGGGGATCTGTGGATAGCACTGTGATGGGGGGATCTGTGGATAGCACTGTGATGGGGGCATTTATGAATGACACTGTAATGGATTGATCTGTGGATGACACATATATAGCATCTTATGCTATATGTGTCATCCACAGATCACCCCAATTACAGTGTCATCCACAGGTGCCCCCTTTCTAAAAACATCTGGCCCATGGCTGCTAGAGCGGAGCCTGCAACATGGCGGGCGGCTCGCCGCTAACAGCGTGACTGCTTGTATAACATTTAAAATCTTTAATTATGTCCCTTATTTCCTAAAGCCTAGGACTAGCGCTTGCTAACCTGCTATAACGATCTTCAGCAGGCAGAGTGCGGCGGCAGGCTGGTGTGTAACGTCCTCACTGACGCCATCTGCCTGCTCCTCCTGCTTCATTCATAAAGTGAAAGGAGCAGGCAGATGACGCCAGTGAGGACGTTACACACCAGCCTGCCGCCGCACCGCTCTGCCTGCTAGAGGATCGGTATAGCAGGTTAGCAGAGCGCTACTGTCCTGGGCTTTTAGGAAATAAGGGGACATAATTAAAGATTTTAAATGTTATACAAGCAGTCACGCTGTGAGCTGGCGGGCCGCCCGCCACGTGTTGCCAGGCTCCGCCCCTCCTCCTTCCATGCTGATACATCGCAGGCTGTGCGATGTATCGGCTTCAGCTATAGGAAAATGGTAGTATTCGCCATATAAGACGCACTGCCATTTTCCCCCCACTTTTGGGGGGAAAAAAGTGCGTCTTATATGGCGAAAAATACGGTACATTTCTATATAAATTTTTCTCTAAATTTATTGTTCTACATGTCTTTGATAAAAAAAATCCAATAAGTGTATATTTATTGGTTTGGGTAAAAGTTATAGCGTTTACAAACTATGGTGCAAAAAAGTGAATTTCGGCATTTTGAAGCAGCTCTGACTTTCTGAGCGCCTGTCATGTTTCTTCAGATGCTAGAATGTCAGGAAAGTATAAATACCCTCCAAATCACACCATTTTAGAAAGAAGACACCCCAAAGTATTCGCGGAGGGGCTTGGTGAGTTCATGTATCATTTCATTTTTTTCACAAGTTAGCGGAAAATGACACTTTCTGAGAAAAAAAAAAAAGTTTCAATTTCTGATAACTTCTGGCAAAAAAATAAAAATCTCAGACGGACTCACTATGCCCCTCAGTGAATACCTTGGGGTGTCTACTTTCCGAAATGGGGTCATTTGTGGGGTGTGTTTACTGTTCTGGCATTTTGGGCGGGCTAAATTGTGAGCCGCCATGTAAAACCTAAAGGTACTGTTGAATTTGGGTCCTTTGTGCACTCAGGCTGCAAAAGTGTCACTTATGTGTATCGCCGTACTCAGGAGAAGTAGGGCAATGTGTTTGGGGTGTATTTTTACATACACCCATGTTGGGTGAGAAATATCTCTGTAAATTGTCAACTTTGTATAAAATTTTTTAAAAGTTGTCGTTTACAGAGATATTTTTCACACAAAGTATGGGTATATATAAAAATACACCCCAAAACACATTGCCCTACTTCTCCTGAGTACGGCGATACCACATGTGTGCCACTTTTTGCAGCTTGGGTGCGCAAAGGGCCCTAAAACCAATGAGTACCTTTAGGATTTCACAGGGCATTTTTACGCATTTGGATTCCAGACTTCTTCTCACGCTTTAGGGGCCCCTAAAATGCCAGGGCAGTATAAATACCCCACATGTGACCCCATTTTGGAAAGAAGACACCCTAAGGTATTCTGTGAGGGGTATGGTGAGTTCATGTAAAATTTTATTTTTGTCACAAGTTAGTGGAATATGAGACTTTGTAAAAACAAAATTAAAAAACAAAAAACAATTTCCGCTGACTTGTGCCAAAAATAAAAATTCTGTGGACTCACCATGCCCCTCACAGAATACCTAGTGCTTCTTTCCAAAATGGGGTCACATGTGGGGTATTTATACTCACCTGGCATTTTAGGGGCCTCTAAAGTGTGAGAATCCAAATGCATAAAAATGGCCTGTGAAATCTAAAGGTACTCATTGGTTTAGGTCTCTTTGCGCATCTTGGCTGCAAAGTGTCACACATGGTATCGCCGCATTCAGAGAAGTAGGGCAATGTGTTTGGGGTGTATTTTACATATACCCATACTTGTGTGAGAAATATCGCTGTAAACGACAACTTTTAATTTTTTTATTCAAAGTTGTCAATTTACAGAGATATTTCTCTCACCCAGCATGGGTATATGTAAAAATACACCCTAAAACACATTGCCCTACTTCTCCTGAGTACGGCGATACCACATGTGTGACACTTTTTGCAGCCAAGATGCGCAAAGGGGCCCTAATTCCAATGAGTACCTTTAGGAGGGCATTTTTACGCATTTTCTTCTCACGCTTTAGGGCCCCTAAAATGCCAGGGCAGTATAAATACCTCACATGTGACCCCATTTTGGAAAGAAGACACCCTAAGGTAATCCGTGAGGGGCATGGCGAGTTCATAGAAGATTTTTTTTGGCACAAGTTAGTGGAAATTGATTTTTTATTGTTTTTCTCACAAAGTCTCCCTTCCGCTAACTTTTGACAAAAAGTTTAATTTTTCATGGACTCATTATGCCCCTCAGCGAATACCTTGAGGTGTCTTCTTTCCAAAATGGGGTCACATGTGGGTATTTATACTGCCCTGGCATTTTAGGGGCCCCAAAGCGTGAGAAGAAAAATGCGTAAAAATGCCCTCCTAGCAGTACTCATTAGGTTTAGGCCTTTGCGCATCTTGGCTGCAAAAGTCACACATGTGGTATCGCCAGCACTCAGGAGAGTAGGGCAATGTGTTTAGGGTGTATTTTTACATATACCCATGTTGGGTGAGAGAAATATCTCTGTAAATTGACAACTTTGAATAAAAAATTAAAAAGTTGTCAGCTACAGAGATATTTCTCACACAAAGTATGGGTATATGTAAAAATACACCCCAAAACACATTGCCCTACTTCTCCTGAGTACGGCGATACCACATGAGTGACACTTTTTGCAGCCAAGATGCGCAAAGGGGCCCTAAAACCAATGAGTACCTTTAGGATTTCACAGGACATTTTTACGCATTTGGATTCTCACGCTTTAGGACCCCTAAAATGCCAGGGCAGTATAAATACCCCACAAGTGACCCCATTGTGGAAAGAAGACACCCTAGGTATTCCGTGAGGGGCATGGCGAGTTTACAGAAAAAAAAATTTGGCACAAGTTAGCGGAAATGGTATTTTTTTTTTTTTTTTTTTACAGTCTCACATTCCACTAACTTGTGACAAAAATAAAATTTTGCATGAACTCACCATACCCCTCACGGAATACCTTGGGGTGTCTTCTTTCTAAAATGGGGTCACTTGTGAGGTTTTTGTACTGCCCTGGCATTTTAGGGGTCTCCGCAATCATTACACGTATGGCCAGAATTAGGAGTTTTTGCGATTCTCCTTATATTGACCATACGGGTAATGAGAATTTTTTTCCGCTCAGCCTCTGCGCTGAAAGAAAAAAATGAACGTCACAGATTTTTCCATTCACATTGATCAATGTGGATGAAAAAATCTCTAAAAATGTGCAAAAAAAAGAGGGAAAAGCTATAAAGCTGCGATCGCTAAGGGACCCTAAGGCCTCATTCAAGCTGTCCGCAATTCTGTTCCGCAAAATTTTGCGGAACAGAATTGTGGATACATTCAATTCTATGGGGACAGACTTTGTCCCGCTCGGATCCGTAATTGCGGATCCGTAATTGGAGATCCGCAAAGTATAGAACATGTCCTATTCTTGTCCGCAACTGCGGACAAGAAAAGGCATTTTCTATATAGTTCTGGCAATGTGCGGATCCGCAAAATGCGGAAAGCACATTGCTGGTGTCCGTGTTTTATGGATCCGCGGATTTGCGGATCCGTGATCCGCAAAACACATGCGGACATCTGAATGAGCCTTACAGGGGTGATCAGTGACAGGGGGTGACAGGGGTGATCAGGGGGTGACATGGGAGATCAGGGGTTAATCAGTGACAGGGGGTGGTGGGTGGGTGGGGGCGGTGGGGGGTTGTGTGGTGATTGGTGCACTTTGATATTTTTTCTCTGGTGGTCCCAAGCAAAGGGACCACCAGAGAAGCGGGCAGCAAGCAGATCAGACGCTGTTCACAGAACAACGTCTGATCTGCGATTTTTTCTGCCATATACAGCCTGCCAGCGCACGATCGGCGCTGGCAGGCTGTAGTATAACTACATGCGAGCGCGCCGATGGCGCGCATTGCGCATGTGCGGGCGCGTCCTCGCGTCATTTCGCGTGATGACGCCTAGATGCGTCCGATCAGAGCTACAGGGCCGCCGCCAGGACGCAATCCTGCGTGCGGCGGTCCTGTAGCAGTTAAAGGGCTTCTGTCACCCCCGATTTAGCAATTTTGAGTAGTGGACATTAGCTATTTGCTAATGTCCGCTGAGTTCATACATATTACTATTACCTCTCTCTGTGCTCTAAATTCTGTAAAAATTGCACTTTTATGTTATGCTAATTTCTTCACTACCAGCAAGTTGGGCGGTTACTTGCTGGTAGCCGCCGCGTGCTCGGACTATAAACACGCCCCCTCCTCCACTTGATAGACAAGGCCAGCGAGCGCTCTTCTCCTCCCGCTGGCCCTGTCTTCCCATGAAATCCCGCGCCTGCGCCGTAACGGTCTTCATTCGGCGCAGGCGTTCTGAGTGAAGGACGGGCACTTGCCACCCATTTTAGAAACTAAACCCTCAAGGTATTCAAAACTGATTTTACAAACTTTCTTAACCCTTTAGGTGTTCCACAAGAACTAAAGGAAAACGTAGATCAAATGTGGATCAACTAGCAGAATGACAGGCCGAACTGGATGGACACATGTATTTTTTCGGCCTTATGTACTATGTTACTAAATGAAATTTAAGAATTTCCCTTTTCTGGCAGATTTTCCATTTTAATACATTTTTTTTCACTAATAAAGCAAGGGTTAACAGCCAAACAAAGCTCAATATTTATTGCCCCGATTCTGTAGTTTGCAGAAACACCCCATATGTGGTCATAAACTGCTGTATGGCCACATGGCAGGGCACAGAAGGAAAGGAACGCCATATGGTTTTTGGAGGGCAGATTTTTCTAGGGTTAATTTTAAGTTGCCATGTCACATTTGAAGACCCCCTGATGCACCCCTAGAGTAGAAACTCCAAAAAAGTGACCCAATTTTGGAAACTACAGGATAAGGTGGCAGTTTTGTTGGTACTATTTTAGGGTACATATGATTTTTGGTTGTTCTATATTACACTTTTTGTGAGGCAAGGTAACAAAAATTAGCTGTTTTGGCACATTTTTTTTTTTTATTTACAATGTTCATATGACAGGTTAGATTATGTGCTATTTTTATAGAGCAGGTTGTTACGGACGCGACAATACCAAATATGACTACTTTTTTGGGTTGTTTGTTAAGTTTTACATAATAAAGCATTTTTGAAAAAAAAAATTTTTTTGTGTCTCCATATTCTGAAGGCATTTATTTTTTTATTTTTTGGGAGACTGTCTTATGTAGTAGAATTGTTGCGATACCAAAATTTTGATTCGGTTTCGATACCATAAAAAAGTATTTCGATACCACGCGAAAAAAATAAAAAACGCCAAAAAAAGTCACGTGCATTCCACATTTTATGGAACGGCCGGCCCATAATACAACAGTCCTATCCTATTTTTTGGGCGGACAAGGCGACTAAAAGAAAATGGCGAATCGTGTAGTTTTTATTTTATTTTTTCTTTAACAATGCGGGCGTTCACCACATAAAAGAGGATTTTTTTTAATAGTTTGGACTTTGACGTGGCGATATGTAATATTTTATTTATTTATTGTTTATATATTTTATATGTAAAATTGGGAAAGGCAGTGATTTATACTCAATATTTCGGTGTACTTTTTTTGAAATTTTATTTATTTTTTTACAGTTTATCAACTTTTCCCCCCCTTAGGGGCAAGAACCTGGGATCATTTTCATGCTATTCACCTGAGAGGTTAACTGCCGCGGATTGCATCGCTCAGTGACAGGCAGGGTGCTGGCAATGTATTCCTGCTGCCTGCGTTTGTATATGAATGGTTACTCGTCATTGGTGGCCAGTGCTCCCGCCCCTCTCGTTCTATTGGTGGCAGCGGCAGCACAGGGGGAGGGAGAGACTGCTTACTTCTCCCCGTGCTGCCGGGGAGAACATGGCCGCGCTGAGAGCAGCGCAGCCACGTTCTCTGATACTGGGCTGTCCGGCAGCACAGCCTAGTATCGATAAAACACCAATCCTCGTATCGAGAAAAGTATCAAATGGGTATCGAAAGTTCGATACCCGCAACAACCCTATTATGTAGGGGCAATTTATTTATTATTTTTTTTTGGGTGAGTTGACAGTTTGATTGGTATTTTGAGGTGCGTATAACTTTATCGCTTGGCATTACACTTTTTGTGATATAAGGTGACAAAAAATGGCCTTGACAGCATTTTTTTTTTCCAGTGTTCACCTGAGGGGTTAGGTCATGTTGTATATTTATAGAGCAAGTTGTTACAGACGCGACGATGCATAATATGTCTTCTTTTTTTCTTTTACATTTAACACAATAAAAGCACTTTCGAAACAAAAAAAAACAAAAAAAAACATGTTTTATTGTCTCAATAGGTCTGAGAGCCATAGTTTTTTTTATTTTGTGGGCAATTGTCTTAGGTAGGGGCTAATTTTTTGCGGGATGAGGTGACGGTTAGATTTGTACTATTTTGGGGGCATACGCCTTTTTGATTGCTTGGTATTGCACTTTTAGTGATGTAAGGTGACAAAAAAAGTTTTTTTTGGTTTTTTTTTGACGGTGTTCACCTCTTCGGTGTTAGGTCATGTGATATTTTTATAGAGTTGGCTGATACGGACACGGCGATACCCAATATGTCTACTTTTCTTTTTTCCCTATCTTTTTTAACTTTATTTTGGGAAAAGGACGTTTTTTTCCCCCTTAAAACTAACTTTTTTTTGTAAAACTAAATCAAGTTAGCAGGCAACACTCATATTTGGGGTTTGCTGAAAATATTAGTATGTTCATTTATTATAAAGCAATAAAATTTTAAAGATGTTTAGATACTAGATTGAACAATAGATAATGGTGATAAGTGTTAGAAAAATTGGTGAGATAGTTATCTAAAGGGAAAAAGAAGTAGGCTCTGTTGTGATTGGTAGATCTGGTACCAGGTATAGTGGAGAAATGTGTCCGTGTGGCGATTGTGTCTCAATTTAATACAGAATTTGATGTGATCTCTTTGTATGTAGAAGTAACAAGGGTTCTGGTAGAATATAGTGATACAAAAAAATTTAAAATATCTTAAAAATGCCTGTCTTTTAAGATGAAAAAAATAAAAATAAAAAAAGGTAAAAAAGAAGAAATAAAATCAATATATACATATATATAAATCCGGAGATAGGCAGCAGCACGTCCAAAGGGCTTGGCGGGTACAAAATCCTCAGGAGGACGGACAATCCTCCACACATATATAGATCCCAGAGAAGAGGCAGCTCTCCTGAGTTAAATGGTGATGACCCAATTTATTCCAAGGCAAGGTTTCAGCCTACTCCATGAGGCCTTCGTCAAGGCTTGACAAAGGCCTCATGGAGTAGGCTGAAACGTTGCCTTGGAATAAATTGGGTCATCACCATTTAACTCAGGAGAGCTGCCTCTTCTCTGGGATCATATATATTTTGAGAGTTCTTATTACTACCACATTGATTAGGTCCCAATAGTGATTCTATAGGTTAGTAGCTGGAGAATTCCTTTGTTAGATGGTAAAGTTTTCTTTGATTGTTTTGTCTCCAGATATATATCTATAGGATCCGGTGGATAAATCAGGCCGTGTAATATCTGTGAGGATGAAGGACGGTGTCCTGAGCCTAGGAGCGGCGTCCCGCACTGTCTCTGGCTCAGGATTCACTTACCCGTCTGCTGGGATTGTTCACTGTGCAGCTGCTGGTGGCGCTCTCCTTGTAGCAGGGGTCAGTCGGCTTTGGCGCCCTCGTGGATCATGTGCACTGCCCACGCGTCTGCCGTGCACATGATCCACAAGGATGCCACTGACATCGCACGTGCCGCGGTGATCGCTGGCAGCGGCACATCAAGGGTTAATGCGCCTGTATCAGTGTTTTCACAGATGCCGGCGTATGCAGCAGGGAACAGACTGTCAGTGACTGCCTGGTCCGCGCCGCTGATCGGGTGGGCGCAGCTCCTGCACCCGCTCAATCAGCATGACGTACATGTACGTCACTTGTCCTTAAGTCACGGCCAGATATGACGTACATGTACGTGATGGGTCCTTAAGGGGTTAAAATGGTCCTAAAATGATGTGTGTGTTTCCTTACCTTGTGCTTGGGGCACCGCACAGAAAAGTTTTCTTCATTTAGTAAACATTCTGCAACAAAAACAAAAAAAATTGAAAAATTAAAAAAGAAGCAGCTGCTGAAAGCCACTGCATGATTTGCTGCTTTCACACACAATATAACTGCAACAGCTAAATGTACCATTATGTGATGTTAGCTTCTCTTGCAGGGCTATGAAATCAGTTACAAAAGCAGTCTGTGCCACTTCTTTTGCCATCAAGATGTGCATCCAAACCTGGTATGTCCCAGCTTCCAGAAAATTATCCAGTGATCTTTTAATTGCATTTTTGCTGCAAATTTCAAACAGCAAAATTGCAACAGTTTAGCTGCCTTAAAGAGGATCTTTCAACGGTTCTGAGAGAACAATATCAATACCTGGCACTGTAGGGCATGTTTAGGAGATGTGATATCGCTAGTATTTTTTTCAGATATGCTGCTCCATTGCAGTGCTGTACCCCCGTTCTCTTTTGCCACCCTGTATGCTAATCAACAGCATCAATACAGGGAAGAGAAGACGGCTGAGATTCTCAGGGGGCCGTGAGCTGTCCAATCACAGCGGACCACATCACAGTCAGGGAGAAGGTGAGCTGTTTTTTCTCTCTATGGCTGTGATTGGACAGCTCACAGCCAGAGAGAAAGCGACCCCCCCATGAGAAACACGGCGGTCTGCTCCTCCCTGTACGGATTCTACCGATTAGCACACAGGGCGCCACAAAACATAACCGGGGCATAGCGGCGCAACGGAACAGCAGATCTGAAAAATAGCAATATCATATCTCCTAAACATGCCCTACAGTGCCAGGTAGAAAACTACAGCTAAAACGCAAAATCTTCACATAAAATACTATCTCTGATGCAACCCCAAGGCATAGGTAGTTTCTCTAGGGATTTGCAGGGACCTCACGAATCATCATGCAATGTGCTCTTCCTCCTCTATTCTAGTTTCATGCATATGAATATAGATTTCTGATTTTATCTAATTTCATAGCAAACCAGTGCCTTTACAAGTGTCCATGAAGCCCACAGTAGTGTTTACCGCCTTTGGTCAAAATGTTTACTATAGAACAAAAAACACTGCATCATGTCTACTATTATAAAAGTATGGTGGTTACATTACATGGGGTGTTAGATTACATATAGCTCATATACTGTACGTTTATAGAATGCCAAAATGCCTTGCTGTCCCTTTAAAGGGGTTATCCAAATTCTAAAACATGCCCCTCAATGCCCGAGCCCCTCATATAGATTATACTAACCCCTCTCTCCGGCACCTGCGATGCTCCTGATCCCCGCCGCTGCCTCTCCCCGTCACACGTATCAAAACATCTGGTGATGAAGGGGGTAAGCCAATGGCAGGCTGCGACGGGGACGAGCCACCCACCATCACCCACAATGCTATTAGAATCTAATACATTAGCAGTGGAGTCTATGGATATTGCCACAGGCAGGCTCTCTATAGGAACTAGTGTACGGCAGTCTAGTGTCACTCAGGAGGACTTAGGCTGCTGCACACTACAGCCGGCACCCCCTATCCTTGACCATGGCATCTGAGGGGTTAAATGTGTGCAATCAACATTAGTCCAGACATTGCTTCAATTTACGTTACTGTTTACACTGTACATATTTCACACTGAACAACTTGTCAAATGAGTTGTTTGCTTCGGTTACGTGGATATCTTATATTACCATTCAGAAATTATTGTCTTGCAAATCTATTTTATACCTAAATTGCATTAGCATACTACTTCTGTATACTAGTTCATTCTGGTCTGTGTCTCACAGGCTGTGGTGAGGGTACACTAGCAGGATTACTGAACTTACAGACCTGTAGTCCTTTCTAGGTTCTCAGGACTGACTGCAGAGGGCTACCGGGCCTCGGCCTGGGAAGTATTTTACTGTGGTCAATCCAGACCACAACATCTGAGTAAACTTTCCCTGGGGTCAGAACGGCTTCCTCGCACAGAGACTGGGGAATACGTTTGTTTGTAGTGATAGGCTGGAACCTGAAAGAGGCTACCAGGTCTATCATGTGTATATTCCAACATAGGCCTGCAGGTGGCAGTGTTACATTACAATATACTGAATTTCCCATATACTACTTTATTTACAGTAGTATGTGGGAGAAGCAATGTAATGATTGCACATATACAACATATATTTAAAAAATGCTGCAACAGAAAACAAAAATGGCAAAATTTGCATTTTTTCATTGTTTTACCTCCCACACTACAAAAAGGTATCAATAAAAACTACACATCACCCTGCAAAAAATGAGTCCTCACACAGCTCCAAAGCTATGGTGGTCGGAATATGGCGTTTTTTCTTCAAGGTTAAAAACATAAGTATATCAATGTGATATCGTTGTAATCGTACTGACCTGGAGAATGAAGGGAACATCAGCAAACTAAAACTTATTAAACTATGGCACAATCCCCCCCCTTTTTTTTTATTCCACTGCAGGTAGAATTTTTCTCCAGCTTCCCACCACATCATAAGCAGTATTAAAGGGTGACATTGGAAAATGTCCCACAAAAAACAAGACCACGTAAGACTATATAAAAAGAGAAATAAAAAAAATAAAAAAAGTTATGGCTCCAGGAAGTTAGGGAGTAAAGAAAATGAAAAATTAAACTTCCAAAACCTTGCCTGGTATTTTTCTCTCATAGACATCCATTGTTTTTGTAAAAGAATATAAGTGCAATGTGTGTTGATGTTTTTACTGTGTTTTTTTTTTAACCCTTTCAGGACAGGGACATTTTCCATTTTCATTTTATAGTCCCAGCCTCCCAGAGCCATAACTTTAATTTTCCAGTCCCATAGCCATATGAGGGCTTGTTTTTTGAGGGACAAGTTGCACTTTTTAATGGCCTCATTTACAGTTTCATACAATGTAGTGGAAAGCTGGTAAAAAAAACTCAAACGGGGTGGAATTGGATAAAACCACAATTCTGACGCAGTTTTATGGGTTTTGTTTTTACAGCGTTTCCTATGCGGTAAAACTGACCTATTAACGCTGTATTAATTATGACCCATTAATGCCATATAACTGACCTATTAACTGACATATTAAGTCCCTCGTAACATTTTTATGTCTATGGAGCTGTGTGAGGGCCAATTTTTTGCGGGATTTACTGTAAGAACAGGAAACCTGTGGAAGAGTCCCCACAGGTGCTGGTCACAGCAGGAATAGTATGCACAAATGCAGGTTACAAATTCCTATTCTTGTCCGCAAAAAGGAAAAGAATAGGACGTTCTTTTTTCTTTCGGAGCTGCAGAACGGATACATATTAGACATACATTGAAGTGAATGGTAGAAAAAATAATGCAGATCGGATGCGGACCGAAATTACGGTCCTGTGCATGAGGCCTAAAATGAAACTCGTCACGTTGAACATGGAGACTAAGCTGCAGGCTATAGAGCAGGAGGAGCTGGGATTTCCATCAGTGACTGTGAACCAGGAGCGGCTCTAAACACAGACCAGGTGCAGGTCTTTCCCTTATGTCAGTGGAGGCTCCAATCACTGATGGAAATCACTGACCAAAGCACGGACGTGTGAATGAGGCTTTACTGAATCTTTTCCCACAAAACTATCAGTCTGCTCAGTTCCTCCTGCTCCATAAAATGCTGCCTGCCGATTAAGCTGCATTTTCATTGTGACCAGTCTCCTTTATGGAGAACATATAGCTGACTAAGAAACCTAAAGAAATTGTCAGCCTCTGCTAAAAATTACTACTAATACCATGATTAGCATCTGCCTTAGAGAACAGCTATGGAAAGGAGGAGATAAATGCTTATTGTTATGTTCTATACAACTTATCTGGTAGTCATTAATTCCGCCCTTACCTGAGTCCATGGCACATGGGAAGTGATAGCAGCAGACACAACCCTTATTGAAGCAGCCCAGGGTGGCTCCAGGCTCCTGGCAGTGAGCACAGATCTAGGCAAGAAACCATAGTTATCATAAGTTAACAGTAAATACATCTGGCTGCTGTGCCCTCAGCAGAAGCTAGCAGCGTCAACAATTCCCAAACATTGTGTGCCACGCGCACAGATCGCAGTAAACTGACAACAAACTGGTCAACCCCACTTCAAGACTTTAGCATCCCTCTTTTTTAAAGGGAATCGGTCTCCAGGTTTATGCTGTCCTGTCTGAGGGCAGCCGAAAGTAAAACCCTGATTTCAGCTCTGGGTCACAATGTTTTTTATTGTGTGTAGTGGTTTTCATAAAATCACTGCTTATCAGTAGCAGCGGGAGCCAAGTGCAAGAGTCCTCACATTCCTGAGCGGCAGACTCTCCCGGTGGGTGGGGAGCCGGAGTCCACAAATATCGACTCAAGAGCATGCGCTCATCACTGGGCTCGGCTCTGGAATCAGCTCTGTGGCAATTTTATGAGAACTACTGCAAGAAAAAAAGTAAATGAATGGAATTGAGGTTTCTGTCATGGCGCAGCATAACCCTGGCAGAAGATTCCAATTACCAAATCATTTGTTTTTACTCAATGGTAGTTTAGCAGTCTAAAGTTTATACCTGCTGCTGGAAATCAAATATGTGCACTGACTTAACCCCTTAGTAACCAAATTACACCTTTTATGACTAGGGGCCTAAAAGGGGTTGTCTCGGCATTTATCATGTAGGGAAAGTTAATACAAGGCACTTACTAATGTATTGTGATGGTCCATATTGCTTCCTCTGCTGGCTGGGTTAATTTTTCCATCTCTTTATACATTGCTTGTTCCCATGGTTATGACCACCCTGCAATTCTTCAGCGGTGGTCGTGCTTGCACAATATAGGAAACAGACCCGTCGTCTCTGGTGGCTGGGACCGCGGGAGTGCTTATAGTCCAGCACCCTTTTCTATAATGTGCAACAGCGACCAAAGTTGCTGGATTGTAGGTTGGTCATAACCATGGAAACGAGCAGTGTATAATGTGATGGAAAATATAATCCAGCCAGCAAAGGAGGCAATATGGACAATCACAATACATTAGTAAGGGACTTTTATTAACTTTCTCTATATGATAAATGCCACTTGCTTTAGTGACACAACCCCTTTTAACCCCTCAAAGACCAGGCCTATTTTCATTTTGGATTTTTCCTTCCTACGTTTCAATAACCGTAACTTTTTTTTTTTTCATTCACATAGCTATATGCGGGCTTACTTTTTGCAGGATACCATGCATTTTATAATGCTACCATTTAATTTACCATGTTTTTTTTGGAAAACGAGAAAAAAAATTCGGTGTGGTAAATTAAAAAACAAACACCCAATTCCGCCAATGTTTTTGGGGTTTTGACATCACAGAGTTCACACTTTTGTTTTACCACTTAAAAAAAAAAAAAACAGAGCTACAGAGCTGTATGAGGGCTTGTTTTTTTAAGTAACGAACGGTATTTTTTATTGGTACCATTTTTGTGGTATGTATGATTTTATCACCATTATTACTTTTTTTTGTTGGGGGGGTACAAGATGACAAAAAAATTGCGTATCGTGTGTTTTCCATTTTATTCCCGTTACAGCATTCACCAATCAAGAATTAATTTTCTATATTTTAATAGTTCAGACATTTTTGGACGCGGCGAATCCTAATATGTATTTTTTTAATTGTTTATGTATTTTTATATGTAAAATTGGGAAAGGGGAGTGTTTTAAACTTGAATATATTGTTTGTTTTTTTTAAAATTTATTATTATTATTAGCCCCCAAAGGGTGCTAGCACATGGGCTCTTTTGATCCCCTCTCTATTAGGCTACATGCACACGACCAAGGGTGTTTTGCAGTCCGCAAAACACGGAAGCTGCTCCGCGTTTCGTTCCGAAATTTGCGGAACGGAAAGCGGCCCATTATAAAAATGCCTATTCTTGTCGGCCAAACGGACATGCTCTATTTTTTTTGCGGGGGCACGGAACGGAGCAATAGATGCGGACAGCACACGGAGTGCTGTCCGCATCTTTTGCGGCCCCATTGAAGTGAATGAGTCCGCGCCTGAGCCGCAAAATATGCGGCTCGGACGCGGACCACTACGGCCGTGTGCATGAGGCCTTAGGGTGAATAGGATTTTTACATTCTCCATTCTGAGCTATGCCTCGTGAATAGCTCAGTATGGAGAAAGCCATGGCAGGCTTGGAGCGCTTCAGCAGTGTCCAGGCTGCCATGGCAACTGATCAAAGCCCCACGATTTCACTGCGGAGGCTCCGATCGGAAGGCAGAGGGAGCCACATCCTTCTGTCTTCACTCACAGGTGCCGTCATCAGTGTTGATCACGGCGCCTGAGGGGTTAAACGTCAGTGCGGGCAGGTGCTGACTGTATCCTACAGCCTGCATCCACCATGTATGGAGTGGGCCCTCTGCAGAGGTCTGCTCCATACATCTCCTCACAAGTCATCACATACATGTACGTGATAATGAGTGAAGGGGTTAAAGAAGCACTCCCACAAAAAGGTTTATTCTCTGACCTGATAGAAAGGTACATGATGTAAACTGTAGTGAATGTAATCTTCTTACCAGTGACTAGTTTTGTGATTTATAACCTCTCTTCTGATCCTCGGCTGTATCATGTGACCAGCACTCTGACTTCCTGTCCTGTGTCAGTTGGAGATCAGTTACCTCTCTATTCATTCCTATGAGACCGACATTGAGGCTCCCATAGGAATACATAGAGATACTGGTTTTCTGTCCACAAATAAGATGCTGTGTTATTTGGAGAGGTAGAATGCTGGTCACATGACACAGGCGAGAATCAGAAGGGAGGTTACAACTCACAAATCACAGTCACTGGTAAGAAGATTACCTTCACTACAGTTTACATAATGTGCCTTTCTAACAGGTCAGAAAAAATATTTTTGTGGGAGTGCTTCAAGCTAGGCCTAGTCTAAGCGCTACACAGATCTCCTGTGAACCGAAGAGCAGTAGCTCCCGTTCACTACTACAGGCTGGGGCCCTCCGGCAACCACCTTACCTGCTCTGTTCCAGGTGTAGATGCATGTCCCAGAGCTGGGACCTGGGACCCACACCCATCAGAAAATGTGTATATGCCCCCATAGTCTCAGATGGAATACCCCTTTAAGTGTAAAAAAAAACAAAAAAGTGAAAAACGAATAGAAAAAAATAAAAGCTATAAAAATTCGAATCACACCTCTTTTCCCATTTTAAAAATAAACAAAAAAATAATAATTAGCATCGCTGCATCCCATAACACCCATACTAGGGGTGGGTTCACATTTAACCCGTTGGGGGGCGGGGAGAAGGATACAGAAGCATAGCACACTTTTCTATCCTGCAGAGTCCGGTAAAAACGTATGTGTTAACTTTTTTTTTTTTTTTTACAATTGAACTCTATGGTGAACAGACTCCAATGTATGACGTCCATCTGAAGCATCCGTTAACCACCTCCAGACCGCCTAACGCAGGGATGATTCCTGCGGGCGGCTGGGATGTTCCTCCTTGATGCGCCATCTCGTGAGAGGTGAGATTTCCTGTGAACCCGCGCACGTTCACAGGAACGCGTCGGGAGGAAGTTTAACTACAGCCTGCCAGCGCTGATCATGCGCTGGCAGGCTGTAGATCTTAAAAAAACGCCATCTAAATCGCATATCAGACGCCGTTTTGTAAACAGCGTCTCATATGCCTTCTGCCCGCTCCTCTGGTGGTCCCTTTTGCTTGGGACCACCAGAGGACACAGTCAGCTATGTAAGTGCACCAATCCCCACACACCAACCCTTAACCCCCCTCCCCCCCTGTCACTTATTAACCCCTTATTAACCCCTGATCACCCCATATTAACTCCCTGATCACCCCCCTGTAAGGCTCCATTAAGACGTCCGTATGTGTTTTACGGATCCGCAAAACACGGACACCGGCAATGTGCTTTCTGCATTTTGCGGATGCGCGCATTGCCAGAACTATATAGAAAATGCCTTTTCTTGTCCGCAATTGCGGACAAGAATAGGACATGCTCTATCTTTTGCGGAGCTGCGGCCTAATGTTTTGGGGCCGAAACCCGGAAGTTCGCGGCCGCAGCTCCGCAAATGCTGATGCGGAGAGCACATAGTGGGCTCTCCGCATCACCGCCGGCCCCATTCACACTGAATGGGTCCGCATCTATTCCGCAGAATTGCGGAATAGATGCGGACATTTTTGCGGACGTGTGAGTGGGGCCTT
Source organism: Bufotes viridis (assembly GCA_033119425.1). Lineage (NCBI taxonomy): Eukaryota > Metazoa > Chordata > Amphibia > Anura > Bufonidae > Bufotes > Bufotes viridis. The sequence goes on along the minus strand of CM065596.1, from coordinate 100,307,337 downwards.
ACTTCGCAAGCACTCCATTGTCCTTTCCCCTCTTTTTTTTTTGCACATTTTTTGGCAGAGATTTTTTCATCCACTTTGATTGATGCAAATGAAGAAATCTGTGCCGGAAAAAAGAAATCTCATTACCCGTATGCTCAATATAAGGAGAATAGCAGAAACTCCTAATGCTGGCCATACATGTAATGATTGCGGAGACCCTCAAATGCCAGGGCAGTACAAACACCCCACATGTGACCCCATTTTAGAAAGAAGACACCCCAAGGTATTCCGTGAGGGGTATGGTGAGTTCATGTAAAATTTTATTTTTTGTCACAAGTTAGTGGAATTTACTTTTTTTTTTTTTTTAACAAGGTAAATTTCCGCTAACTTGTGCAAAAAAAAAAAATCTTCTATGAACTCGCCATGCCCCTCACGTAATACCTTGGGGTGTCTTCTTTCCAAAATGGGGTCACATGTGGGGTATTTATACTGCCCTAGCATTTTAGGGGTCCTAAACCGTGAGAAGAAGTCTGGAATCCAAATGCGCAAAAAAGCCCTCCTAAAAGGTACTCATTGGAATTTGGGCCCCTTTGCGCACCTAGGCTGCAAAAAAGCGTCACACATGTGGTATCGCCGTGCTCAGGAGAAGTAGGGCAATGTGTTTTGGGGTGTATTTTTACATATACCCATGCTGGGTGAGAGAAATAGCTCTGTAACTTGACAACTTTGGTCCCAGTGCCTGGGTATTTGTCAGCCCGTTATCTAAGGTGCCCGGGTGCAGGGCCGGCGCGTCCTATAGGCGGACTAGGAGTGCTGGCCCCCCTCATGCTGCAGCCGCCCGATCGTTCTATATCAGGTATGTCCAAACTCCGGCCCTCCAGATGTTGCAAAACTACAACTCCCATCATTCCTGGACAACCTACAGAAGAGCATGATGGGAGTTGTAGTTCTGCAACACCTGGAGGGCCAGAGTTTGGACATGCCTGCTCTATATAGAGCGTCAGGCGGCTGCAGCACTGCTCAGGCTGGAGCGTCCATGAGGGCGCACCGCCCGGGCGCAGCATGAAGAGAGGGACTGACAGGAGGGAAGCGCTCAGCGCTCCCTCATTGTAGCGTGGCCGAACCCTGTATGGTCCGCGGGTACAGGGAGCATCTGTCTCCTGTACCCGGCCGGACTGACAGTGTGCACTTCCTGTCAGTCCGCCCGGGTACGGGAAACTAAAGCTCCTGTGCCCCTGGACCATACAGAGCTCGGCCACGCTACACTAGAGGTAGCGGAGGGAGTGGGGAGAAAGAGAATGACAAGGGAGGGGAGAATGAAAAGGGGGGAAGAGAAAGACAAAGGGGGTGGGGAAGAGAATGACAAGAGGGGGAAAGAGCTGGGGGTTGTAGTGATTCGGGGACTGCAGAGGCTGAGCCCCAGCTGGGGGTTGTAGTGATACAGAGACTGCAGAGGCTGAGACCCAGGTGGGAGTTGTAGTGATGTAGGGACTGCAGAGGATGAGTGCCAGCTGGGGGTTGTAGTGCTCAGTAATGTGTCATGGTGCCCGCTGTGTTTATGCCCTCCGGACCCCTCTGCCCTCCCCTCCGGACCTTGTAATCATTGAAAGGGTTTCCACATGTCATGGCGTCCGCCAGGGGCGATTACTTTGATTGAAGAGGGGAAGCACTATGGGGGCCCTATATACTGGCACATTATGGGGGGCACTATGGAGAAGAGGGGAAGGACCACTATGGGGGCCCTATGTACTGGCATGAATCATTGGTTGGCTCTATGGAGAAGTTGGGGGGGAGTAGAAGCCCTATGTGGGCATCTACTGGGGGCTTTATGACTCGGCTTTGTTAGCTGGCTCCTAGATTCCAAGGAAATTTGTCAAAACCCTGTTTTGTGGGACAAGTTTTACTTTCTAATGCCACCATTTATTATGGCATACAATGTGGTGGGAAGCGGGAAAAAAATTCCAAATGAGTTGGAATTGGGAAAAAAATTTATAAATAAATTCTCCACCGTTTTATGGTTTTTGTTCCCACAGCGTTCCATTTGTGGTACAACTGACCCGTGCCCTTCATTCTCTGGGTCAGAACGATTACAACAAAACCACATGTATGGTTTTTTTATGTCTAAATAGTGTAAAAATAAATTTAAACTTTGAAAAAAAAAATTGTTACATCACCATATTCTGACCCCCATAACTTTTTTTTATAGGCTCATTTTTTATAGGACAGTCTGTAATTTTTATTGATACCATTTTTTTTAAAACATTTTATTAAATTTTTTGGGGGTAAGAGAAGCAATTAAAAATGGCAAATTGGCCATTTTGACCATTTTTTCCGTTATACCATTCGCACTATTGAAAAAATATTTTTAGATTTTAATTGTACAGACTTTTTCGGTCACGGTGATACCCATGATGTTTAAATTTCTTATTTATGTATATATATATATATATATATATATATATATATATATATATATATATATTTATTATACGGAAAGGGGGCAATTTAAACATTTTCAATTTTTTATATATTTTGAAACAGTTTTTTTTAACTTTTTTGTTATGATTTTGGAGCTCACATTTGAGCCTACAAAATCAATATTTTTTGTTTTTAATTGTGAACATTCATGGATTTTTTACATCCAATGAAATGTCAGAGTTGGCCTGCCAAAATAAGAATTGCAGCTTAAATGTCCTAGGTCTCTTACCTAGTTCAATTACTGGCATCTTTATTGGCCGCAAAGAATGCCTCTAAAAAGCCAAGAAGAGTGAGCCTCCGAGTTTTTCACCCTTTAGATGCGGTGATCTCGCTTGATCACGGCATCGAAAGGCTTTAATTACCGTGATTGGCAATTTAACAGCAGAGAACGCCGGCCATGAAGCCCGCCGCACGTGCGAGCGGGTGCCATGTTTGCCCATGTACTGCACTGGTAGCGAAGGGGTTAAAGTATTAAAACACAACAACAACAAAAAAAAGAATAAAAATTAAGTTATCGCTGTAATAGTACAGACTCAGAAAATGAGTTAAAGGGGTTGTCTCACGTTTTAAAGCCATTTGGTGTTTTACCACATAGGGAAAGTCATAAAGGGTATGAAACAAAAAAATTCTAGTAATAATAATAATAATAATAATAATAATAATAATAATAATAATAAATGATCCTAACAATGAATCCTTAAGGCTATATTTACATGGCTAAAATATGCAGCATATTCCTTAGCGTAAAACTGCCATTTTGCACAGCCGATTTTAGGTTCAAACATAATAGCCTTTTATTGGTTCTATTATCTAGAGTTGTTTCGGTACCAAAATTTTGATTCGGTATCGATACCATAAAAAAGTATTGCGATACTCGATACCATTCGATACCACGCGAAAAAAATAAAAACGCCAAAAAATCCGCGTGCATTCAACATTTTATGAAACCGCCGGCTCATAATACAACAGTCCTATCCTACTTTTTTGTGGGGACAAGGCGACTAAAAGAAAATGGCAAATCGTGCATTTTTTATTTTTCTTTTTTTTTCTTTTACGGCGTTCACCGCATAAAAGTGGATTTTTAATAGTTTGGACTTTTGAGACGCGGTGATATGTAATATTTTATTTATGTATTGTTTATATATTTTATATGTAAAATTGGGAAAGGGGTGATTTATAATTAATATTTTGGTGTACTTTAACTTTTTTTTTCTTTTTTTTTTACAGTTTATTTATTAACTATTTTCCCCTTAGGGGCTAGAACCTGGGATATTCTCATCCTATTCACCCTGATAGAGCTCTATCAGGGTGAATAGGATCTCACCCTCTCCCTGCTGCCCTGTGCTCTGTGCACACAGCAGCAGGGAGCAGACCAAGGCAGCCAGGACTTCAGAAGCGTCCTGGTTACCATGGTAACCGATCGGAGCCCCAGCATTACAGTGCTGGGGCTCCGATCACTGCCACTGCCACCAATGAGGAGGAGGTGAGGGGACCCTGTGGCCACTGCCACCAATGATTTTATTACTGGGGGAAGGGGAGGACAGGGGGCACACTGCCCACTGCCCACCAATGTTTTAATACTGGGGGCACACTGCCCACCATTGTTTTAATACTAGGGAGGGGGAGGGGGCACACTGCCCACCAATGTTTTAATACTAGGGAGGGGCGGAGCACTGGCCAGCAATGCCGAGTAGTTTCTTATATAAATGCAGGCAGAAGACACAGCCTGCCAGCACCTGCCTGTGACCGAGCGCTGCGATCAGAGGCTATTAACCCCTCAGGTGCCGCACCTGAGGGGTTAATTGCCTCTGATTGCAGTGCTGGGTCACAGGCAGGTGCTGGCAGGCTGTGTCTTCTGCCTGCATTTATATGAGAAACTACTCGGCATTGCTGGCCAGTGCTCCCGTCCCCAGCTCCGCCCCTCCTCCCGCCCCCGCTCCGCCCCCTCTCCCTCTATTGGTTGAAGCGGCAGCACAGGGGAGGAGAGACTGCCTCCTTCTCCCTGTGCTGCCGAGGAGAACATGGCCGCGCTGAGAGCGGCGCAGCCATGCTCTCCTATACTGGGCTGTGCAGTAGTGCAGCCCAGTATCGATAAAATACTTTTCCTGGTATCGAGTGCGATACCAGAGAAAAGTATCGATCGGGTATCGAAAGTTCGATACCCGAAACAACCCTATGTAAAACCACAACTCCCACCATGCCCTGCTTTAGGCCGATAGCTGTAGGCTGCCCAGGCATGCTGGGAGTTGTAGTTTTGCAACAGCTGGAGGGCCACAGGTTGGGCATCCCTGATCTACAGGAGAATGCCGTTAAAAAAAATAAAAATAATAATAATTATAAAGCCCCCCATGTTATGGATGTTAGTACACAGCAATGCAAAACATGAAAAACTATGTTTGGTATCCATTCCCCATAATAATATTACCTACACAATAGTTTTATCATATATTCCATATGGTGAACCTCGTAAAATAAAAAAAACACAAAGGAATTTTTGCCTCTAATCAACCCGAAAAATGAGAAAAAAGTGACCAGAAACCAAATGTACCCTAAAATGGTGCAAGTAAAAACTACAGATGGACCCGCATAAAAAAAATATGAGCCCCGACAGCTCAGTCAACAAAGAGTTATGGCCCTTAAAATCCATTTCAGCAAATTCCGTGTTAAAAAAATCCAGATGCCGCTCCTTCCCTTCTGAGCCCTAACATACCCAAACAGCGGTTTATAGCCACAAAGGGGTGTTGCTGTAATCAGGAGAAAATGGCTAGCACACTGTGGGGTGATTTTCTTCTGTTATCCCTTATGAAAAAGAAAGTTTGGGCCATTCTCTTGTCAGAGTGTCAGCTGTATTTTACAGCCGCCATCTTCACACAGTAAAAGAATTCTGTGGGGGTGTCACACAAGGGCCACCAAGGGCATACCTAATTTCAGGCTCCAATTTCCACATCACGAACTGTGGGGATCAGAGCCTGAAACTATTGAGGCAACTACCCTCTGATCAGTTAGTCTGTACAAAAATAAATCAGGAAGGAACTAAGTTCACACTTAAGGTACAATAACAGACAAAATAACTGAAGTGTGAACTCAGCCTGACCTGTAGTTTTCATTGGTATTATTTTAGGCTACATATGACTTTTTTTTTTATTACGTTTTCTGGTTTTTTAGGAGGAGATATAAACAATGTATAACCAGGGTGGATTAAAAAAAAAAAAAAAAAATCGGATTTGATTTAAATCGGATTTTGTTTATTTAAATCTGATTTTTTTTTCATTTAAATTGGATTTTTTATATAAAATGCTTTTTAAGGAAAATATATTACCATCCAAAGGTTATTCCATCATGAAATAAATTAGTTTTTTAATTATGTAGAATAAGGCTGCATATGTTTAATTTTTTTTTTGTAAATAAATTCCATTAATCCATTCCCAATGTCAGGCTCTTCCAGAGGTTTTTCTTAGATTATTGGGCAGTTTCTCTGCCTACAAGATATTATCACAGATGCTTGGTTTACTTTTGCAGTTCTCAAAACTGAATTTGACTCAGCAGAGATCATATGCCTCTTCTTCTCAGCAAATCTTCAACTACTTGCATATTATAAGTTATACCAGCAAGAATTAGTCTTAGGGCTACTTTCACATTCGCGTTCGGTGCGGGTCCGTCCAGTACTTGTACAGACGGAGCCACACTAAAAATACAAACCAATGGATCCGTTCAGAACGGATCGGTTTGTATTATATGTGGGAAAAAATGCTAAGTCCCAAACGGATACGTTCTGACCCCCATTAAAAGTCAATGCAAACAGATCCATCCCCATTGACTTACATCGTAAGTCAGGACGGATCCGTTTGGCTCAGCATCGCTATGCGGACACCAAAACTCTACAATCAGCGTTTTGGTGTCCGCCTCCAAAACGGAAAGGAGGCGGTATGGAGCCAAACCAGTGCATTCTGAACGGATCCCCATCCAGTCGGAATGCATTCGGGCTGAACGGATCAGTTTGGGGCCTCTTGTGAGACCTTCAAACGGATCTCACAAGCGAATCCCCAAACGCAACTGTGAAAGTAGCTTTATGTAGAAAACTACGATTTAAATCAAGCCTTACTGACTAGTGATTTAAATCATGATTTAAATCAGTTTGATTTAAATCAAATCCACCCTGTGTATAACTGACATTAGGGTTGTCACAATACCCAAATTCTGATTCAATTTCAATACCATAAAAAAGTCTTGCAATACTCGATACCATGCTAAAGAAAACACTAAATAAGCCGTGTGCATTCCACATTTTATAGTACGTCCGGCCCATAATAAAACAGTTCTTTCCTATTTTTTTTTTTTTTTTGGGGGGGGGGGGGGGGCAAGGCGACAAAAAAAAAAAGGTAAATCACGTGTTTATATTTTACTCCTGTTACAGCATTCACCGCATAGATCATCTTTAAGATTTTAATAGTTCAGACTTTTTCGGACATGGTGATACCCAATATAAAAATATATAAACAATAAAAAATAAACATATGTAAAATTGGGCAAGAGGAGTACTCAAACTTTAAACAATATTTTGGTGGGGTTTTCTTTAACTCTTTATATTTAATAACTATTAGCCACCTTAGGGGGCTAAAACCTTTGTCGGTGGGAGGGCCTGTGGCCACTGCACCATCAATGAATATAATACTAAAGAGGGTGGGGAAGCCTATTGGACACCAATGAATATAATGACTGAATGACTGGGAACAGCGAACTTTTGCACAATACTGGGGTACACAACTTTTGGATCACTTTTTATTCCATTTTATGGGAGGCAGGATAAACAAAAAATGTTGGCAGTTTTTTTTTTTTTCACACAGGATTTACAATAAGAGTTCAAGAACATGGTAGCTTTATATTACAGAGCGTTAAAGGGGTTTCCAAGATTTGAATACGTCTATTCATGATTATTATTAATCCAAAATATTAATAATTAATATTTCCTTTAACATATGGCGAGCCAGGCCCACTGCTAGGAATTTGTTTCTGTGTTTGGCTTTGGTGAAAACGTCGCTTATTCTGTGAACTAGTTAGGCAAGAGAGACGGGGACAGTGTTGGATTCTGTGCATCCAGAGCCTGACAGTTCAGACAGGTAACACAGTTTTCAATCAGAGCTGAACACAGGGCAAAATCTACAGCAGAGAGCCTAAATAGCTATAGCTATAATTGCTATATTTTTTTGTTTTAACGGTTTTAACTATTTTCTGTTTACTTTACGTGACTCCTGAACATGTGCAAGTGTCTGTCAAATAATTAATCGCATACCGTCGCCTTAGGTGCTGATCATAAGAAGTCCGGCTAGGAGGCGTGGCCTGGCCAGCAATGTAGGGAGACGCGCACACCGGAGCTCCTAAGCAATACCTGCTAAAATCCTTCGCTATCCCGCTGCTGTCTCCTGCTCATCCGAGAGGTAGTGGAGTCGTGTGGGCAGCCTCCCTGAGTCCACATTCGGGCATGACCCACACAACAAAGAAGAGGGACTAGGAGCAACTCCGGCGAAACAAAATGGAGCCGCCGCCTTGTCCAGGGCAGATATGGCGGCTCGCCTGGGGCAATTTGCCCGTTTTCCCCCTGCAGAGGAAAGTCCTGGGGACGTGGAGAAATCTATGAGGAGGACAGACAGGCGAGAGGTGAGCTTTCCCACTGACCACACCCTGTGGGAGGGCATCAAGCAAGATGGTGGATCCCGCATGGCAGACGCGGGAGCAGGTGAAGGGGGGGGGGGGGGTTCCTGATGTGCACCCAATCAAATGACCCTTAATACATCTATGGGGTCCCTACAAGAGAGTGTCTCTCTGATCAGACAAGATATAAGAAAAGTCAATGAAAGGGTTGCTAGAGTAGAAGAAAGAGTGAACCTTTTGGAAGATCAAGTGCCCGCTGTGAAACGCGACCTGGCTAAAGTAATACACAACATTACTCTTCTCAGACAAAACGGAAGATTTGGACAACAGATCGCGCCGTAACAACCTTCGTCTGGTGGCAGTGCCAGATAAGCGGAAGGGGTTAACGCTGCTCAGTTCTTCGAGGAATAGCTCAAAGCTAAATTCGGAAAAGATTTTCTCTCTCCTCTATTTGTGATTGAAAGACAGCACGTGGTGCCAATCCGGCCGCCGCCGGCGGCACCCCTCCCCCGACCGACGTTGCTCAGAATTCTGTACTTTTAAGATTGGGACAATATTCTCGATAAAACAAGAGTTCACTTGGATCTACTTATTAATGGTCACAAGGTCTCCGTATTTCCTGACATCTCAGCGGAGGCGCAGAGCAAAATTTCAGGCTGTTAAACGACAGCTGCGTATGAAGAATGTGCAGTACTCCATGCTTTACCCTTCCAAGCTGCGAGTAACCGCTGGAGGAACGGTCCATTTATTCTACTCACTGGAAGATGCTACCCGTTGGTTGGATCTGAACGAAAGTACCCTACGTGAATCTGCTGGGACTGGATAATCAGGAAAACGTATTCGCTATAAAGTGGACTCTAGAGGAGGGCGCCGCATTGCTTTCCGGGGCATGGCGATGAGCATTCCACCAACTTTGTATTTTAATCTAACATCACCGTTCTCCCTTTGTTTTTACTGTTCTTTATAGGTTGGGATAGGGGGCTGTTGTAATTCCACTGCTTCTAGACTACTTTTTTGTACATATTAGCTATATGACTAGGAGGCCGATAGTTATATATGATCTGCGGCTGCTCAGGAATCTAACTAGAGGGTTATCTTTTGTACACTGAAACCTTGCCCCGAGGTAGCGAAACTTTGCTGTTTGCTGTTGGCTTCAGGAATCTCTTGTGCCTCATGTTCCCTTTGTGGGATAATTGTAGTTCTTTTTGTTGGGATTTTTTTTATTATGTGTTTTCATTGGGTGGGAATTTGCAGGAAGACGGCTTGAACACATCTCTTTTTGTTTGGTGGGATTTGTTTAACGTATGTGGATCGCCATTTTTACATTTATGCATCTCTCTAAGCGATGACTGGTAGGGTTCAGGGCATGGGAGATGCCACGAAACGTCCAGCAGTCTATATGGCTGCACAGAACTATCAACCAGCCATACTGTGTCTCATAGAGACGCATCTGTCCAAGCAACCCCAGAGACTGCTGCATAAACCGTGGATCCCACACGCCTACCACTCCACGAGGGGGGAATGGGGGGGGGGGGGGGGGTTAGCGTGTTAGTGAACAGAGCTATTCCTTTTGAATGTTACTCCAATGACATTGATCCTAATGGCAGATATGTCTACCTACATTGCTCTATAAATAGGGTACACTTTTTTCTGATCACCGTATATATTCCACCACCCTATTCATGTGAGGTGATAAAAAAAAAGTGATGGCGTTCGTAACTCAAAGGTCCCCAGGTGCCGATGCTTATGCTAGGTGACTTTAATAAATATCTAAACCCAACGCTAGATAAATTTCACCAAGGTCCTGTTCTAACAAATACTTTGGAAACCTCATTGGCAACACTATTACGTGAATTGGATCTCCATGATCTGTGGAGAATCCGGTATCCTCAGGAGCGCCAATGCTTTTCACAATCTCATAATTCTTTGTCCAGAATAGACTTGCCTATTGGGTAACTGGAGGCTTCATCTTATATCGCCTCTATAGAATATCTACCACGTAGCCTATCAGACCACTCTCCGATCTGCATAGGGTTACAACTTGAGAGGGGCAGGGATCGAGACGGAGCTTTGCTTTGGAAACTCAACCCGTTCTGGATACAGTTACTGGATGAAGGGGAGCCTCTTACAGACAGACAGACTATGGGGACAGTCTGGGATACTATGAAAGCCTATGTAAGGGGTCTCTATATACAGAAAATTAAACAGCGTAAAACAAAGACTAGGGAACGCACCAAGGCTATACAATAGGAGGTGAGAAGCTGTGAGGCTGCCCGAGTGTGGGGGCCCATCATAAAGTTTAACTTGAGCCTCCCTCCCCTCGGAATGAATCTGCATGGAGGGAGGCTCAAGTTGAACTTAATGATTATCTGATACAAATAGCTGACAAAGTGTTTCTTCCTGAAACAGAAATATTTTGAGGCAGGTGAGAGAACGGGAAGTTTATTTGCCAGAGTGATTCGTTCGCAGGAGGGCCCATCTAGGATAGCTGCTATTAGGACTAGAGAGGGGGGCTTCTCCGCGGAAGACTCGTTCATCCTCAATGAATTCATAAACTCCTAAAAGGAACTGTACGCCTCCAAATTGCTAACAGATGAAGGTGCTATAAAATCTTATCTTGCCAATATATCTGTGCCTACGCTGTCCCTGGAGTCGGACAGTTATCTTGATGAGCCGCTGGAGTAACTAAAAACTGCTCTTGGCTCTTTCCCTAATGAGAAGGCTCAGGTTCAGGCGGCCTACCATCAGAGTTTTTTTGAAAGATACTAAGAGACTCTTCTTCCTCACCTCTTAGAGATACCTTTAATGATGCTTTGCGATCAGGGAAGCTGCCGGCATCTATGAGGGAGGCAGTGGTGGTGGTGGCCTGAATCCTATAGGCCCATCTCCCTTCTGTCAACTGATGTGAAGTTACTGGCTAAAGTACTGGCTAATCGGCTTAAAAAGGTCGCTATTGAACCCTAGGCCTGCCTTCTGCGCATACCTCAGGCATGGGGTTGATTCTGTATTCATAGGTTTGTAGAAGTTAGGATTAAGGTCTTTTTCTCAACTCCGTTCATGTTATAACATTTTTGCTGTGAAGAAGAGGCCTGTGATCTCTGCTGAGTCACATTCAGCTTTGAGAACTGCAAAAGTAAACTAAGCATCTGTGATTATATCTTGTAGGCAGAGAAACTGCCCAATAATCTTACAAAAACCTCTGGAAGATCCTGACATTGTGAATGGATTAATGGACATTATTTACCAAAAAAATTAAAAACATACAGCCTTATTCTACATAATAAAAAAAACTAATCTTTATTTCATGATGGAATAACCTTTGGATGGTAATATATTTTTCCTCAAAAAGCATTTTATATAAACAAAAAATCCAATTTAAATAAAAAAATCCAATTATTTTTTTTTTTTTTTTTTTTTTTAAATCATTGATTTTTATCCACCCTGTGTGCAAGTAATTGTAATGTGTCCAGTAGTAAAAAACAGATAAATCATGCAGTGGGGCCTAGTCAGCTTGGCCATAAAGGGGTTACCTCTCAGCAACATACACCTCATCAGGGGCTGAGGGGTCAAAATGGCCAATCTAGGCTAGAAAAGAAATATTCGACACCGCTGTACTATTTGTTACATAGTTTGTTCCCCATGTATGTCCACGTCATGTGTTATGGCTATCTATCTACATTATTTAGGACCATGGTGGTTCTCAATTTTCAGGAAAGATTCCTCCTATGTTAAGTTCATAGGCGTATTGCAAATCCAGGAAAAAGAACATCAATCTTCACACAAGACACTGTCCCTCTGGGTTAGTCGCTCTGTGAAGTATCAGAAGGTCGCATAGATAGTGAAGCACCATCAACAAAATCACATATAAAGGGTTTTATTTATACTCACAAAACGTGGTAAGGTTAAAAGAATATCATCAGTAAAATCACCCTCACATTCCTATCCTACCCGGGTTTCGCTCACGATTCGTCAGTGGCGAATACGCCACCTTCTTTAGAGGCTGTCTTTTTATATCTTCAAATGCATGTCCCCACCTCCCCCCATCCAGTATCCATATAAAATAGTTAACTAAAAATATCAACAGTTCACAGACATTTCATATTTATAAATTTACACTTTGCATACTTTTTAAAAACTACTCCGTTCACATGGTTCACTCTGACCAATAGAAAATTACACTTTAAACAGTTTGTAATAAACAGATGGCTCACTCTGGATGACCACAACTGGTGCTCAGGTTCAGAGCAACACCCCTAGTTCTTAAATATATAAATGGTAAAGAAATAGAACCGGCACTCAAGACATTTGGGGATTATGCAGAAAAATGTAAATTTATTGTTGACATAGGTAAAAATAAGTCTAAATATCATATAAAAACACAAACTATAAATATGAAAATAAAATGGTTAAAAGAGAAGACTCATTGTGGCAAATAGCATATCGTCTGCCTAGGACTTTGTATTAGCAGTTGTATACAATTGTTGCGCACAGTTCACCACATCTGATGGCTATATCCAATTCACTGTGGTCTAGAAGGATTCTATATGACACAGCGAATATGATAAAGCAGAGCATCCAGCTCTAGAAACACATACCCCAGTCTGTAGTGGTTGTTGGACTAATAGTTAGACTGGTAATGGAATGAGTGGTCTGGTCCCATGCAATATGCTAGTTTCTTATGTACAGGTTCAGTTCATAAGATAAATCGAATCATGTATTTATCTCACTGTACGCAAATAAAGTTTCACCTTAGATGGAGTTGGTGGTCTTTAACTCACTGTATAGGTAAACGTACACTATACAGATAGGGTCCCAATAATAGGTATGGCATCGTCAATCCATAGAGGTAAGGTTTATGATCTTTATATGAGAGACACAGCTTTTTTAGAGTCCTGATTTTTCAAGTCCAAATTTTTCTAAATGAAGCAGTTTGCTCATGTGTAGAGCATACAGTATTCACACTTTGTACTCACGGTGAGTCGCGCTACTCCAAACCTGTTGGCGTGTGGAGATTCTGTGGCGTCCCACAACTCCAGACTTCGGCTGCGCCACGCTGCGGCGATGTTTGGTTTCGGTTTGCAGCGTCTTGGGATCTCGTCCCAGTTCTCATGAGACTTGGTACTGTACTTCTTCGCGATGTGTTTCAATACATGGCCATGTATCTTGCGAGACTCCTCGATACACAGGTAATCCGCCCAGACACGTTTCTCCTCTTCAGTGGGTAACCTGTGGTCTGGATCGTCTCGGTTTTTATGTCTTGTTCATTAGTGGAGGATTGTGGATGACATTAGGCGATTGGAAACTTACAGAGTACATGGTCATCATAGTTTCTATATTATAGATGCCTTCTATTACATAAAAGTAGCTGTTTATCAGAGTAAAATATATAACAAAGTTATATAACAAAAGGATATGTCATGAAAAGAATATAATAAAAATATATTAAAATAAAGTGTGTATATATATCAACTATATAGGTAATGGGTTCATAGATCAAGTGTTCAACCACACAGATATCTAAATCTTATTTGTTCTTAGGTACTTGTGTTCCAATGGGTTTTTAATGCGTTATTTTCTTTTCTTCCCATTGTATTATATTTTTCCCCTTATAATCTTATAGTATTATAGGGTTTGATAAGTAGACGCAGAATTTTTCTGATGTTAATACCTTCCACATATTAGAATTTGCGCTATCTTCACATTTTTAAGGAGTTCTTTCAAAGGTATAAATTTTTCTAAAAGCCTGTAATAGTTGATCTTGGACGTATTTTTCATGCATTATTCCTTTAAGAACTATATCTTTTAAAATGTGTATGTCAGAAAGTCCCCTTTATTCTCCATATATGATTTTTAATTTTTTTTTTAAAACAGGCTGTCCATATGTTATAAGTGTTTCGAATAGTACTTGTAATTTTAATTTGTAAGGTGAGTATTTTAAGAAATTGTCTGCCATCTGATTATTAAATATCGCATAGATAGTTTCCAATGCATTTTTTTATTGCTGATGCGTTTTTTTTTTTTTTTTTTTAAATACTATTGCGATTTTTTGAAAACTATTGCGTTTAAAAAATATATATGTAAAATGATCTTGTTGAGACTCTCTATAAAATATTCTGATTAAAAGTACAAATTTAGTTGACTTGTGGGGTCACTACAAGTTGTACTAACTTACTAACTTTGTATCTGTAATTTGCTTATGGATTTAAGGTAGATGTTTTCCAACTGATTCCCTTTTTATAGATTAGTTGTAGATAAATTGTGATGATATTTTTAATCATTGTCTTTTAAGTAACTATATTGTGGATTTTCTATTAAAAATAAAGTGAAGTGAATGGGAGTGCTTTGTGTATATACGATGTGTGTGGTTAAGATTTTCTTCAGGTCAGTGACTCAGCTGAAACCAAAAATTTCTAGGTCTGAGTTTAGACCTCCTGGGAGAAGACTGCCGAAGTCATAAATTCTTCTAGATTCGGCTCGAGACATTCTCATAATGTGGTTGCCTCCTCTCCAGTGTACGTCTACCTTCTCCAGGGCCACAAAGGAGATACCCCTGAAGTCACTATTGTGTGAGACTTTAAAATGTTTAGATAGAGAGTGGTTTTCAAAGCCTTTCTTAATGTTATTCAAATGTTCCGTTATTCTTACTCTCAGGGGTCTCTTGGTTCTGCCGATATATTGTCTCTGGCACTGGATAAGGTAGACGACACTGGAGGAATTACATGTAGATTGAACCCTGGTAGTTTTTTTCGGACATGTAGTATTTCTGCATCCCAGACATTTCTCACACCTATAAAAACCGTTCATATTCAACCATTTGTGAAGTGAATTTATGAACATCCAATAGCGTGCATCAGTGTTAATGGTATTAGTTCTTCTCCGGTTAGGATGTGCCGGGTGATGAGACAGGGGTGTCCCCTGTCTCCTCTTCTTTTTGCTCTATTTATTGAACCACTGGCTTGTAAAATTCGATTAGATGACTGTATAAATGGCTTTGGGGTTGCGAGAGTGAGCGATAAAATAAGCCTTTACGCCAACGATGTTATTTTATTTTTGGATCAGGGTTGGAAAATCCTACCTTATGTGATAGAAATTATAGGAGGTTATTTGATTAATTGGGCTAAGTCTTCACTCCTCCCGCTTAACCGCAAGGCTGTAGATAATGGTACCGGAGTTCGAGTCCTTTCTCTTAATGAAACCCTGGATTATTTGGGCGTTCAGGTCGGGGTTCCAATAAATAGGTTTTATGAGCTTAATTTGGCCCCGGTGTTAAATAAAGTCAAATCTAAAATCTGTGCTTGGCAGAAATTGGTACTAGCCCAGACTAACCGTATAGCTTTAGTAAAAATTATTATTCTCCCTACTGTGATGTACCCGATCTGTGCTTCCCCGATTTGGATACCTGATATCTTTTTTAATAGATTGGAAGTTCTAGTTAATGATCTAATCTGGGGAAGGAAGCGGGTACGCATAAAACAAAGCTATCTATGGCTGTCTGAATTGTAGGGTGGTTTATCACTTCCTTTTTTTCAAGGTTATTTTTTGTGCACTCAACTCCAACGATGTTTTAAATTTAAAGGTAGTTTACTTGCACAATCTCTCTTACGGGTTATGGATACCTCTATAGAGAATATTTTTATCTCTTTGGAATCAGGTCACTTGGGATTGAGGAAGTCACTATTGATTCCCTGGACCCTACAGAGGGTCTGGAATAAACTTAAGAGCATTCTTAAAGTTTCCCACGCTTTTTGGTTTACCCCTCTGTGGGAGAATGGGAATCTGGTGGAATTCCTCAAAATCACGGACTATACTTATTGGCTCCGCAAAGGTGTCGTAAGGGTGTCTCACCTTTTTTCACAAGGACACTTTAAGTCCGTATTGGATTATAATAGCACTGTTATTTCTTACTTAGATTTGATGTATTTAAGTTTGAAACACGCATACGAGACCATGATTGATAAAGGTTATTTGTCTGTTTGCCACCATTTATTTTTTGATTATTGTTTTGCACAGGGAGAAGTAGATACTGAAATATCGAAAATTTACTTTAATCTCCGTAGGTCACTGGCAGATGTCACTAAATTTAAAAGTTCATGTAAGTGGGAGCAAGAGTTATGTTGCTCCTCGTTACACTGGGCTAGTATATACAGGAATATTAGAAAAGCAAGCCTGATGTCCCGATGGTGTTGTTGGGACATTTTGATCCGGAAGAGGTAATACCGCCTCGGGTTAGATGGACGTGGATGCGCAGCTTGATGGTCGCAAGAGTTAATATAGTTAAAAAATGGGGCTCCGCCTCCCCACCCTCAATAAATGAATAGATCCAGTATTCGTGGCAAATCAAAATTTGTGAGGAAATGAAAAGGAAAGGGAGAGAGGCACGGGTGATGGGTTAGAGACAACTTGATGTGCTCTCTATTATAATTGAAGTGGTCTATGCGACGACAGCCAACATGAGAGGAGGGGGAGGGCTGGGTTAAGGTTTATGTGAAAGTGCTACAATACTTTGATATATGATAAGTGCATTACATCTTTTCTCCTACTTTGTATATGGGTATTGATGAGCTAATTTTCCTATACACCAGGGGTGCACAACCTGCAGCCCGGGGGCCACATGTGGCCCTCGATACCATTCTGTGCGGCCCCCAAACATCTGGTAAAAGATATGCATGTCTAAATCTTATGGCTTCTTACATGTATCTTTCATGTATTCTCCTATTAGATAGGAGTCCTAGAACTGTAACTAGACATTTATAGTATATACTGTGTGTTCAATATGCCAGAAATACAGTATTTCAGTTGGTGATACCACTTTAAGTTTTATTTTCGGCCCTTGGAATTGGTTCAGGCTGACAATGTGGTCCCCAACCAGAAAAGGTTGTGCACCCCTGCTATACAATATGTCATGACATTGTGGTACTGACATTGCTGTAATTTTTACTTTGTATAAATTAAAAATATTCAAAAAAAATATAAAAAATAAATTTATGAAGTGTCAGTTTGTCTTTCTTGACGTGATTTTTAAATATAGAGGGTGCTATTTTTAATCCTAGATTGGGTGCCTTAGTGAATGTGATAAGGGGAAGTGTGAAGCATGGGACCAATAATCTTGTCTCTTAATAAAAAGTGCCAGTGTTGATTAATAATGTGACGTACTTGTTTAGCTTGTGCGCTATATGGTAAGATTAATCTAAGTTCTCCCTCTTGTTTTCCCTTTCTGTGTCTGAGATTGAAAAAAGGAATCCCTATCAGTTTTACTTATTTTCTCCAAGGCATCTTCCACAATTTTCTCAGGATATTCCATTCATCTAAATTGCTCTTTCATTTTTAGGGCCTCTAACTCAAAATTTGCCACATCAGTACAGTTTCGCCTAATCAGATGGAACTGGCCCGAAGGAATGTTTAGGAGCCACTGAGGTAAGTGGCAACTCGTGAAAGGTACAAAACTGTTTTTCGCGGTTGATTTGTGATAGGCATTACAAATATATTTATTATTCCGTCACGAGATCTAAATGTCCAAGAATTCTGTGAACGCTTGTCCTGCCTTAGGCAGGAAAATCAAGTTCATATTATTAGAACTTTAACTTTCCAAGAAGTATTGCAGCTGTTGTGCGTCCCCATTCAAAACAAGAAGGACGTCATCAATGTAACGACGCCAGAGGACCAGGTCCGTCCCCAGTCTGGGAGTGACATTTTTAAAGATATAGTTCTTAAAAGGAATAATGCATGAAAAATACGTCCAAGATCAACTATTTAGATTACAGGCTATTAGAGCAATTTATACCTTTGAAAGAACTCCTTCAAAATGTGAAGATAGCGCAAATACTAATATGTGGAAGGTATTAACATCAGAAAAATTCTGCATCTACTTATCAAACCCTATAACACTAAGATTCAACTAAGGTGAAACTTTATTTGCGTACAGTGAGATAAATACATGATTCGATTTATCTTATGAACTGAACCTGTACATAAGAAACTTGCATATTGCATGGGACCAGACCACTCATTCCATTACCAGTCTAACTATTAGTCCAACAACCACTACAGACTGGGGTATGTGTTTCTAGAGCTGGATGCTCTGCTTTATCATATTCGCTGTGTCATATAGAATCCTTCTAGACCACAGTGAATTGGATATAGCCATCAGATGTGGTGAACTGTGCGCAACAATTGTATACAACTGCTAATACAAAGTCCTAGGCAGACGATATGCTATTTGCCACAATGAGTCTTCTCTTTTAACCATTTTATTTTCATATTTATAGTTTGTGTTTTTATATGATATTTAGACTTATTTTTATCTATATCAACAATAAATTTACATTTTTCTGCATAATCCCCAATTGTCTTGAGTGCCGGTTCTATTTCTTTACCAGAAAATTACACTTTTTTTATTCATAAGAGATGAATATCCCTCCCTCTCGTATTCATTCATGGAGATCTGTTCATATGATATACTTCAGAAACCAGGGGACCTCACCCTCCTCACCTACAAGCTAATCCTCTTAACATTCAGTACCACACCCTATTTTTTCTATCCACTGGGCGCTGTTCACATAATCAGTACAACCAAAACTAAAACTGCACTTTATTTTTATTTTTTTTAAGGGATCGCAGCTTGAAGTCAGAGATTCGGAGCAGTTCAAATCACATTAAACAGGGCTTGAGGTCAAACTACACATTTAGTCCATGTGGCTGTAATGTGTCTAATTTATAGATCCATTCAACCTCACAGAGATTGATTTTCGCGACGCGATCTCCTCCACGCCAATGTGATTTGACTATTTCAATTCCAGTAAACATCAGTCCACTCGGATTTTTTTTTTTAATAAACATTTTTAAAGAATAAGGAAACGCTATGCGGATATGCTCCTGAATACTTGTTTTTAATTTTCTCGTCGTTCTCCCCACATATTGAAGACCACAAGGGCACTCCAATAGGTAGACAACCCCTGTACATTCACACATAATTTCCCCCTTTATTTTAAAATGCTGATCTTTTTTATTTGAGTGAATTGTTTGTACACTTCTGATTCTATTTCCTCTGGACCGGTTTTTACAAAGGAGGCAAAAGGCAAAATTACTGCTGTGAATTTATTCCCTTTCTTCCTTTTAACGTTTTCTGTTGGAACACAACTATGCACCAAATGATGGCGGAGGTTCAGGGCTTTTTTATATATGATCTCTGGTTGATCTGGAATAACCTCTCCCAAAATTGGGTCATTTTTTAAAACCGTTCAATTTTTCTTAATGGCCTTTTTCATGAAACCCGCACATATTCTATTGGGTAAGAAAAGTGAAGCTTTCCTCTATAATTTTTACAACAGATGGTCAAATCCTTTCTAGATATCCTTTTTCTACAAAGTGCTCGTGAATGACCTGACTCTATTTTGCAATCACTAATGTCTGTACAATTGCTGTAAATTCTCTTGAATTGTCCTTTTGGTATATTTTTTAACCAGGGGCCAGAATGGCAACTGGTAGTTGCAATATATGCGTTTACGCCAGTCTCTTTGGTTTTTGTTTTAAAGACATCATCATCAATAAAGTTGATAGAGGTGGCGCTGATGTTACTCGTAAATTTTAGATTCCAATTATTTTTATTAAGGTCTGTGATGAGATTTATCAATCCCTGTTCTCCTTCCCATATTAGTAAACAGTCGTCGATATAACATTTCCAAACCCGCAGTTCTCCATTCTGAGTTTTTTTCTCTAGGATATGGTTAATACTTTCTTTTTCCCATAAGACCATAAAAAGATTAGCAAAACTGGGGGTGAATTTTTCCCCGTCATTCTTTAGCTCCTCCTCAATTGCCCTAAGTCCCAATTCTTTTGGGATAATCATGTATAATGATGTTACATCTACCGTAGCAAGCCACATGTTCTCAACTCTGTCCTAGGTATTTAATTAGCTCAATGACACTACTTGTGTCCTTGAGATGGGAGGAAGCCTGGGTGACATTTTTGGAGGAAAAAAAATCTATATATTCTTTAAGTCTGCCTGTGAGTGAATTAATCCTCGAGACTATGGGTCTCCCCAGGGGGTTCGTCAAACTTTTATGGATCTTTGGCAAGTGATATATAAAACAGGGGTGACTAGGAACTTAATGGATAATCCAATTCCTTTTTATTGATGATCTCATTTTTATGGCCCTCTCGAAGCAACTCATCAATTTTTCTTTTATATTCCATTGTAGGGTTCTTTTTCAATACTTGTTAAGTATCACCATCAGATAACAACCTCTGAAGTTCTTCATAATTTTCTATATCCATTATTAACTTCCCCCTCCCAAGTTTTTTAAGATCAAATTTTTCTTCTAATGTGAGGTTATGGTATTTCGGCTTGTTTTATACAGGGCTGTGGAGTCGAAGGCAATTTTGAGAACCTGGAGTTGGAGTCAGCAAAAATTGACCAACTCCTACTTCTACTAAATTTTAAATGGAATAAAATTAAAAAAAAAGTTTAAATGTCCCAATTCACAAAAACTTATAATTACTTTTGTACTATAAGAATAAAGGCCAATGCATGCAGTGCGACACGTTACCGCAAAACGAACACGTTAAGTAACCGTGAAGAAGCATGCTTTTTATATGCTTCCCTATATGGCATGCAACGCACAGTTAAGGAGCGGCAATACTTATACTTTTCATTGTGTTGTGCTCCGCCGTTACAGGGAACGCAACGCTTATGGTTAACCTAGCCTCTCACTGATAATTGATTAGGTAAATAAATATGTTTTTTGCAGGACTATAGACACTTGTATAAGTGAAGGGAATGGATAGTCAATAGTTGAAGACTGAAGCTGTAAACCATTTGAAAAACTGCCGTTATTCAGCTGAGGCTATAAAAACTTGTAAACTCAGATTGTTAGCTTAAACTTTAAACATGACTATGGGATACCACTAGGCAAATCAGGTTTTAAAATAAATTCCCCTTCCCCTGTCCCTTCCTGGATCCTCCCACTGCCCTATCTTCAGCAGAAGATCAGCACAAAGGAGAAGTCTTTTGCTTAAACTGTTCAATACAGTAGACTGTTGTCTTCCTAGCCAGTAGTTCTCTGGTAATGACATATATGTTGCCTTTCTTTCCTTCAAGGAATGTATAAAAGGAGTCGGAGTTGGAAGCACCAAAAACTGAGGAGTCTAAGGATTTATCTACCTACTCCACAGCCCTGGTTTTATCAAATTCCCTGAGAAGCCCTCTTTTAAACGCCTCAATACACTCATTATCTTTATTTTTGGGGGAAAAAGTGGACTTCTCCCGCAAGTGTATGGATCACTCCATTTTCAACCTCTCTATGTTTAGCCACGGTGATTTTTGTAGTTTGCATTCCCTGCTAAGAGTCCAGGAGCAGCAGTCTTTGATTTATTCTTGTGTCTCCTTTAAATAGAACGATGTTATACTGTGGACTGAGGAAATTATTGGTTTGCGGACAGAAAACATTGGTACATGGTCTAGTGTGATGTTGGACTCGGAGTGATTGACAGCATAGTGTGGCCCGTATTTTTATTTTCTACTGGCCTGCACAAGACAGGTTAACAGGGGGAAATGAGCCCGAGTACACATGAGTAAGACAAGGATATAGTGCCATCAAGAACAAGATTGTGCTTCATCCACAGCTCCCCTCAGGTTTCCTAACCTATTAGGATGGCCATGCTTATCTGTTCATACAGATGGATGTGGAAGCAGAGGATGCGATCTGATGGTTGGGTGCTCAGACACCAGTGTTGGGATAACGAGGGGTCCTGTGAGATAAAGGTCAGCCCAATACCTTTCCCTACACTTGGTTCAAGGATATTGGTGCTGGTATCAGGCAACTAATTGCACTGTGAGGGGAAAACTCCGCCAGGAGCACATGGTATTTTCTTCGGTCCTAGGTATGGATACAATGGAGCAGAAGAGAACCCCACTACGCCCAGGGAAGAAGGTGGATATCCGACCAGATAACCGAGAGACTTCAGAGGATCCCTCCTAGTTTGGGCGCAGTGAGGAAGAGAATTAGGGAGAAGCAGAGTCTCCGAGATGCCATGGAGAAAGACTCCATTGTGTCCTGGCTGCTTTGGATACCACTTCAAAAGGGACTTTGCTCTTCAACCTGCCTATACACCCTGTGATCGTCCTAGTATCCAGGTGGTCATACACTTGTTGTCTAAATATGCTTGCGTCAGATGCACATACCCAAGCTGCGCTAAAAGTGTAACAAAGTACGCCAGCCACAAAGAATTTCTCCCATGCTTAAAAGCATGTGTACCAAGCTCTTTTGTGTAAGGAAAGGCCACACTCCTCCAGAGTCAGACAAGGTGTTTCATCATAGAGATCCTGAGCCCTCCCCCCCTGCCCAGTCTCTTCTTCATTTAAATAGCCACGAAAGGAGTAACAATAGAAAGGGGCAGGCCCGTCACCCGACCACTTCCTTTATGTACAGTAACAAACATACAGGAACTGATGATATACAGGAAGATGAGAAACCACCATCACTTAGCCAGCTAACAAAACACATGTATACAATAATCTCCCATTACCACTGGAGTGAGCTTTATCCAGCCTTCACGCCAAGCCAATCAATCCGCGCCTTGTGCGGGGGCCCTAGCCGGCGTACATACATTCACCAAGAAAACTCTGCTCCGCCGCACATTAGTCTCCCCCGGCCCACAGCCCAGTGCATAGCACATCGACCGTTGGCCAACGGAGACCTCTGCGCCCGGCGGCTGCGTCTCCACATCCACAGGAAGATATCCACTCCAATGGTTTACCCTGACACCGAGAGACATGATGACAATATATAAAAAACACATCCTAATAAAATTTCCACAACACACTAGATGAAAGGACTGGCCAAGTAACTATAACAAGGCCAGTCAGAAAGTGATATACTGATGAAGTCAGGGGTCAAAGACTTGACTCTGGTTCGGTGGTCCTGTGACCCTGAAAGTGTTACATTTTATTTGTATGTTTGTCAATTGTGTACCCATAGACACTCTAAGTGCAAACGTGTCACCCAAAGTACCGCGGTGAGTTAGAAGGTGGGTGTACACACATTTGCATCCTATAGTCATTTCCCATTGACACGTGGGTCTGTGGCCTACCTGTGTCTTTGGAGGTTTAGAGAGACATGTCTTGCTGCATGGGTCTCTATGGGTACACTCACTATATTTAATTAGTGTTGGGGGGATTCATTTGTTGTATGTACCTGTATTTTATGTGAATGAGGGTAAGAGTAAGGTACTCTATGGATAGGCCCCTCATTTTCCTAAGGTATTTACCACCTCAACCCTAGGAATGGTGAAGTCCGTAAGGGATGGATTGAATGTCAGTTAGTTACAGACTGTGCTCTTTCCCGAAGTTAGAATCTAGGTACTATGACAGCACCTCCTACTCAGGGATTCTGAACTGCCTTGGTAAAGATCCACATTTCTATCCATGGAGGAACCTTGTCTGGTGAAAGCATTACCTCTGCTGAAAGGATGTCATCCCCTGACTGACCGTACCCTGAGATGAGGTGCTGTGGGAAGTCCACCTATGAACTGTGAAGAAGAGCCATTCTAGAGTCTGAACAGAAAAAGATGACTTTGGGAAATTGGTAGAAGACAAGAATGCAGAGAAGAGAGCAAAGCTTCAACCCTGACAAGAAAGAAGAAGTCAAGGGTCAACGTTTATTCTATGGATGGAGACGTTGGGTTATGGTGATAAGACAGGGAAGAGGTCAAAGCCACAATGGGTGATGTCTAGGTACCTAAGTGCAGAATTATACTTCATTCTATCCTGAACTGTTACCAACAATAAGTAGGGTTGAGGAGGCAAATACATCCCAACACAACACTTCCCTCAAACTTCATTGTCGTATTCTCAACAGGGGGATTGTAGAGGGAGTGGAGATAGATAGAGACACATTGGACAGGAATTCTTGTATCTTTGTCTGTACAGATCCTGAGCTAGCCTCAGGGGGTCTATTGGCAGCTAGCTGTTACAATTTCAGACATGCATTCAGTCACATGCACAAGATGATGTCCTATCCCTGCGACTTAGGCTGGGGGGGAGAGCTACTTTTGGCTTATATTAGCCCAAGCCAGGACAAAGGAGCTCTCTCTACACACATGGAAGACCAGCTGAGCAGACCCATAAGTAAGGAACCCCTCTGGTAACTCCTGCATCTGGCTAAGTACCCCTGGAACCCCCAGATACCCCTGCATTGCCACGGCTATATTCCCCCTATACCACAGTTCCTAGCCAAATAAACCATTTTCCTGCCAACCCTATAACCCTCTCCCTGCCCCGATTTCTTGTTACCCCTTTAGGGACTGTTAGCTTTAGGTGGGAGGGCATTGTTACCATAGTGTGTATACGTGTATTTAGTTAGCGATTTTGGGGTGGAATAATAGAGGAGATTGTGTATTTTGTGTAGTAACTAGGGTTATTATAGTGTTATTGTATGTTGTGGTGTGAGTCTATATGTATATAGATTTATATAGCCATTGAGATAGATATAGATATATATCTATATCTCTCAAATCGCAGTAATAAGTGACAGACTTTATATTTGTTTTAATAAATATATTTTATTGTAATACTGCGTATAGAGTTTTCAGTCGTCGCAGTCCAGTATAGGCACGCACGCAGCTCAAGAAAGGTAAAGAAACAGGCAGAAATAGGCCGAGTCAGCAATAGCGGGCTACAGCTATTATTAATAACTAATATTTCCTATAACAGTCCCCTTTAAGCTAGGCCCTCTAGTGTGTGGTCCTAATGAAAGAATCACACTCACTTGTAAGGTTGGTCACTACTGACAGCAGAATCAAAAATGTTTGACAGAAGGGGGCAGATGCTTTACTATTTGAGCAGGGGAAAACGGGTGGCTTTTACACCCAAAAAATAAATAAAAGCTAAATCAATAAATTATATTTACTCAAAAAGTGGTGCCACTGAAAAACAAATACCCTCAAAGCAATATGTACTGTTTCTAATATCAACCGAAAATTGAAATGTGAAACCCCTTTAACTGTACGTCAAAGCACCCCTATGTAAGGCAATCTATGACATACAGAATGTCATCACAAATTAATGGGTTTGACGTTCAACGTTTGTCTCCCTGGCCACAAAACAAAGCCCTTGAAAAAATCTTCTGCTATGTTTGCCGATGTTGAAGTCTGTTCAACTGGGTTTTTATTTATGCAAAAACAAGGAGGCCCAGATTTCTTTATGTGTCTGCAACTAGAATTTTTCTAAGTGGCCTAAATTGGCGTAACTAGGCTTTCTACAATTCTTTCCAACTCACTCGAAGAAGTGAAGATTAGCAGAGAAGGGGTGTGGCTTTAGAACAAAAACTGCGCTACAACTGTAACGTAAAATTCTAAATAGTAAAGGCTGTATTACAGTTGCTGATTCTGCAGGCAATTGTCAGGAGGGAAGCGTTCCCTCCCAGCAAGTGCCTGGCAGCCAGCGGAGGAAACCTCTTCTATTACATGCAGCGATCTCCTCCACAACATGGAGAGAAGCAACCGTTATCCCCTTGTTCGTCTCCATGCTGTCTAGTTATTTGCCAGTAGTAGGCTGTGATTAGACATGCCGAAAGATCACAATTGCCCGATAAACAAGCATTTGCTCGTTCATTGGGTAATCGGCAGAAGTATTACACTGCCAGATCAGCGCTGAATCATCTCACAGAAAATCTGCCAGTCTAATACAGGCTTTAAACAAAGGTGTCTAGCCATGCAGCACATTTATCATCCAGCCTGAGCCAATGCGATAAACATGGTGCAGGTCTAGACAGCCTGTCTAAGCTTACACCATTTATAGGATTAGTAAATCTCGCCCAGTGTGCTGCAGGATTCAGATGTAAGGTTTCTCCAAGTCAGGTTCCTGGATCCACGCCTATACACAGATGTTCTCACCCTGACTGCTCTTTGAAATTTACTCCCAGTAATTTTTCACTCCTACTCCCAACACTTATTTTTGTCTCCGCCTTTTAAAGTAGATCTTGGCTCCATTTCTGTACATGTCCATATGAATGTCTGTTATTTTCATTTTTAAATTTGTAAAATTCTTATAACAAATTAATAAAAATACTGCAACTAAAAACACAATACTAGCATTAAACAATACAAAACAATACTTCAGTTCACTTACCATTTCTCTGGCAACATCCAAAGCTTCTTGCAATCCATACAATCGTCCACAAACAAAGTAGACACCATTGGCCCAAAGAACGCATGCCTCATGCATCCAGAATTCATTGCTGACAAGAGGTAGCTGAGGGATCTGAAATCCTTGGTCAGGGACTGCATCAACTGATCCACTAGAGTCTAAAGAGACCAGTTCACAAGAGTCAGTGGTCTTCCTACGGGAAGGTACAGCATGTCTTGAAGCAGCACAGTCTCCAGAACGATTTCGGCGCTTGTAACGGGGGTGTGCAGACAAACTGCGTTGTTCCCTGGCTTGCTGTGGCTCCTCCTCCTCTTCATCAGTCTCACTCTTAGAACCATCTAATGTGTCTTTATGCCGAACCTTCACCTTTTGGGGCGTTTCAGATGACTTTTTGGGTGGTGGGTTTTTGGACAGAGTAGATGCATATTCCTGTGTATAAAAAGGACCAAATAGGTCACCAAGATTCTTGTAGTTTGCCCATTTTCCACAGAAACAGCAGACAAGGTGTCCAATTGATGCCGATTCTGTGACAGCTGGCCCCTGGACCATGAAGCTTGAGGATGGAAGAGCTTTACTCTCAGAAGGTTGTGGAGAAGTGGATCTTTGATCTTTTCGTGCAGAAGTTACTTTTTTCCATCTCTGTTCTTCCTCTTCAGCATTGATGATGACACAAGACAAGCCCAATTCCTCCTTGCTTTCCACATGGATATAAGGAGAAAAGGATTTGTGTTTGGTCTCTGTTTTGTCAAGGGTTTGACTGGCATATTTTAATTTGATCTCTGGTTCTATGGGAGCTACTATAGGAGCTGCTTGCTTACCCCTTCTCCTTCTGGTAGTTCCAGGTTGCTTCCTTCTTTCCCTTCGCCTCCTTTTTGGCTTAGGCTCAGATTCTAATCCTTGCTCTGATGCTGAAGGTGTTTGTTGGGGAGGAGGAAGAGGTGCTAGGTCTGTTGAAATAGGGGACTGAAGCTGCTGTTCATCTTGCACTTGCTGCTGAACATTCTGCTGCTGCTGTTGGTGAAGCTGTGGTTGCTGAAGCTGTGGTTGCTGAAGCTGCGGTTGTTGAAGCTGCGGTTGCTGAAGCTGCGGTTGCTGAAGCTGCTGAAGCTTCTTCTGCTTGTTGACACTGCCAATAGGACGACCTTTCTTTTTTCCAGATGGAAAATATCCTTTTGGAGGTATTATAGTTTGTTTGGGGGTAACCTGGAATGGTGCATTAACTACCTTCTCTTTATCAGGCATCTCACGAGGTTGAAGCTGTGGCAAAGAACATTTTTGTTCCAAAGCTGGAGAGTTTCCCCTGGTTTCCAAATAATGGTTGGAGGATTGCTGCAATAAAGATCCAGATTGTGGGAGGTCTTTGGTTTCCATAAATTGTTCGTCAATTTCCTTTTTAATCTGTTTGTCATCATTACCAGGCCAAGCTTCAAAAGACTTTGGTGAAAGGCTTTGAATTTTTAAAACCTCATTGTTAGAAATGTCTGGCACAGGATCCACTGTTCTTTCAGCTGTCTCTTCCATGGGACAACTCCCGACCTCAGAACCCCTACCCTTGAGAGATAATATATCATCAAGTGTTACAGGCTCAACAACATTTTCTGAGCTACTTGGAGCGGTAGCCCTCCGAACATTAGGAGATGTAATTTTCTGCACTATAGCTTCCAACTTAAGACCCCTACCTTTGCGGGGAGGGAGAATTTTAGTTTTGGTTGGACTTGAAAGAGTCACTGTAGTGGGGCTCTTCTGCTCCGGACCAGATTTGGATTGCTCTTCTGTGATGGATAAAAAGTCATTTTCACTTCCCCGTGGTGACCGAATGTGTGATGCAAGTGTTCTGTCAGAACTTTCTTTTGAAGAGGTAACAGGACGCGTTTTGTCCTCAGATAGCTGCCTCTTGCTTGGAATGGGGGAGATGAAAGACCGTACTTTTCGTCTCATAATTAAGGGGTTATGGTGTGATGATTCTTCAGGTCCAGACGGGCGATGAGCATTACACCCAGATTTAGAAAGTTCAGTTGGTTCACTTTGTCTAGGGACAAGTGTTTCAGAATCCCTAATGGGGCTGAATGGCTTTTGATTTGCACTAGCTGGAGATCCAGCTTTCTTTACAGGAGAAGACTGTCGTCCTAGATGCCAACTTGTAGAGTCTCCTGGAGGAGTTTTTTGACTACTTCGTTTGAAGTCCCCAGCTAAAGTGGAAGTAGTTTCACTCATACGTATTTGGCGGCTGAAGTCTATATTGGTGGGTTCATGAAAAGAACCTGGTTGGCTATATGCTAACCCTTCGATTTCACTCCTACCAGGACTTCGAACATGAAAGGGCTCCTGTCTTGGGCTTTTTCTCTGTAAATCCTGACGATGCTGTGACGCTGAAAGTATAGCTTGAGCAGAGCTTTCCAACCATTCTTTGTATTCCTCCTGCTGGTACATCTGTCTTTTGTAATGCAAAGAAGATGTAAATGATGGATGAGGCTCCCCATAAGAACTTGTTCTTGAGTTAGTATGAAAACCAAGGGAAGAATTATCAGCATTCTGAAAAAAAGCAGTGTACAAAGCCTCTCTGCTTGCCCGCTCTGAAAGACTCATTGTTGGAGTCATGTGATGAATTTCTGATGAGCCACGACTTCTTCCTGGAGACAACTTTAACTTATCGCTAAGATCTTGAGACTGTGCAGGTGATCTTCCTCGAGATCCTACTCTCCCAGTACCTCTTTTGGGATTAGATGAACGTCCATGTGAGCTATAGTCTTGGTTGGAGTCATAAGTCATGGATCGTGGACTTGCATTTCCTCTAGGGGATTCTTTAGAGCTGTATGGGATACATTGCTCCCCTGTTCGTTTTCTGACCATCTTTGAGGGCTCATTATCTTCTACCTTAGCAACTCCACCTTGGCTACTTGACTTTTCCAAAGACAACATTCCGCTAGGCAAAATAACAGACTGTCCAGGTCTGCTATCCTGTGATCTGTCTTGACTCGATGCAGCATGATGCGAGCTAACTGGATCACGCACAAGTTGCCTAAGAGGGGAGATGTCACAGATAACAGATCTTCTTTCTGAAGGACCACCACTGGGTTCATGACAGGAAGAGGGAGTTTCGCCCTCATACTTTCTGGTGCCAGAATAATCTGCCAAATTGATCTGTTTGACTTCCGATGTAGGCTTCCTATCCCACTGTCCCCAATGTGAGGATTCTAAATGTGGTGCTAAAGTCTTTCCAAGTATGCTGCGATTAGGTTGGTCATTGGCCTGACTCATAAGAACATTGGGCCTCAATGGTACCTCAGCACTTTCAGTAACTGAAGGCTGCTCTTGTGCATTTCTTACATATCTTCTTTCTTGTTGATGGTGCCCTTGAAGGACTTCCTGCAAAAGGCTTGGATACTTATCATTTCTTCCTGTTTTCCGTTCGCTCTGTCCCCCAAATGTCCCTGTATCTGAATTTTTAGGTTGTTGCGGCACACTAGAAGTATTTTGAGAATTAGAGGGTGCTTCCTTAAATCCAAATCCAGCTTCTACAGGAGATTTATCAGTTTCTATTAGGGGTACATTAACTATTGTATCAGAGCCAGCATCAACCATATTAGGTTCTCCATTCTGGGCATTCTGACAAGTCTTGGTATCTTCCTCTTTTCCAGTTTCAGGCAAATCAGGCCCTTGGGTTGGTTCATCATCATTAGTAATGAGGGTTGGAGCCTCATCAACTACTTTCTCTGCTCTATTTGCCACAGTTTCTGTTGAAACAATAACTCCAACTGACTTTTCAATTGGCTTGGAAATTTCCTGAAAGGTTTCTGCTGGTTCAGGCACTGTATCAATATCTTGAACAACAGTCTTTCCAGAAGGTTCAGTCTGCCAAGTGTGGACAGGTGAAGGTGGTTTTTCTGATGGAGGTCCCTTGTAACCTGCTTCTGAGCTGGTGCTCTGTCCACTTAGCTGTCTTACCCTTTCACCTGGATCACCTGAACTACTAGAACAGCTGCCGTCCAATGACTCTGCCATTGGGGATTTCAGCTGCTCTTCAGCTTGGGAAGATGTTTCAGAATTGGCACAGCTATCAGTTTTCCGAGAAGTCCGTTTACCACCCTTTTTGTGAGGTGCTAAAGCATCAGAAAGCAACATATGTTGAACGGTATTAGGCAAGTTAGCAACCTGGCTGCTGAGTGCACTAAGACTACTTAGACCTGGATCTGTTAAACGCTTTTCATGTGGACCGTCTACACCATAACCTTTAAAACTTGCAATTTGTGTGTTAGGACTTAATTGCGGCATTACTGGCAATATACGGTTTCTGGATTGAAGTGGGACATTTCCTTGACCACACTGAATGTTTTCACCACTGGTCATCAGTGGGGATGGTGTGGAGCTGCAACTTGGAGACTGTACTACAGAAGCAGCTGGAGAAGGATTTGAGATGGGGCTAAAGTTCTGCTGGAACTGCATAGGTGATCGTACAGGAACTTCAGATTGATTATACTGTCCAGTCTGATTTGGAGTAAGTAATTTAGAGGAGCTTGAGTACTGCAGTAAATG
The DNA here is from genome assembly GCA_033119425.1 of Bufotes viridis. Lineage (NCBI taxonomy): Eukaryota > Metazoa > Chordata > Amphibia > Anura > Bufonidae > Bufotes > Bufotes viridis. The sequence goes on along the minus strand of CM065596.1, from coordinate 100,276,556 downwards.
AGAAGGGTTCTGCTGCTGCTGTCCTTGACTCCCTCCTTGAGGCAACTTAGCTGCCTCAAAGGTTTTTAAGTGCTGGCTGGCATAAGTACTATATCCTTGAGTCCCATACGAGGATGCAGACATATGACTCTCATATGGAGAGCTGGTACCACCAGGACTGTAGCCTTCATAGTTTGTTCCCGACTGTCCAAATCTCTGAGGAGGATAAGAGCTAGATGATGACCCTGGTGAAGACTGATAATGTTGAGCAAACTGGCCCATTCGAAGGGGATATCCAGAAGGAGAGTTCAGATTAGGAGAACGCTGAACCTGCTGTAGATGTGAGGTTCCAGTGGATGCAGGTGGATTACTAGCTTGAGAAATAGGCTGATGTGACTGATAAAGTTGATGTCTAAGCTGCTGACTTGAAACATGTGGTGAATACTGTCCACTGCCTGGAGAGAAGGACCCAGGAAAATCCTGTGAGTACTGAGAAAGACTAGCTGAAGAAGAATGCTGTCCTGCAAATTGGCTGTGGTGACCCTCTCTCACATAGTGACTGCTGAAGCCTGTGGTGCTGCTGCTACTGCTATTTCCTTGGGGTGGACCATAACTTTGCACTGGACCAGGCAGTCGACGCTGCTGTGTCTGCCCCCCTGGGGTGCCTGCTTCTTTGTTGCTTAGGTAATAGAAGTCACCTGATTCTTTGCGGTAAGCTTGATAATTTTGCAGATTCGAATTTTCTCCTGGAGCTATAGCAGTAGGAGTGGCTGTCCCAGCTCTGCGTCCGCCATAGCTGCCTTGAAATATCTGAGCCGGTTGTCGGGGGCTGTATTCTTCCAACCTTGAAGGTCCATGAGTTTCTGGTGGATAAGATGAAGGGTTTCCATGGTAGTTACTCTGCTCCCGGAAGGACTGCATGGTGCCAAGCTCTCCCTTCCTACAAAACAAATAGACAAAAATACATTTTACAACTATTGTTGCCAAGCAATACAGGCTATTAAGCATTATTTCAAAAATGGCTAAAATGGTTGTCCAGGGTGGAAAAAAATGTATATAAAACTATAAAAGTTATTTTGTTAGTTTGCAAATAAAATTTAATAATGTGCTAATAGATTGTAATTTTGAAAGCAGCACCGCTCTAAGGGTATCCACGGTAGTAGGGAGCTCCACTATCTTTAAAGGGGTTTTTCAAGATTTTTTGTTTAACGGATGGGTGCAGATTCCTGCTGACCAGCCGTTTGAGGCATTTGTAGTAGTGCCACAGCCTTCTCACAGCTTTGCCAAGTGATGTCATGTGAAGCGAACAGGGCTGGGCGGCGACATCAAGCACAACGGCTACACAATGTATACAGCTGTGCTTGGTGAGCCGAGAAAAGGCCACAGCGCTAGTGCCTTCTCAAACAGCTGATCAACAGGGTCATGGGTGTCAGAGGATAGGTCATCAATTGTAAAATCTTAGGAAACCCCTTTAAAAGGGTATGTGACATTCTGCTTTTTCACTTGCACTTCCTGAATCTGCTCAGAGTCGGAACTTCCTGTGTGATAGGAATAGTAGACAAGGTATGCAGGCCTGTATGAGCATGCTGCCAATAGCAATTTTCATTAGCAGCATCGACAGTTTCAGTCCTTTCTCAGATCACAACACCCAGCTATGGGGAGGGGCTGCTACGATCCCCCAGTTCAACAATTACAGTTAACTTCTCTCTTTCAGATGAGCTCTACTTTTGAAAATAACATTCCATTAGGTAAGTGCACATTATGGACATTAAGCACCACATGAGACCACATTGTTTAGAGAAGAATACTCTTTGATGCCTATAGTGTACACAGCACGTGTTTTACGTCTCTGGACACTACAGGCATTAAACAAACTAGCTGCACATTACTGTACAGGAGAGTACTCTGCAGCCAGTGGCTGGAGCTGCACCTCACAGACTTCCTGCTCCCCCTCTTGCATTTACAATGCACACAAGACTTTAGGCAGCCACATAGATGGTACCATAGTGGATATGGCGTACAACAACCACAACTTGGGGACAGGGGGAGCAAGAAGTAAAATGTAGGTGCTCGCTCATCTTCTAGTGCAGTGAGGCCAAACCGGAGGCCCTCCAGCTGTTGTAAAACTACAACTCTCACCATGCCCTGCTGTAGGCCAATAGCTGTAGGCTGTCCAGGCATGCTGGGAGTTATAGTTTTGCAACAGCTGGAGGGCCGCAGGTTGGGCATCCCTGGTCTAGTGTTACTAATAACATGGGATAAAGAGGTTTTCTGACATGAAATAAAAATGAGAGGCAGATTGGACAGTGTTTAAATGGTCACCTACTTTTCAAACAACTTAATTCTCAATGGTTCCTTCAAGTGACCCTGAACAGATGAGCAAATTATTTTGATTAAAAAGTTTCATGTCATACACCCTAAAAACCTTTTTGAAATCCCGCCACTAGAGGTCTCCCTTCTAGAAATTTGCTGTCCACTCACTGTTACTAAGTGAATCCAGTCCTTAGCAACAGAGCGGCACTAGAGGACTGAAGTGGGTTTGGCTCCTGAGCTCAGATAGATTCTGCTTGTGGGCAGGGTCTCCTCCCCAACCCAGAGCTCAAGGCTAGAAAACTGCCGACTCCTAATCATTTCAGACACTGATGAGAGGAAATGAACTGATCTCTGATATTTAGAATACCTTGCAGGTATGTTCTTGGACCCCTGCTTCACACTTACACCCCCCTTACATCAGGGATGATTACAACTTTGAAAGGCATTGGAGGAAAGAAATGTACTTAATGAACCAGGTGGGAGTTTCTGCCTTCCTCAGGCCACCTGAACGCTCTACGGATCCCCCCCATACACCCCAGCTGTGGGATGCACCGCAGTCGGCATAGCTCCAGATACCTGGGACAACCTACCAGGACCTTACCGGGTCACTCCCAGTCCTCTCTGGACATCATACTAACATGACTGAATTGTGTATGTCCCAGGTTCAGATCCATCTCGTGGCCCTGCTTATGTGACGCCTGATATAGCTAGAAATCATATAAGAAGGGGAGATTGGAAGCTAGCGCTAAAGGGGTTGTGCCAAGTTTGAAAGTTAGCCCCTATCCAAAGAATATGAATAACTGATCTTTGGGGGTCTGATCCCCAGAAAAGGGGTCCCGTGTCTCTGTGCTGATGGAACAGCGCCTTGAGCATGTGCTGCTGGAGATACAGCGCTTGGCTATGTCTGGCAGCCCCATAGAGAATGAAAGGCACGTTCTCAACCTGCCACTCCACAAGGATTGGTGGGGGTTTCAGCAGTCGGACCCCCCCTGATCAGTTATAGTCTATCCTATGGCTAGGGGAAAACTTTCCAATGTGGCACAATCCCTTTAAGGGCTCATACAACAATACTGTTCTTCAGTTGTCGGTTTTTCATGGGTAGCACACTGACATTCACTTCCATGGGGATATGTACACATCAGTTTGGCTTTTTTCTTAACCCGATCCACAAATCTCAGTGTAGGTCCTATTCCTGTCCTTATGTGCACATGCGAATAGCCCTTTTCAATTGATGGGAAGAAAAAAATGGAAGCTCTCACTGGATAGTGCCATCTACATGAGGCATTATTGGGCTTCTGTCAGCAGGTTGGTACCTATGACACTGGCTGACCTGTTACATGTGCACTTGGCAGCTGAAGGCATCTGTGTCTGGTCCCATGTTCATATCTGCCAGCATTGCTGAGAAAAATGATGTTTTAATGTATGTAAATGAGCCTCTAGGAGCAACAGGGGAGGATGCGTTGCACCTAGAAACTCTAGAGTTCTCTCTGCAACTGCCATGCCCTTTCCTTGACAGGGCGAAGCAGTGAAGACTTGACACCTGGCTATGACTCCTAAAGTCAAAGCGCAGGGGATTCGTTCGTTGCAGAGACTCTAGGTGAAAAGGCACCCACCAAGTGCCCCTAGAGGCTCATTTGCACATAGAATTCATCATTTTTCTCAGTAATGCAGGCATGTATGAACATGGGACAACACAGATGCCTTCAGCTGCCAAGCGCACATGCAGAAGGTCAGCCAGTGTCATTGGTCCAAATCTGCTGACAGATGTCATTTAAAGAGGAACTGTCACCACAATGCAATGTAATCCGTTAGGCCTAGTTCACACTTCAGTTATTTATGATTCCATCTACTCCTGTACCAATAGCTGTTGACAGAAAGTGGAAAAAGCAAAGATATCAATGGATAAATTACAAGTTTTACTAAATCTTTTCCCACAACGTGGCGCTGTCAGGTTGCATTGCATTGGGTGATGACAGGTCCTCTTTAAAGGGAATCTGTGACCTGTGACCTCCCTCAAACTGTTTGCACAGACACATAGCGCTGGTTCACCTGATAAAAGAAGCACTCCAGGTTTTATTTTACATAGAATTCTAGCTCACCGCCAGTTTAGCAGTGCCATTTGTTACACCCAAAGGGCGCATTCACACGACCAGCCCATGTGCATTCCGCAATTTGTGGACCGCACGTGGCCACGCTATCATAGAAAATGTCTATTCTTAGCCACAATTGTGGACAAGAATAGGACATGCTCTATCATTTTTGTGGGGCAGCGGAACAGGACTACAGGTGCAGACAGAGTGCTGTTCACACCATTGAACTGAATGGGTTCGCTGCCGTTACGGCCGTGTGGATGAGCCCCATTCACTTGGAACCTCTTCATTAGGGCAACCTGGCCAAGTGACCTCAAGTAAACAGTTTGAGAAGTCTTCAGGCTCTGTTCACACTTTGGTCATGGAAACCACCGTGCATGACTGACACAAGCCACTCACTCCCCCAGGGGCAGTCGTCAGGGCCTGGCATGTTTGGATCCTTTTGTTCTCAGACATGGGCCTCCTAAATGAGTCAGGGGGCTATGGGAAGACTATGGCCTGTGTGGTCTGGAAATAAACCCACGTACACACAGGGGGGCTCCTGAGTGCCCTGTCTCAGGGGTAATGTACGTGCTCGGAGCGTCCACCGGATCACTCCCTGCCGTGTACAGCCCCGCTGCTAGCGTCACATTGTCGGTGAAAATGGATGCGTAGTGCAGCGCACAGGGAGGCTGGTGGCGGCGTATTGTTCAGCACTGTTCCCCGCAGTATCCAGCCGCAATGGCGGATGACGAGACAGCGCCACCGCACGCGTTCTGTCGGCACCTCTGTGTGCAGTCAGTGCGGCCGTCCATGTTCTCGGTGCCCCTCTCCAGCGATACCTGCGAGTCCTCCTCTGCTCTCTAGCTCTTTCTCATCAGTTGCACACACATCACGGCCATCCTCTGACATCACTTCCTGTATCTTTCCTAAAGTCGCACTTTTTTCCCCCTTCACCTAGCTTTATTGGTAACGTGCAGACTGGAAATAGGGGCAGGTACAGCGTCTGGGATTATACAAGGGTCGCCGCCTGTGTACGCCATTGTACTGTATGAAAAGACTTGCTGAAGAAGGGGCTGCCTCACTTGTCAATTCCTCCACAGAGCTTTGTTAAGTCCATTTATAATACAAGTCTGCCCAGTAATACAGCAACGTAGGGGGCAAGCAAGGGGTCCTTCCAAGAGGAGTCTGGGAAAATGCCATATCCTCTGTCAAAGCTCTACAAGGTTGTAACCAAGCAAGGCAAAAGAGCGCCCAAAAAAATAGCACCCCAAATATATATATATATATATATATATATATATATATATATTATACACACACTCATACATACAAAACAGCACTATAATTAGATAATATATATATATATATATATATATATATATATCTATCTATCTATCTATCTATCCACACACACACAATAGCACCATAAATACTGTATATGTAGGCAAGATAACAACCTACCGTATTTTTCGCCCTACAAGACATACTCCTCCCTCCGCCCCCGCCCCCCCCCCCAAAAGTGGGGGAAAAAAATAGTGCTGAATCTTATGGGGCGAATGCAGCGAACATTGTTACACCGCAGCGCAGCCGGCGTGTGTATCAATGAGGAGGGGCTGTGGGCAGCATCTTGCTTGCTAATGACAGCAGGGCCCAGTGCAGTAACTGTATACTACTACACCGGGCCCGCTGTAGTAATGTAGTTACAGGCGATGTTTAAAATTACAGTATAATCTTAATGCTGCCAGTATTACCCTACCTAGTAAAATGTAAGATTGCAGGCAGGACTGGAGTCAGGAGGCCAGGCGGGCGAGAGGCAGCAGAGATAACGTCACGTTCCTGCTCCGCCCACTTTATGAATGAAGCAGGCGGCGCAGGCGCGTGACGTCGCGCTGCCGTCTCCTGACTCCAGTCCTGCCTGCGATCTTACATTATACTAGGTAGGGTGATACTGGCAGCATTAAGATCATACCTTAGTTTTAAACATCGCCTGTAACTACATTACTACAGCGGGCCCGATGTAGTAGTATACAGTTTCTGCACCGGGCCCCTCGGTCATTAGCAAGCAAGATGCTGCCCACAGCCCCTTTATTGGGGTCATCACACCCACTGTTATGGGGGTGGATCTGTGGATGCCCCCTATAGCAGTGTCACCCCCAGAGGCCCCCTATAGCAGTGTCACCCCCAGAGGCCCCCTATAGCAGTGTCACCCCCAGATGCCCCCTATAGCAGTGTCACCCCCAGATGCCCCCTATAGCAGTGTCACCCCCAGATGCCCCCTATAGCAGTGTCACCCCCCAGATGCCCCCTATAGCAGTGCCATCCCCAGATGCCCCCTATAGCAGTGCCATCCCCAGATGCCCCCATACAGTGCCATCCCCAGATGCCCCCATACAGTGCCATCCCCAGATGCCCCCATACAGTGCCATCCCCAGATGCCCCCATACAGTGCCATCCCCAGATGCCCCCATACAGTGCCATCCCCAGATGCCCCCATACAGTGCCATCCCCAGATGCCCCCTATAGCAGTGCCATCCCCAGATGCCCACATAACAGTGCGTCATACGCAGATCCCCCCATAACAGTGCGTCATAATAGTGTCATGCACAGAACACCATTAGTAAAAAAAAAAAAAAAAAAACACCAAAAGTAAAACTTTTGTTTCAAAATATTTTTTTTCTTATTTTCCTCCTCAAAAACCTAGGTGCGGCTTATAGACAGGTGCTTCTTATAGGGCGAAAAATACGGTAAATTTATATATAGGCAAGAAAACCTAAACATATCTCATATAAAAGTAAATTTCTCTGTTCTTTAGCACTGCCAAACAACTGGATGGATCTGCACCAAATTTGGCACATATGGGGTGCTTTGAAGGTCATTGTTAAGGGGCGTGGCATTGTGGAGGTCACATTTTAAGGGTGCTCTGGAAGTCTGTTAAGGGGGTGGGCCGCTGTGGACCACACACACAAACATTAAATGAAATAGTCTAAATATCCCGGGCAAAGGTGTTATCCAGGAGTCAAACCTCCCAGGGTGGCCGACCCACGGTGGTGATCGTACCTACCTGATCCCGGTCACAGAGTTTGGTCTCTGTTGCTCCCAGGTGGGCTCTTCATCATTCATCGATGAGGGGACACGTGACTACTGCAGCCAACCACAGGGGCAGTGGTGAAAATTCTCCCTTATGTCACGACAACTGGTTATATGACACAAGAGGAGCAGATCCCTGCTGCAGCCTGTAATTGGCTGCAACGGTCATGTGTCCCCCTCGTCGACAGATGTTTATTTAAAGGGAATCTGTCAGCAGTTTTATGCTGCTAGGTTCTAACAGCCCCAGCACATGTCAATGAGTCCCCATATTCAGGAGCTCACGGCTCTCCCCGCCCACTTGCTGCTGATTGACAGTTTTTTTTCCTATATGAATCAGCAGCTGGGGGGGGGGGGGGGGAGCCATGAGCTCATAAATATTCAGGACTCCTCATTATGCACTGGAGCTGTTCAATACAATATTTTGGCAGAATAGCTGGGTCGGTTAAAGAAAGTGTTCCAGCATTTTGCTGAGGAGATCTGTCACTAGTTTATGTTACCCTTAGTTAGGACACCATAAAACTGGTGACAGATTCCCTTTAAAATGAGTTTATCACCTGTTTTTCACCAATATAACTAAGAGCACTGCCCCACAGAAGATTGCAGACACATCCCAGACATACCCGTGTGCACTGTGTGTCTGTATTCCATGTCCAGGAAAAACTATTTTATTCCCCTGGAAAACAGCTCCCAAGTGCCGAGCTCTGCTGCTCCAAGTGCCCAAAGCAAACCAGACTGAAGAGGGGGGGCTGCTCATGAGGGTAGCTGCTCATATCTTGCGATTGGTAGCCACTAGAAATATTCCAACCTTTCAAACGCTATTAGAATCATAGCATCATATCCACTATATCAGAAGATATAGGCCCCTTTCACACGGGCGAGTTTTCCGCGCGGGTGCAATGCGTGAGGAGGACGCATTGCACCCGCACTGAATCCTGACCCATTCAGTTCTATGGGGCTGTGCACATGAGCGGTGATTTTCACGCATCACTTTTGCATTGCGTGAAAATCGCAGCATGTTCTATATTCTGCGATTTTCACGCAACGCAGGCCCCATAGAAGTGAATGGGGATGCGGGAAAATCGCAAGCATCCGCAATCATGTGCGGATGCGTTGCGATTTTCCCGCATGGTTGCTAGGATACGATCGGGATGGGGACCCGATCGTTATCATTTTCCTTTATAACATAGTTATAAGGAAAATAATCGCATTCTAATTACAGAATGCAATGTTCCCCGGGCTTTAAAGGGTTAAAAATAATAAAGAGTTAACACCTTCTCCCATTGTCGCGCAGAGCCCAGAACGTCGTCTCTCTTGATAGTTTGGCTGCTTGAGGACCTGTGGTGACGTCACAGGGTCACATGGGTCACATGGTCCACTCAAATGCTTCTATGATTGGACCATGTGACCCTGTGACGTCACCACAGGTCCTCAAGCAGCCAAACTATCAGAGAGACGACGCTCTGAGGCTCTGCGCGTACAATGGGAGAAGGTAAGTTAACTCTTATTATTTTTAACCCTTTAAGCCCGGGAACATTGCATTCTGTAATTAGAATGCGATTATTTTCCCTTATAACTATGTTATAAAGGAAAATAATTACACATACAGAATACTCATCCCGAAACCAGACTTCAGTGATGAAGTCTGACTTCGGGTCTGGGTACCAAGCATGCGGATTTTTTCACGCTCAACGCACTACAAACGTTAGCACACGCGCGGAAAAATCGCGGCGATTCCCGCAACGCACCCGCATCTTATCCGGGCGTCAAACATGACGCCCGTGTGCAAGAGGCCATAGCCTTTAGAAATCGAGTCAGGAGTGAAAGCTGTTTTTACTTTCACTTTCAGCTGGGCACTTGGGAGCCGTTTTCCAGGGGAATAAAATGTTTTTTCCTGGACATGGAATACAGACATAGTGCACACGGGTATGTCTGGGATGTGTCTGCAATCTTCTGTGGGGCAGTGCTCTTAGTTATATTGGCGAAAATTAGGTGACAGACTCACTTTAAGCGCTAACGGGAGAGCTGACCTGGGAGCGTGAACCCAGCAGTGGGGACCTGGTAAGTAGGATCACCACTCTGGGAGTTCTGTGTTACTCCTGGATAAGGGTCCATTCACACGTCCACAAAATGGATCCGAATCCATTCTGCAACGGATCCGGACCTATTAATTTTCAATGGGGCTGGGAAAGATGTGGACAGCACACAGTGTGCGGTCTGCATCCGCACTTCTGTTCCGCAAAAAAATAGAACATGTCCTATTCTTGTCCTCAGACACGGATAAGAAAACGCATTTCTATTTAAAGAGCCAGCCATGTGGGGTCCGCAAAATGCGGCACGCACATGGCCAGTGTCCGTGTTTTGCGGATACGCAATTGCGGACGTGTGAATGGACCATAAACCCTTTAAGGTGACTTCTACATTTCACAGGGGTTGTCTGGCAGGGCGTTGGTAAAGTGAGTGTTGGAGACAATACGGTTCTGTATCAGGAGTGCCAGGGGAACATACCATCCACAACCTGCTGCAGCAGTCAGAATGGGGTCCAATAGGATGCTTACCAGCATTAAGACATGTTCGCACCTGCAATTTTTTCTGTTGTTCTACTCCACTACGCTTATTTTCACAGGGGTGAGTTTTTCAATGGATAGCATCGGGACTGAACCCTCACTGATTCATTTCAAAGGTTATGTGCACTGTTTTTTACTGATCGCAGCATGTTCTACCTTCAACTGTTTTTCATACAGGACTGGTCCATTCAAGTCAATGGATCATTGAGAAAAAAACACATATGCATGGTATCTGGATGCAGTCCGTTTTTCACTGATTGTTGATAGGAGATGCTTTGTGTGTTATTCTTCAGCTTTATCTCACTCATGAAAAACAGATGCAATCCTGATGGAAAAACAAACAACGAATGCGATCAAAACTGATTCAACTTGCGTGCAAATTATCCGTTTTTCACTGACCAGACCAGAGAGTCCGTATCACTCATGTGAAATAGGCCTTAAAGAAGCAGAACAAAATAACGGAAGTTCTAGATTTGGCACATAACTGAAACCAAGGGAGCCAAAACAGATTCCACTGACTCTAACGTAGTCCATTTTTTTTAGAGGAAAAAAAAAGGCCTGCATGCAGAACTTTTGTCTGCTCTTTTTGGCAGCACTGAAGAGGCTTTGAACGAAGCCTCCAACACAGACGTGAACATGCCCTTAGGCTGACAGACCTAATATACTGCAATACAGAAGTACAGTATTGCAGTGTATTTATGAAGGATGAGAAAACATCATAGTCTAGTCCACCAGTGGACTAAAAAACTGTACAAAGTCAACGTTATTAAAAAAACTGTCAGAATTGCAGGTTTTGGTCACCGCAGCAAACAAGCTGTGTCAAGAGCTCTGTCGAAAAATGTAAAAAAGTTCTAGGTCTCAGAATACAGTACCAGAAAAATAAATTTGAACGTCTTAAAATAAGCATACATTTGGTATCCGCATAATCACACTGACTGACAGCATAAACACATTATTTAGGCTATGTTCACATCAGCGCTCGGCCTTTCCGTTCTCTTGTTCCGATATAGGAGCAGGAATACGGAAAGGAATGGATTCGGCACATAACCGAGCCGAAAGGGAGCCTACGGACCCCATAGACTATAATGGGGTCCGTTAGGTGTCCGCTCCGAAGATGATTTTGGAGCGGAGACAAAACTCCTGCATGCACAACTTTTGTCTCTACTTCAAAATCATCTTCGGAGCGGACACCTAACGGACCCCATTATAGTCTATGGGGTCCGTAGGCTCCATTTGGCTCAGTTACGTGCCAAATCCGTCCTCCTACTCCTATAACGGAGCAGGAGAACGGAAAGGCCGAACGCTGATGTGAACTCAGCCCTTATGCTGCATGAACAGCCCAAAATGTAAAACAAAAGAACAATGGTGCAATTGCAGTTTTTTCCATCCCTGATCAAAAAGCAATATTTATACCAAAATAGTGCCGGTGAGAAATACAACTTATCCCACAAAAATAAGTCACCGTATAGTTACGTCCAAAGAAAAAAGAAGTTCGGACTTTTATAATGATTAAAAAAAAATTGCTAACCCCTTAATGCAAAATGTTATACACGTATGTGATTTGCATGCAAGGAATGTACGGAACAGGTCTGCAAAAAAAAAAAAAAAAAAGCACTCAGATGTCAGGAAAGGCATAATACAGCAGACACCTGGTTGCAATTGCATCTTTTGTTCTAGGATTGGAGACCCTGTGAGGGTCCAATCCGTTGCTATGACAGCCTGGGACCTTGTGAAGGCTCCCAAGGCCTGTCTTCGTAAGCTGCTTGCTAAGCCATGCCTGTGGCAGGGCTTGACAGACTGTAGTATTCTATTGAAGCCTATGGTACAAGTGATCAGAAAATTGCATATACAAGTCCCCTAAGGGGGCTAAAAATTAAAATAAATTAAATGTCAGAACTATGCAATATAAAAAAAATCCTGTGCTGTGATAGCAGTAACAGAAAAAAAAAAAAAAGTAAAAATGGTACCAAAGCCCTCACACAACACTTAACATTAAAATATAATAAAAAGGGTATGTGTGTCAATACATGGATGCAAAGAAAAGTTTTATTTTTTCAAAGGTTTTTATTACTTAAAAGTAAAACAAAAAACTACATACATTTGGTTTCGCCATAATCATACTGATGCGCAGAATAAAGGACATCAAGTAATTTTTGATTAAATAAAAAAAAGCGGATTTTTTTTTATTTATTTCACCCATCAAAAGAATTGTTAGAGCTTCGTGTCATATTACGGACCACAAACGGAGGGTCTACAATATACGGAAACTGGCCGTGTGCACTCCGTGCTCCGATTCGCAAGATAGGACATGTATAATCTTTTGCGGTGCGGAGGCACAGATCTGAAGCCCACAGAAAAACTTTGTAGTACTTTTGGGTCCATGCCTCAGCACCGCAAAAGACATGTCCTAATTTTAGCCAATGACTACGCATCTGCAGCACGGACAGCAGACGGCCAGCGCCCGTGCATTGCAGACCGCTATTTGCAGTATGGGCACGGAGCCCTTAAGTTCAATATGTGAAACCAGAGAACGAGTTCCCCTACGACATGCGTAACGTACGACTAGCACATCACCTGAAGAAGGGTCTGATGTCTCGCTTTAGTGTTGTGTAAAAACTGAAAGTAAAATATAAGAAAAGTAATACTTCTAACCAATAATGATTCAAATTATTTTTTTCCATTCTAAATGCATTTCATTATCCCTAGTTTTGTACTTGTGGGTAATAAATGGTTAATGATGGAGGTTTACAAAAACACAATCATCAAAACTAGAGATTGATCAGACATGTGATTCAAACCACCGTCACGGGTGGCATTTCTTCCCGCAGGCTCTAAAGCTCCTTATTATATCTGAGCTATTTCAATCCAGGTTACCATAGAAACAACAAGGCCTCAGCCTTAGCTCACGGTATACGGGAACAGGAATACAGTCGCACCTTTATGCAACTACTAATGTTTAAAAAAAAAAATAAAGGGGAAAAATCCAAAATGTATAAAGGCATGGAATTATACACATTTCGTAGGGGATAAAATAACGGCTCATGCACACACGTATTTTTTTCCCCGTGTCTGTGCCATTTTTTTATTTTTTTTTGCAGCTCATATGCAGAACCATTCACGTCGCAAAAAACGGAAATGACTGTGCTTTCCGTGTCCGTATGACCACTCCGCAAAGGAATAGAACACGTCCTATTATTGTCGACGTTACGGACAAGGATAAGATTTTTCTATTAGGGGCCCGGCACTTCAGTTCTGCAAAATGCACACGGACGGTATCCATGTTTGAAGGATCCGCAAGTTGCAGGCCGCAAAACATCCAACGGTCGTGTGCAAGAGCCATATAAAGTATATGTATAAAAGTAAATCAAGGCATAAATGTCTCAAAGAAAAGTTTTTGGAGTTTTTTTGCAATATAAAAACTTTTTACCAGTTTGTGACAGCTGATGTGTTTTAATAACAGGCCTTAGTCTAGGCCTAGTCTAAACATTGGCAGGGTCTCCCGTACACAGAAGAGAAGGAGCCCGACTCCTGCTGGAATAGCGCAGATTGGACAGCAACCCCTTAGATATGGCAGTCAATAGCAAATGCAGGCATCAGCACCGCCGCGAACAAGATCGCGGACACGCAATATCGGATTATGGCAGCAGGGGGCCTAATAAAGGTCTCCAGGCCTGCCCTCCATGACTGCCAGAAATGCTGCGCTAGAGGCAGCACCCTGACCGTTTAATACACTGTACTGCAAGCCTAGGAGGAGGTCCTAGGGAACAGGTAGATGCAATCAAATAGTCTGTGTGCCAGCCCCATGACATTTGGTAGACACCCTACAATCCAGCAGTGGTGACCATGCTTGCACACTATAGGAAGAAAAGAGTTGAGCTATCTAGTGGCCGGGACCATGGGAGCGCTCATAGGCACGCATGTGCAGCAGCTTCCATCCCAGACACCCAGTATCTGCGCTGCAGTGGTGGCCGTAACCCCTGGATACGAGCAGTGTATAATGGGATAGAAAATGAATCAAACCAGCAAAGGAGACAAATCACAATAAATTACAGTAGCGCCACAGCCTTTTCGCATCTTTCCCTAGGCCATGTGACATCACGTTCATCGTTCCATAGAAGTAAATGGGGCTGAGCCGTGATACCAAGCACAGCTGCTATACAATGTAAGGTGCTGTGCATGGAGAGCATGGAGAAGGCCCAGGCGCTCACAGGAGTGCCAATGCCTTCTCAAACAGCTGATCAGTGGGGGGTCCCCAAGTGTCAGACCCCCACTGACCAGTAATGACCTATCCAGAAGAGAGGACATCAGCACAAAAATCTCGGAAAACCCTTTTAAGAGCACTTTCACACTAGCATTATTCGGATCCGGCAGGCAGTTCTGGCAACGAAACTGCCTGCCGGATCCGGCAAACCGTATGCAAACAGAAAGCTGTTTTTTCCGGATCCGTTACACTGATCCGGTGATATACCAGATCCGTATCATCCGGAATAACGGATCCGTTATTTCAATTTTTTCAAAGATCAAAGGGAAAAATAGCTCCTCCTATATCACGGAGCAGACCAGAAAACCGGATCCCGCAACGCGGCAATTTCCGGTACACTTGGTACCAGATCCGGCATTAATACATCTCTATGGAAATTAATGCCGGATCAGGCAAGTGCGGTAGTGTCCCGGGATTTTGTGTAGTGTACCACACAAGGGACGGAACGGAAGACATCCTGATGCATAGGACATGTCCTATTTTTGGACGGATGCTATTCACTGGCCGTTTCATTGGTGCATGAGGCCTAGGGCTACTGTATGCACTATACACTAGGTGCAAGGAGGAAGCCTATCCACCCATAAGGATACGGCTACACAGCGATTTTGGGCGTGACCAAGTATTACAGGGGAGCCATAGAAATGAATGGGGTCACAGCATGACCAACACATCTGACGCGACAGCGACCCCAGAACGGAAAACAATCAAACACTGCTGGATTTTTTGCGATTCTGGGGTTAAGGCAAATGTGTGAGTCAAGCTGCAACTCCATCCATTTATACAGCTGCCCTGCTACACTGCCATCAAGTTCTAAATGAGTGAATTTTTTTCCATTAAAATCTGATATGTGTTTTATGATCTATAGCGAATAAAATATGGGTCTAGGGTTTGCAAATCATTGTATTCTGGGTTAATTTACATTTTACACAGTGTCCCAATTTTTTTTTAGAATTTTAGAATCAGCTTTTTCCTGGGACCCACACAGGTTTATCCAGGGGACAGAAGGAGCTGGTGCGGTCGCTATTGTCTGTGGCAGCTGGGAACATGGCTATCTTCAATCCCCAGTGTAACAGCATAAGCCTGGCTGTCAGTCAGTGTCAGGCGGCCACATCATCTGTGCACATATGATCATCATGACGTATCTGTACGTCACAGCCCTCAAAGGGGTTATCCTAGAAATGTAATGAAAAAGGAGCTGTTGCGAAAATGCAATGCAATCTGACAGGACCATGTTGCAGAGCAGGAGAAGCTGAGTGGATTGATATTTAGTTTTATGGAAAAAGATTCAGTGACACTAAATCGTACATTTATATCTCTGCTTCTTCCACCTCCTGTGAACAGCTATGGGTACAGGAGGGGATGTGTTATCAGTGAATGATGGCAGTGCATGTATAAGAGATAGCTGTCAGTCACTGGTAACTCGTCCTCCCTGTACTGAAAGGTATAGACAGGACTGCAGATATAAAGTTTCACAGAATCTTTTCCCACAAAACTAGATGGCAATCTGCTCAGCTCCTCCTGCTCTATAACATGGTGCCTGCAGATTGCATTGCATTTTTGGCGACAGGCCTCTTTAATACTGATCCTCCGAATAGATAATCAGTACCTGATCGGTGAGGGTTGGACTCCCGGGACGCTTGCCGATCAGCCGTTTCAGAAGGCAGTGGTACTCGCAGTAGCGTTGTTGCCTTCCTTCAGGCACCCCTAGGCCATTGAGCACACGTTCATCGGTCACATGGCCTAGGAGCAGCTCAGCCCAATAGAAGTGAATGAGGCCGAGCGAGATACCAAGCACAGGCGCTATACAATGTACTGTGCTTGGTGAGCTACGAGAAGATAGCGGTGCTCACAGGAACACCAATGCTTCTCAAACAGCTGATCAGCGGGGGTCTCAGCTAGGGGTTGACCGATTATCGGTTTGGCCGATATTATCGGCCGATATTGATGATTTGTACAGTTATCGGTATCAGCCCCTAACCAGGCCGATATACCGATAACTGTGCTCTAACAGAACATTGCCGCGCTGCTCTCAGCGCGGCCATGTTCCCTCAGCAGCACAGGGGAGAAGGAGGCAGTCCCTCCTTCCCCCTGTGCCGCGCTGCCAGTGGAGACTAGAGAAGAGGAGGAGGAGCTGAGGGCGCACTGGCCACCAATGAGAACAGAGGAGGCGGGGCTGAGGCGCACTGGCCACCAATGAGAACAGAGGAGGCGGGGCTGAGGCGCACTGGCCACCAATGATAAGGTTTAAGATATTACAAGCACATTGCCCAGACCCTGCCTCTGATAGAGAGCTGCGATCCGCGGCAATTAACCCCTCAGGTGCCGCACCTGAGGGGTTAATTGCCGCGGATCGCAGCCATCTATCAGAGGCAGGGTCTGGGCAATGTGCTTGTAATATCTTAAACCTTATCATTGGTGGCCAGTGCTTCCTCCCCATCCCCCTCCTCCCCCCATCCCTTCAGTATTGATATCATTGGTGGCAGTGGCCACAGGGTCCCCACCTCCTCTCTTCTGATCGGAGCCCCAGCAGTGTAATGCTGGGGCTCCGATCGTTACCATGGCAGCCAGGACGCTCCTGAAGCCCTGGCTGCCATGGTTCCTGCTGCTGTGTGCCCATAGCACAGGGCAGCAGGGAAAGTGTCAGGTCCTATTCACCCTGATAGATTTCTATTAGGGTGAATAGGACAAGGGATGTAAAGAGCCCAGGTTCTACCCCTAGGGGGGGAAATAGTAATAAAATAAAAAGTAAAAAAATTTAAAATAGTAAAAAAACACCAAAATATTAAGTATAAATTAACCCTTTTCCAATTTTACATATAAAATATATAAACAATAAATAAAAAAACATATCGCCGTGACCAAAAAGTCCAAACTATTAAAAAATATTTTTTTTAAAAAGCGTCGGACGCCGTAACAGAAAAAAAAAAAATCCAAAAATTAAAATGCGCAAAATATCGGTATAAAATATCGGCTATCGGCCTGAAAGTTCACAGAATATCGGTATCGGTATCGGCTCTAAAAAATCAATATCGGTCGACCCCTAGTCTCAGCTGTTGAACCCCCACTGATCAGATACTGATGACCTATCCAGAAGATAGGTCATCAGTATTAAAGTCGTGAAAAACTCTTTTAAAGTAATGCACACCATTACGTAACTATATCAATGCAAAAAAAACATTGCTCTCCGGTGTCATTTTCTTGTTCATCAGGTGATCCTGTCATTCGTGCAGGCACCTTAAATTATCATTTCTGGGGAGCAGATCACACCTTCTAAACAGCAATCTGCTGCGCAGAAACAATGCAGCTGTATGGGGACGAGAGATCGTAATAGCGACTGCTCATCCCCATACTGTGGAGGTGATGACTGCATGTAAATACAGTGGTATCCTCCACCGAAAGAGAATGCTTCCTTCCCTACAATCGGCTTCACATTGCTCCTTCAGTGTCTTGGAATGGCCTAGTCAGAGCCCAGAACTCAATCCAACGGAAAATCTGTGGCATGATTTCAAGATGTCTGTACACCAACACAACCCTTCTAACTTGAAGGACCTGGAGCAGTTTTGCTGGGAAGAATGGGCAAAAATCAGTCTAGAGTCCTAATAAGCTAACAGAGACATGCCACCTGCAGGCTTGCATGAGTAATTGCAGCAATAAGTGGCTCCATAAAGTACTGTCAGAAGGTGACTACTCAAGCAATTTCACTGTAATTAACCTTTATTATAATTACCGTAAAAAATAGTTTGCACCTTCAAAGAGGTCATATTGAGACTGATTTACAAAGACCAGTGTACAGGAGAAGATGTTATTACTCTGTGATGACAAAGTTAGGGTACTTTCACACTAGCGTTTTGGATTCCGTTTGTGAGATCTGTTTCAGGGCTCTCACAAATGGTCCAAAACGGATCAGTTAAGCCCCAATGCATTTTGAATGGATAAGGATCCGTTTAGAATGCATCAGTTTGGCTCCGTTCCGCTTCTATTCTGTTTTGGAGGCGGACACCAAAACGCAGCATGCAGCATTTTGGTGTCCGTCTAAAGATGCGGGGCCTAACGGATCAGTTTTGAATTACAATGTAAGTCAATGGGGACGGATCTGTTTTCAATGACACAATATGGTGCATTTGAAAACGGATCCGTTCCCCATTGACTTTCAATGTAATTCAAAATGGATCCGTTTTGGACTTTGTCATTTTTCTTTTAAGCTATTGCAAACGGATCCGTTCTCGACGGATACAAACGTTTGCATTACAGGTGCGGATCCGTCGGTGCAAATAAACAGACGGATCGGCACCAACGCAATGTGAAAGTGCCCTAAGCCGGACCGGTCAGGATTTACTCAGAAATGCTGCATGAAATGACATGAACGTATACATGCCAGAGCTCGGTTTCTGTCCCTGCTCTCAGATAGGGCAGCATACTGTAATGTCCCCGACAGGTTCACTTTAAGGTGTAGGAGACCATAAGAAGAATGTCCTTCGTGTCCTGTGGACATGGTGGAGTCCTCTGTTGCACACGGTGGCCTGGAACAAGCTGGTCTATAGCTTTCGTTGTGGAAGTTTGGGTGGAGGTAAGCCTTTGTCCAGAGAAGCACTATGTGACCAGGGTGATGAAGCGGCCTAGTTTTATTGTACTGCAGTTTTTCAGATTACATTTTTTTTAAAAGGATGAGTACATTAGAACTAGAAAGACGACTACGGTAGGTATCTGAAAGGTAAATATGCAGAAAAATGCTAATTTCTGCTGAATTATTCTTTATTAACCCACTGCTGCCATGAGAACTGACATACAAAGACTGTAGTGTTGATTTTATCATCATAGCAATCACTCCCCCCCCCCCTGCCCCCCTAAAGATGAAGCCCTACAAAAGCCAGCTTGTGTAAACTGTGGGCTCTTTAGCAATCCTCTCTCCATGGCAACAAGGAGGCAGTTTTCGAGGAGAGCAGCCATACATGCTAAAAGCAGGTGCTTATCCCTGCTAATTAGAGCCTCTTTATCCTGCAGCACACGCCGGGCCGGGCTCTGCGTCACAGCACAGGGCCTGTATCTGACAGCAAACCACCACAACCACCATGACAATAGGTTTTCACAGCTTTATAGCTTTCAATGCACAGAGGAATTGTAATTGTGCAGCTCCAATGAGCTATTTACTGAATAATCATATATTAGATATAACTGTACGAAGGTCAATTACAGAAGGGATGGCCGCTTTGTAGTCAAACCTGAAATAACCCCACTGCTTAGCCATGGGCAACATTTCAAGACCCCGTGATGGCGGAGGTTTCTTCATCCATAGGACTGAAATGTAATTTACCAACGTGACCACCTCTCAGGCTGCCTATCCCCCCGCACAGGTGTTGAACACACAGCCATTGTTCATGTGTGCTATCCCATGAGAAGCATTTATCACCTACCCACGGCAAAAAATATAGGACCACAGGGGGTAGCGGATCCTTTTCCGTTCAGAATGCATTAGGGCAAAACTGATCTGTTTTGGACCGCTTTTGAGAGCCCATGACTGAAACGGAAAGCCAAAACGCTAGTGTGAAAGTAGCCCAACATGCATACATTTAGATGACACGGCTCCAGCAACTACATTTATCAAAGTTGCACTCCAGATTTCTGGCATACAAAAGCTGCAAATGTCTAAACTAATGACATTCTGAAATGTAAAAAGCCTCAAGTTTTTGCACACAATAAGGCGGTTTGGAATCGGCGTTACAACAGAACCTATAATGGGATTCAATAACGCCCTAAGCTGCACAGAAAGCACATCAATACATTTGGCACATTTTACTCCAGCAGACTTTTTACCAAGTCTAGCATATGAGATGCCAGTCTTCAGTAAATGTGCCCCTACTATTTTATGCCCATCATTATTTATATGTAACAAGGAGCTGCCTCAGGTGGCACGTCGATCCTGTCACTAGACCGATGACATCCAGCTTAGGCTACTTTCACACTTGCGGCAGAGGAATCCGGCAAGCACTACGGTCGCCGGATGCCCGCCGGATCCGTCAATCTACATGCAAACGGAAAGCATTTGTAGACTGATCCGGATGCCGATCCGTCTCACAAATCCATTGCAAGAATCGATCCACCCGTTTGTCATCCGGAGAAACGAATCCATCATATATTTTTTTCACATTTTTAACGGAAGAATAGATCCGGCAATGCGGTATTTTAATGCCGGATCCTGCACTAATACATTCCTATGGGAATTAATGCCGGATCCGGCACTAATACATTCCTATGGGAATTAATGCCGGATCCGGCACTAATACATTCCTATGGGAATTAATGCCGGATCCGGCACTAATACATTCCTATGGGAATTAATGCCGGATCCGGCACTAATACATTCCTATGGGAATTAATGCCAGATCCAGCACTAATACATTCCTATGGGAATTAATGCCGGATCCGGCACTAATACAGTCCTATGGGAATGCATTACGGCAAGTGTTCTGGCATTTTGGACAGAGATAAAACTGTAGCATGCTGCGGTATTATCTTTGTCTAAAAAATGTTCACATACTGAACGGAAGACATCCTGATGCATCCTGAACGGATTTCTCTCCATTCAGAATGCATTAGGAGAAAACTGAAGCGTTTTTTCCGGTATTGAGCCCCGGCGACGGAGCTCAATGCCACAAAATAAAAACGCT
This sequence comes from Bufotes viridis, assembly GCA_033119425.1. Classification (NCBI taxonomy): domain Eukaryota; kingdom Metazoa; phylum Chordata; class Amphibia; order Anura; family Bufonidae; genus Bufotes; species Bufotes viridis. Next base: position 100,255,615 of record CM065596.1, on the reverse strand, counting down.
AGTGTGAAAGTAGCCTTACCCCATCATTGCTGAAGACCAGTCTGGGAACCACTGAACTGGAGGATATACTGTGCATATGTGAGCGCATAGCCTGGATGTAGCAATGGCAACCGATTGAAGTATCATAGTATAGTGCAAGTTAGGCTTTGTTCACATCTGCATTGGGTATTCCACATTTCTGTTCTGTCATAAGAACACAAAAACGTAAGACAAGCTAGGGAGGGACACCAACGTACAAAATGGATACTATTCAGCCTCAATTACACGTCCATGAGAAGGTGGTCAGTGATGCATCCATGAAGCACCTGTGTTGGGTCCGTGTGTCCGTTTTTTGCTGTCCATGTGCCATCCGTGTTTCACAGACCTTGCACAGCTGAAAAATAATTTTCAAAGCATCTCTTCCTAATGATCACGGATGCAAAACGGATGGCATCTGTGGTTTTTATGGAGCCACAGTCTATATTGGGCGTGATGGATCCGTGAACATGGACATTTTGTGCTAAAAAACACGGACCCCCTGGACTGTGCTAAAACACTGATGTGTGAATACACACATTAAAATGAATGGGGACATGTGCTGTCCGTGGAGAACATGTACAGCACACGGCCGTGAAACACCAACATGTTAATGAGGCTTTACTATAATGGGGTGCACACGTTTTCTGCCATTCAATATATTTTGCCTTTCGTTTTTTAAGGCATCTGCCACAGAGGTCCCTAAAAAAGTTTAACGCTTTAGAAAAATAAATTACCTTTTTATTGCATAACCTAAGCCTTTCACTAAAAACAACACCTGGCACATTGTGAAAAACTTCTCCTAAAAACACAAGTTCAAAAGGTCTACAGTTCATACACGCATTGCACCTGCACGGAAAACCTGGCTCGTGTGAAAGGGGCCTTACACTTCTCAGTTCAGCAGGCGATTGTAGGCAAGGAAGCTTTCCTGCTCGTCAGTGGAGGTGACTGTTACATTTACATGCAGTGATCTCCTCCACAGTATGGGAAGGAACAATCATCACTCGTTCACCTATAGAATCACTGTTTGCTCACAGCAGAGGCTGTTTAGATGGCACAATCTGCTGCCGTTAAAGCTGCACTGAAATACACAGTCTGGACTGCTGTGCTAACATAATGCAGAGGGCTCCTGGAGAGTCCTGACCATGTATTTCAAAGTAGTTCTGAGCTCTGACAAAGGGAACAGGGGACAGTAGGAAAATAAAATAGTGATCTGGACTCCATATCCACAGCACTACTCATGTATTACTGTAGATAATAGTCCAAATTCAGGGTGACAGATTCCCTTTAAAGCGGATCAAAATATACGATTTCAACCAAAACAAAACGTTCATCAGTTCAAATTTAACAATGAATGAGTGTTTAATATTTCCTTCTAATAATTGGACAAAAATCTTTAGTTTAAAAAAAAATTGTTTCCAAGAAAGACCCATCATCTTCGCCCAGTTCCACTGAGCATGTGTGGGCAGTCTGAAGAAATGTAGCAGCCAATATGGACTAAGACCTGTTTTTGCACGACCATAAACCACCTCTTATCTAATGTGTATGGCCACCTTTACTCCTACATCTACATACAAATATCAAACAGGGCTCTCTTACCCCTCATGCCCCTCCAATACATAGACACAAAACATTGAATAAGTTCTGTGGCCAGAATATTTCACAATACCAAGATCGAAGTGCTATCCTTTCTATTCTAGTTGTGGCAATCGTTTGAAGTCATGACACATTACATGTCCACAAAAGTGAAAGGGTAAGGCTACATGCACACAACGCCCATTAAAAACGGACACGCTGTGGCACATTGCATTAGTGTGTGCATCCATTTTCGGGCCGTGTGTCAGTTTTTAATGTCCGTTTTGCATCAATTTTTCATGTCCATTAAAAAAGGACATGAAAAATAGATGAATTTGATTGGCAGTTATTTCTAGACCCACCTTTATGAGAACACCCACAGGATGGTAGGCCCCTAGCTTTATAATGTCCCCCATGGTTTAAATAATGCCCCCATAGTTTTCCACAGCCCAAAAAACTCACCTTATCCACTTGCTCGCGCTGCAGCAGTCTCTTCTCTCTTCACAGAACGCGACCTGTCGAAGGTGCGCAATGACGTAACTGCGCGCTCCCACGTGGTTACGTCACTATACATATCGCAGGTCCTGTTCAATGAAGAGAGAAGAGACTGCCGCACCGCGAGCAAGTGGATGAGGTGAGTTTTTTTTTAACCCCTAAATGGCCTGTGTACCCGTTTTTAACGGCCGCTAGACGGGTGCACTCCTGTCAATCTGCCGTCTCATTGATTTCAATGGGTCCGTCTGATCGTGAAAACAGCCAAAAATAGGACGTGCCCTATTTTTGGACAGACACTATTCACTGGCCGTTAAAAGAACGGCCATGTGAATAGCCCCATAGACTTTCATTGGTGCGAAAAATGGCCGTGTGACGGCCGTTACTTAGACTTGGTCATGTGCATGAAGCCGTTACTTAGTCGTGTGCATGAGGCCTTAAACAAAGACTTTAGTCAGAAGGTCATTTTGCACATGATGAATGCAAAAAAGCAAACCTTAAAACCTTTGGAAGTGCAGGGAATGTGTTAAAATAACAATAGCCAAATACTCACCTGCTAAGTCCTTTGCTGCTCCAGTACCGCCACTCGAGTGGCCCTCGTTGGTCTATATTTACTTTACTGCAGCAATGATGTGCCCGTACCCAATCACTGTCCTCACTGTCTAAGGTCACACATACAGGCATCACCACAGAGGCTAGTTATTGGCTTCTGCGGTATTTGAGTGTACAAGCAGGTCCTTGCTGCAGCAAAGTAAACAAAGACCGCTAAGATATTTAAAGGGGTTGGGCAGTCATGTGATCTTAATGATCTACCCCTCAGGAAAGGTCTCCAATATCTGATTGGTGGGGGTCTAATTCCTGGAACCCCACGCCTATCAGCTGTTTGAAGAGGTTGTGGTGCTCTTTTTTTCGTTCAGGATTATTTTTTGGCAGATTTTTCTTTTTTGTTAGTTCAAAAAGAAGAGATTGTAGTTAGGGCTTTAAATAGAGCTCTATATTTCTATATATAGAGTTAATTTTTAGCCAGTGTTCACTTTTTTAACACTGTAGTGAATTTTTATACTACAGTTTTTGCAAGCACGCACGATTTGTGTACGTGCTGCAGAGCACCGATCAGTAGTGTGCTCATTTACAGCTGCACATTTTTTTTTTATTTTTTTTTTTACATTTGTTTGTGTAAAAATAACTGCAGTTAGTGGTAGGTAGATAATATATATATAAAATTTCAGTTAGTGTGAGTTTAGAATTTTGCACGAACGCACCATCTGCGCACGTGCATTTTGCAGCCACTGAGCATCGATTAGTAGTGTCCATTACTTATGGCGTCTGATCAGTTTGCACTGCAATTTTTTGTGTGTGCAGAAAAGCCTTTTTTTTGCAGAAAATACTTTTTTTTTTTACAAATTTTTTTTCACCTAATTTAATTTCAAATTTATTACAAGCCCCTTCACGTGTGAAAACACAACATACACACCCCTCACGATAAATAAAGGTTTACACATTTCACACCCCAATAAAAAAAAAATGGCCTATCCAGCCCAACGAGTATACTCCGCTTAAGAGGCATATGCCATGCTTGCCTCTGATACCAAGTCTGCCAGTGAGGAAGAGGATGCCACTTTCCTCTACCCCCTCATCATCCGCTGATGAGGGTCCCTCTAGAAGGCCCCAGAACAACAGCTGAGGCAGGCCCCCACCACCACCCCCCCCTTCCCCGCACACACACAGAGTGAGCCTACATGGACCCCAGCCCCTGAGAATTATCAGCCCCAAATTCCTGAGTTAGTGGGCAACTCAGGGATTCAGATAGATTGTGCGGGCTTCACAGAAACTGATTTTTTCAAAATCTTTTTCTCTGAAGATTTTATAAATTTGAGGGTAACCCAAACAAATTTATATGCCCAGCAATTTATTTCCCAGAATCCCACAACGCTATACACTAGACCCCAAGGTTGGACCCCAGTAAATACAGCAGAGATTATGACCTTTTGGGGGCTCTTGCTGCATATGGGCGTTATTAAAAAACCAAAGATTACTCAGTATTGGAGTGTGGATGTCTCAATTTACAATAGTGCCATGGCCCATAAATCGCTTCCAATCAATACTTAAGTTTTTAAATTACAACGTTAATGCAGAGTGCCCACCCCAGAATGACCCCGCATTTGACCGTCTGTTCAAAATTAGGCCCGTCCTTGACCACTTTATCTCAAATTTTTCAGAAGTGTATACCCCAGAACAAAATGTCTGCATAGACGAATCCCTATTACTTTTCAAAGGGAGGGTAAGCTTTCGCCAGTACCTGCCCAGCAAGCGGGAAAGGTATGGCATAAAACTGTATAAAATCTGCGAGAGTAGCTCTGGGTACACTCACAAGTTCCAGGTTTATGAAGGGAGGGACACCCGGATTGAACCCCCAGAATGCCCCCCGTCCTAGGAATTAGTGGGAAGATAGTGTGGGACTTACTGCACCCACTGCTGGATAAGGGTTACCATCTATACGTGGATAATTACTACACGAGTCTACCACTGCTCCAGTCACTAAGTTCCAGAGGTACTGTGGCACAAAAATCAGAGAGGCCTCCCTAGATCCCTGGTAGGGCAACCACTAAGAAAAGGAGACAACTCTCCTCAATAAGAACATGTTGGTGGATAAGTACAAGGACAAGAGGGATGTCCTTTTGCTGACCACCATTCACAGTAACACCAGCTCCCCTGCCCCTGTACGTGGTACCACTACCACTATCCCCAAACCAGACTGTATACTGTATTACAACAGGCACATGGGCGGGGTTGATCTTTCAGATCAAGTTCTGAAGCCCTACAGTACCACACGAAAAACAAAAGTGTGGTACAAATAGCTGTCCGTGCACATGGTAGATGGCGCTGTACAATGCGTACGTGCTATTTAGATCTAGAGGCCAGACAAGAACATTCCTACAATTTCAAGAGGTGGTGATAAAGGCCCTAATTCTTCCAAACCAAGCAATGGAGGGCCCCAGTACTTCTGCAAGTTATGGTGCCAGAGTTGTACCAGGGCAAAATTTCCCTGGTGAAGTCCCCCAAACAGCAAGGAGGGGAAGGACCCAAAAAAGATGCAGAGTGTGTTCCAAAAGGGGATAAGGAAAGACACCATTTACCATTGCGAAACCTGCCCTGAAAAACCTGGCCTGTGCATCAAAGATTGTTTCAGAATCTACCACTCATCCATGGAGTATTCATTTCATCCATGATGTACCCTGTACTTTTACCAGCTTATATCTCTGATTTAGTCGGCATAGCTTACAGATCCACTTTTCACCAACCACTACATAGTCATTTCTGTGAAACACCTGTTAGGTCACAAGTGCCCTTTCCACCTCTTGAAATGTTCATACGGGGCTGCTCTTTCCAAAATGGGGTCACTTCTTGGGGTTTAATTTCTGGGGACCTCAGGAATTTTTTAACATGCGACATGGCACCTAAAAATCCATGTCTGTTTATTCAAGCCTGCAAAAACCATATTTTGCACTTTTCCTCTACAGCCCTGCTGTGCGCCCATACAGCAGGCTACACGCACATGTGGGGTGTTACCGTATTCTGGGGGAAATGGGTAAAATGTGGGGTGCATTTTGTCCTGTTACCCCTTGTGAAAGCGAAAAATGTGGGTGGAAAAAAATGGTAATTTTTAATTTTCACAGCCAAGTGTTTTCTAATTCTGTGAAACGCCTGATGGGTCAAAGTGCTCACTACACACCTTGAAATACTCCTTGAAGGGTCTAGTTTCTAGAATGGGGTCACTTTTTGGGAGCTTCCACTGTAGGGCAACCTCAGGGTGTCTTCATATGTGACAAAGCTCCCAAAAGCCAATCCTGCAAAATCTGTCCTCCAAAAGCCCTATAGAACTACTTCCCTTTTGAACCCTGCCTTGCACTCATACGGCCGTTTTTTTAGCACATTTTTTGGGGGGGTTTGTAAACTGAAGAATCAGGGTAATAATGAGGTTTAATTTTCTTTTAACCCTTGCTATGTTACAGCAAAAATGGAAGAAAATGGAAAATCTGAAAGAAAAAAAAAATTTTAATTTAGAAATTTTACCTCAATTTCCCGTTAATTCTTGTGGAATACATCAAGGGTTAACAAAGTTTGTAACATCAGTTTTGAATAATTTGAGGGGTGTAGTTTCTAAAATGAGGTAATTTATGGGTGGTTTCCATTACATAAGCCCCTGAAAATCACTTTATAACTGAATTGGAATTGATGCTTAAAAAAATGGTTTTGGATATTTTGTTGAAATTTTGAAAAATTGCATCTAAAATTGTAAGCCTTCCAACGTCCTAAATAAATGAAATGACATTTACAAAATGAAGCCAACATAAAGTAGACATAGGGAAAATGTAAAGCAGGGATGCTCAACCTGCGGCCCTCCAGCTGTTGCAAAACTACAACTCCCAGCATGCCTGGACAGCCTACAGCTATTAGGGCATGCTGGGAGTTGTAGTTTTGCAACAGCTGGTGGGCCGCAGGTTGGGCATCCCTGATATAAAGTAATAACTATTTTGTAAGGTATCACTCATATTTAGAAAATAGTGAATTTTTCCCAAATTTCTGTCATTTTTGGGCTTTAAAAAAAAATAAAAAAAAAGGTGAGATATATCGACGGAAATTTACCATTGTCATGAAGTACAATGTGTCACGAAAAAACAATCTCAGAATGGCTTAGATAAGTAAAAGCGTTCCAAAGTTATTACCACATAAAGTGACACGTCAGATTTGAAAAAAAAAATAAAAAAAAAATCGGTCTGGGATTTAAGGTGAAAAGTGGCTCGGTAGTGAAGGGGTTAAATATAGATATTGCCATGGAATGTTAAAAATAACATCAAAAATTCTTTCAAAATATAGTAAACATAAAAACATGATTTAAACAATAGGTCAATTTCTGATTACATTTTTCTTTTTTTTAAAAAGGCGTAGGGGGAACGATGAATTTCTCACTGGGTTTATACACTTTTCTGACGGAGAGGCGCTCATCAGAAAGAAGAGGAGCTTTACAGAAAAGGGCGAGGCCTAATATATGCCATATCTCACCACAATTCTGGCGTAAACATATGTCTCAAAGAAAGGCAACCCATAGTTGGTATAGAGTCAGAGAAAAGCAGTGCACAAAAAACTCACCAGTACAGAAATGTCACATAAAAACCTATGTGTGAGAGCACCCTTACTGATGTAATGTATCTAAGCTGACATGCCTCTCTTACCCTGGGAACACACCTGAGCGTTTTTCAGCGCGTTCATACGCGCTGAAAACGCTCAACATGTGAAAAGCCATGCATCCCTATGTGCATGTTTCACATGTCGGCGTTTTACAGCACGGACGACCGCGCTGTAAAACGCCCTACGCGATCGCGTCGGCTGATGTGACTATCGTGCGGCAGCACGCGCGATCCAACCCATATTCTATTATGGGAGTGCGCATATGACGCGCGCTTCCATAAAACAGTCACTTCGCGGCAGAAGCGCGCGTCATATGCGCGCCCTGGGAACACGCGAAGTGTGTTCCCAGGGTTACAGTGGTCTAGGTTTTGTTTTTTGTTTTCAAATTTTTTTTATATGGAGTTTGTTTTTAGAGCAAAAAACATAATAAACGAATCTTACATGCCGGTCAACAGTTAGCTATAAAATGCCCTACAAGTACAGTTATTTATGTAGTGGCTGTTTCCAAGTGTTTCTTGCTCCCTTGGCATTTTATTTAAAAACACAGCACGATCTGATTGTTGCATTTTTTTTCCAGACGTTTTCCCTTGGCAGCTTTTCTTGCAAGTGTATAATATTAAAGAAAAGAAAAAAAAAAAAAAAAGGAAAAATTTGTGTTCCGACTAAAAAACACTTGTGAAAAAACACCAGAATGCTTGTAAAATGGCTTGTAACAACAAACAAAAGTGTGGCAGCAGCCTAATAATGCATCACATACTTCTTATCTCCATTGCTCTCTAGAACTTTTCCTTCTCGCCCCTTGTCTCAGAAGGGTCTGCTTCTCATGCTGGGCAGCAAATTGTGCAGTTCCAGGGACCAACAGAACAACTTCTCAGTAGCAAACCTGTGTTGCAACACTGCCTTACATTGTGTAATAGATGCATGCCTGTGCAAGAGAATAGGATTCATGGTAATATGGTAATCCGGCCAACAGCAAGCACTGGCAGCATCAAAACAGATGTGCGATACAAAAGCAATATATACATTTTACTTTTGTATGTGACATTGACTTATTCTTTTTTATTTCTGTCACTGTAAAGAATTCTGTTGAATTTCAATAAAAACTTAAACAAAAGCAATACAAGATCATAAAAATAATAAATTTTAGAATCCAATGGCATTCTCCCAGCCAGGGTTTTCTTAAACAGCTGCAGTGAGGACGTCATGTAAATTACCAGTTCCTACTCCAGCCAAACAATGGCATCAGCTGAGAGAAAATGCAAACATTCTTAAAGGGGTTGGTCTTTTCAGCAAATAACTTTATTTACATAATAAATTCTAATACAAACCACTTACTAATGTATTGTGATTATCCATATTGCTTCCTTTGCTGGCTGAATTCATTTTTTTCATCACATCATACACTGCTCGTTTCCATGGTTATGACCACCAGTGGTGGCCGCGCTTGCACACTATAGAAAAAAGCACCAGCTTATGTGATCTCCCACAGCCCCAGCCACCATAGAGGCCACGACTTTTTCCTATAGTGTGCAAGCACAGACACCGCTGATGGATTGCAGGGTGTTCGTAACCATGGAAATAAGCAGTGTATAATGTGATAGAAAAATTGAATCCAGCAAGTAAAGGAGACAATATGGATAATAACAGTACATTAGTAAGTGGCTTGTTTTCACTTTCTCTAAATGATAAAAGCTACATGCACACGACCGTTGCCTGCCTCCACTCCTCCTGCAAATTTTGCGTCCGTCAAAAAAAACGGATGACGGACCATTGTTTTTGACAGATCCGATTTTTATGGCAGATCCTTTGTAAAAAATGCCTATCCTTGTCCGCAAACGTGAAAAAAATAGGACATGCACTATTTTTTGACGGAATGAAAACACGGATCACGGATGTGGAACAAAAACGGTTGATCATCCGCATTTTTTGACGGACCCATTGACATGAATGGGGAAGCATCCTATCCGTGAAAAAAAACGGAACGGACGCGGAAACAAACAACGGTCGTGTGCATGGGGCCAAAATTCCACTTGCTAAAGTGACACAACCCCTTTAAGAAGAAAATAATGTATTAGTCACAGGGGTATACAACAATTTACAGAAAAGTAATCTCAGATATCAGGCAGAATAGATGAGGGAGTCCTAATACGTACAGGTGTGGTGCATGAAGGTTTTTAGGAAGGCTAACCTGACGGTTTGCTTACCCGCGCACTTAAGGAATACAAGAGGATCTATCACCTGGGCATTTTTTTATTTTTATTTAAGAAGTCATGCCGCGTTTTGGTGTCCGCCTCCAAAACAGAATAGAAGCGGAACGGAGCCTAACTGATACATTCTGAACGGATCCTTATCCATTCAGAATGCATTGGGGCTTAACTGATCCGTTTTGGACCGTGAGAGCCCTGAAACGGATGTCACAAACGGAATCCAAAACGCTAGTGTGAAAGTACCCTAACAAATTTGCACATGGCCTTTGTTTACTAGTTTTATTTGGGGATTTATTTTGGAGGGGGCCGACATTTTAACCACCTCCCGACCGCCTAATGCAGGGATGCGTCCTGCGGGCGGCCGAGATGTTCCTCCTTGACGCATCGGTGCGTCATCTCGCGAGAGGCGAAATTTCCTGTGAGTGCGCGTTCACAGGATCGCGTCAGGTGGAAGTTTAACTACAGCCTGCCAGCGCTGATCATGCGCTGACAGGCTGTAGATGTTAAAAAAAACGCATCTGAATCGCATATCTGATATGCCTGCTGCCTGCTCCTCTGGTGGTCCCTTTTGCTTGGTACCACCAGAGGACACAGGCAGCTATGTAAGTGCACCAATCACCAACCCCCTCACCCCCCACTGATCTCCCCCTGTCACTAATCACCCCCCTGTAAGGCTCATTCAGACGTCCATATGTGTTTTGCGGATACACGGATCCACAAAACACGGACACCGGCAATGTGCTTTCGCATTTTGCGGATCCGCACATTGCCAGAACTATATAGAAAATGCCTTTTCTTGTCCGCAATTGTGGACAAGAATAGGACATGCTCTATCTTTTGCGGAGCTGCGGCCGGATGTTTCGGGGCCGAAACCCGGAGGTTCGCGGCCGCAGTGATGAGAGAAATAGCTCTGTAAATTGACAACTTTGTATAAATTTTTTAAAAAGTTGTCATTTACAGAGATATTTCTCTCACCCAACATGGGTATATGTAACAATACACCCCAAAACACATTGTCCTACTTCTTCTGAGTATGGCGATACCACATGTGTGACACTTTTTTGCAGCCAAGATGCGCAAAGGGGCCTTAATTCCAATGAGTACCTTTTAGGATTTCACAGGGCATTTTTACACATTTGGATTCCAGACTTCTTCTCACGCTTTAGGGCCCCTAAAATGCCAGGACAGTATAAATACCCCACATGTGACCCCATTTTGGAAAGAAGATACCCCAAAGGTATTCTGTGAGGGGCATGGCGAGTTCATAGATTTTTTTTTTGCCACAAGTTAGCGGAAATTAACTATTTTATTTTTTTCCTTACAAAGTCTTATTCCACTAACTTGTGACAAAAAATAAAATTTTACATGAACTCACCATACCCCTCACCGAATACCTTGGGGTGTCTTCTTTCTAAAATGGGGTCACTTGTGGGGTATTTATACTGTCCTGGCATTTTTGGGGCCCCTAATGCGCGAGAAGTAGTTTGGAATCCAAATGCGTAAAAATGCCCTGTGAAATCCTAAAGGTACTTATTGGAATTTGGACCCCTTTGCGCATCTTGGCTGCAAAAATGGGTCACTCATGTGGTATCGCCGTGCTCAGGAGAAGTAGGGTAATGTGTTTTGGGGTGTATTTTTACATATACCCATGCTGGGTGTGAGAAATATCTCTGTAAATGACAACTTTTAAAAAATTTTATACAAAGTTGTCAATTCACAGAGATATTTCTCTCACCCAGCATGGGTATATGTAAAAATACACACCACAAAACACATTGCCCTACTTCTTCTGAGTACGGCGATAGCACACGAGTGACACTTTTTTGCAGCCTAGGTGCGTAAAGGGGTGTAAAGTCCAACAGGTACCTTTAGGCTTTACAGGGTTGCTCACAATTTAGCCCCACCCAAAATGCCATAACAGTAAACACACCGCACAAATGACCCCATTTCAGAAAGTAGACACCCCAAGGTATTCACTGAGGGGCATAGTGAGTCCGTGGGAGATTTTTCATTTTTTTTTGCCAGAAGTTAGCAGAAATGGAAACTTTATTATTATTTTTTTCCTCAGAAAGTGTAATTTTCCGCTAACTTGTGAAAAAAAATGAAATGATACATAAACTCACCAAGCCCCTCCGCGAATACTTTGGGGTGTCTTCTTTCTAAAATGGTGTGATTTAGGGGGTATTTATACTATCCTGACATTCTAGCACCTGAAGAAACATGACAGGCGCTCAGAAAGTCAGAGCTGCTTCAAAATGCGGAAATTCACTTTTTTGCACCATAGTTTGTAAACGCTATAACTTTTACCCAAACCAATAAATATACACTTATTGCATTTTTTTTTTATCAAAGACATTGAGTGGTAAGTTGTATGACGGAGCAATAAACGGTGAAAGTTGAGGTGGTTAAAGGAGTAAAGGAGTAGTTCAAAAAAAAGGTGGAGGGGCAGACCTGTAAAGGCCAGATTACTTACCTGCTTCCTGGCGTTGGCTCCCCTCTCTCTCTTCTCCAGGCCTCCGATGCTCTGCTGGTCTCCCTTATAGTCAACATCTGGTTTGACATCACTGTAGCCAATCACTGGCAGCGGCGACTGGCTCCCCTTACATCATTACAAATTGGCACAGGACACAAAGGGACCCAGTTTCTGCCACAGCCACTGATTTTTACAGTAAGGGATCCTAGCAGAGCATCGCAGGCCTGGTGCCAGTGACAGGAAGCAGGTAAGAAAGATACAGATGTAGTAGAGTCAACACACATGCTTAATGAGACATGTTATCTAAACTAAATGCGGTAAGAAAACACTTTCAATTGCTTTTCAATGAGTTAAGAATCTGTGTACAGCCCTGTTACATCTGTACCTTTTACAGGTTCGGGCAAAACATTTTTTGACCTAATGCTAAAAGTAGATGCGGCAGGAGAAATCTTTCCTTTATATTTTTCATTCACCGTTATGGGGGAGAATCTGTGGATGGCACATATATAGCATCTTGTGATATATATGTGTCATCCCCCCCCATAACAGTGTCCCTGTGTAAATAGTTACCCCCAATACACTGGGCCCTGCACACAGCAGTAAAATCTAGTTATGTAATGCTTATTCTTTATTAAAGAGGACCTTTCAAGGGTTCAAACATTATAAACGAACTATCACGATATGTAGCGCGGCGCCCAGGGATCTCACTGCACTTACTATTATTCCTGGGCGCCGCTCTGTTCGCTCGCTGTGGCCCCTGGTATATTCTCCCACTGTGTATGCTAATTGCTAGCATTGGAACAGGGAGGAGGAGACTGCCCTTTTTCTCCATGGGCGTTCCTTCTCCCTGGCTGTGATGCTCTGCGCTTTGATAGAACAGCTCACAGCCAGGGAGAAGGAGACGCCCATTTAGAAAAAAAAGGCAGTCTCCTCCTCCCTGTTCCGATTAGCGTACAGAGCGGGAGAATATACCGGGGGCCACAGCGTGCGAATGGAGCAGTGCCCAGGAATAATAGTAAGTGCAGTGAGATCCCTGGGTGACGCGCTACATATCCTGATAGATTATGTTTGGACCCATGAAAGGTCCTCTGCATTAGTACTTACCATCTAAGGTAGGAGGCCAGCCACGTAACGTCACTCGTCTGCTCCATTAATAAAGTGGGAGGAGCTCCTTCCACTTTATTAATGAAGCAGGCGCGTGAAGGAGCAAATGCCAGCCGGCCTGCCTGGTACCGTAGTTAGATAGCAAGTGATTGCGCTACTTTAATAAAGAATAAGCATTACATAACTATATTTTACTGGTGTGCGCGGGGCCTGGTGTATTAGAGTACAGTGACTGCAGGCACCTGCCAGCCTCCAGCCCCTCCTCCCTCCCCACTGATACATCGCAGGCAGCACTGTGCAGCATAGCCGGCGATGTATCAGTGGTAGCAGATTAAAAATGGCAGCATTCGCTTTAGAAGACGCACTGCCATATTCCTCCCACTTTTAGGGAGGGAGGGGGAGTGTGTCTTATAAAGCGAAAAATACGAAGTTGCTTGTCCACAGAAACGCAACACTCTGATATCTCCCCTCTCCACATACAACGCTTCCGTGTCTCTCAACCAACGAGAAATGTCTTTGATTAATACTGCCCATACCTGGTGAAAATCCAGGACGCCCCTGACGAAGCGGAGCGAAACCCAGGTAGGGTGAATGGGATTGAGTTTATGTGTAACCCAAGAAACCCATCTTGTGAGTAAATAAAGTGTCTTGTCAGAAGCTTTTTATGTGGATCTACACTATGTTGGTTCTCTTTTGAAGGCATGATACACAGAGATCCCCAGCTGCGAGTTGGTTGCGGCACATGGAAGCGGTGTGTGGAGAAGGGAGATATCGGAGCGTTGCGTTTCTGTCGATAGAACTCGCATCTACCACATAAAGCGTGGACCCGCTGCAATTTTGTTTAGTACCGATGACCTATCCGCAGGATAAAGCCTCATCATTCACACTTCAGTGTTTTGGTCATTGATTTACATCAGTGACTATGAGCCAAAACCAGGAGTGGAGGCTACACAAACATAAGGTACAAGGGAAAGATCTGCACCTGTTCTGCGTTTCGAGCCGCACCTTGGTTTTGGCTGAAAATCACTGACGAAAACACTGACATCTAAATGAGGCGTATATCATAAATATCAGATCAGCGGGGGTCCAACATCCGACACCCTCTCCAGCTGTGCTTGGTATTAGAGCTCAGCCTCATACCTTGAATGGCAATGAGCTGCTCCTACATCATGTGACCGATAAACGTGATGTCACAGGCCTAGAAAGAGCCTGCAGGACTCCCAAGTTTGTGGCCTCTTCAAACAGATGATCAGCGAGGGTGCCAATAGTCAATTCCCACAATCTGTTATTGATGACCTTTCCTGAGGATAAGCTATCAATATGAAAATCCTGGACAACCCCTTTAACTCCTTAGTGACCAGCCTGTTTTGGGCCTTACTCACCAAGCGTTTTTCTTCCTTTTTTTCATCGTCGTGTTCCAAGAGCTATAGCTTTTTTATTTTTCCGTCCATATAACTTTATGAGGGCTTGTTTTTTGCGGGACAAGTTTTAAGTTTTCATGGCGCTATTTTGGGGTACCCATAACTTTCTGATTAACTTTTACTCTTTCTGGGAGGGAAATGGGAAAAAATAGCAATACTGCCACTGCATTTTTACGTTATATATTTTACGGCGTTCATTTTTCTGTATCAATAACATAATATCTTTATTCTCTGGGTCAGTATGATTACAGGGATACCAAATACAGATTAGGTTTTTTTTTTACATTTGACTACTTTTTTGCAATAAAACCCTTATGCAAATGCAAATGTTTCTGCATTGCCACTTCCCAAGACCCATAACTTTTTTTTTTTTTTTTATATATATGAGAGTTGTGTGAGGGCTTGATTTTTCATTGGTATCATTTTGGAGTAAATGGCGCTTTTTAATTGCTTGTTATTACGTTTTTTAGGTGGCAACTAAGAATAAATTTCTTAAGAGTTCACTGTAGGGGATAATTTACATGGATATTTATGTAGTCCGGGTCGTTACGGACGCAGCAATACAAAATATATGGGGAAGATTTTTTTTTTGCAATTTTTTTCATTGAAAAGCGTATTTTAAAAAGGCCTAATTTTTTTATGTGATTTTTTTATTGAATAAATGATTTTTTTTTTTTACTTTTTTTACCACTTAATAGTCCCACAAGGGGACTATAACAGACAGCTTTTTGATTGCTTTTAAAATGCAATGCACTATCCCTATAGTGCATTACATTTAATGGCAATGCTATTCTGACATTAACCAGCAGGCTGCACCAGAGAGGCGCAGCCTGCTGGAAATGACTCAAGGCGGCGGGGTGCCGATGGGAGACAGAGGGAGTCCACTCTGTCTGTCAGCACTTTACATGCAGCGGGCGCCATTCTGTCACCAGAATTACCCCTCTGGCGATGTGCTAATGTAAGCATAATCTAATTCTGCCATTATGTTTATTGATGCCCCCATTACTGCACAATTCTTACTTTTGTAATATGCAAATTAGCCTGTAGGAGGGGGGTCATTGCTTCTCCTCCTTGAGGCTCTGCTCTCCCACCTCATTCCACGCCCTGCCGTTCTTGATTGACAGGGCAGAGTTTGTCTTCTCCTGCTGGCCCTGTGTGCTGGGTAAAAGGTGTGAGATTTACCCAGCACACAGGGCCAGCAGGAGAAGACAAACGCTGGCCTGTCAATCAAGGACAGCAGGGCGTGGAATGAGGTGGGAGAACAGAGCCTCTAGGAGCAGGAGCAATGCCCCCCCTGCCTCTACAAGCTAATTTGCATAATACAAAAGTAAGAATTGTGCAGTACGGGGGTCAGCAATAAATATATCAATAGCAGAGTTAGATCCTGCAGACAGAAACCTTTTAAGCGCATACTGCGCATGCCTGTATCAAGGTTTATACACCTTGGCTTTACACACTCACTGCGCATGCCTTCTGGCCAGGCACTGACAAGCAGGATAGAAGGGAAGGGCTACAGCAGCAATATGGGCAGAATTGCCTCTGTATTCAGTGACTCAGCTCAGCGACTGTCCACTAAGGCTGCATTCACACGAGCGTGATTTCCGCGCGGGTGCAATGCGTGATCTGAACGCATTGCACCCGCACTGAATCCTGACCCATTCATTTCTATGGGGCTGTGTACATGAGCGTTTTTTTTCACGCATCACTTCTGCAACGCGTGAAAATCGCAGCATGTTCTATATTCTGCGTTTTTCACGCAGCCCTAGTCCCATAGAAGTGAATGGGGCTGCGTTAAAAACGCATTGCATCCGCAAGCAAGTGCGGGTGCGTTGCGTTTTTCACTGATGGTTGCTAGGAGATGTTGTTTGTAAACCTTCAGTTTTTTATCACGCTCGTGAAAAACGCATCAAAACGCATTGCACCCGCGCGGAAAAAACTGAACAACTGAACGCAATCGCAGGCAAAACTGAATGGCTTTGCCTGTGAAATCGCACAGTTTTCACTGAACGCATCCGCAACGCATCCGGACCTAATCCGGACACACTCGTGTGAAAGAGGCCTTAAGACAATATTCATAAAATCTGCTACTTTTTTTTCACACAAATGCACAGATTTTGAATTTCAAGAAAACCAGCTTAGGTACCATGGCCAGTATGCAGATGTAATCAGCTCAATAGGGCCATTCAGGTGACAGATTTACTTTAACCACTGAACATATCTTACGTGTCAGTGCATTACTTTAACCACCTCCCGTCACGCTAAAGTCGAAAGGCGTGCGGGAGGTGGCAGTCTCAGGTCTCGCGAGACCTGAGATTTCATATGAACGCGTGCGCATGTGCACGCGCGTTCACTGCAGCGCGGCAGGTTAGACTTTATTCTACAGCCTGCCAGCGCTGATCGTTCGCTGGCAGGCTGTAGATGTAAAAGAATCGCATCCAAATCGCATATTAGACACTGTTTTGTAAACAGCGTCTGATATGCCTGCTGTCTGCTCCTCTGGTGGTCCCTTTTGCTTGGGACCACCAGAGGACACGGGCAGCTATGTAGGTGCACCAATCACCACACACCAACCCCCAACCCCCCCCCCTGTCACTTATTAACCCCTTATTACCCCATATTAACTCCCTGATCTCCCCCCATCACCCCCATGTCATTGATCACCCCCCTGTAAGGCTCCATTCAGACGTCCGTATGTGTTTTGCGGATCCACAAAACACGGACACCGGCAATGTGCTTTCCGCATTTTGCGGATCCGCACATTGCCATAACTATATAGAAAATGCCTTTTCTTGTGCGCAATTGCGGACAAGAATAGGACATGTTCTATATTTTTGCGGACCTGGAAGTGCGGATCCGCAGTTCCGGATCCGAGCAGGACAAAGTCTGTCCCTATAGAAATGAATGGGTCCGCAATTCCGTTCTGCAAAATGTGGCACTGAATTGCGGAATAGATAGGGACATTTTTGCAGACGTGTAAATGGGGCCTTACTTCGCAAGTACTCCTATGTCCTTTCCCCTCTTTTTTTTTTTTGCACATTTTTTGGCAGAGATGTTTTCATCCACATTGATCGATGCGAATGAAGAAATCTGTGCCGTTCATTCTTTTTTTCAGCCCAGAGGCTGAACGGAAAAAAAAAAAAAAAATCTCATTACCCTTATGCTCAAAATAAGGAGAATAGCAGAAAATCCTAATGCTGGCCATACATGTAATGATTGCGGAGACCCTCAAATGCCAGGGCAGTACAAACACCCCAGAAATGACCCCATTTTGGAAAGAAGATACCCCAAGGTATTCGCTGAGGGGCATATTGAGTCCATGAAAGATTGAACTTTTTGTCACAAGTTAGCGGAAAGGGAGACTTTGTGAGGAAAAAAAAAAAAAAAACAATTTCCGCTAAGGCCTCTTTCACACTTGCGTTCTGAGGATCCGGCAGGCACTTCCGTCCCGCCGGATCCGTCAGAACGCAAGTCGCCTGAAAGCATTAGAAGACTGATCAGGATCCTGATCAGTCTTCGAAATGCTTTGAGGTTACTATGGCAGCCAGGACGCTATTAAAGTCCTGGTTGCCAAAGTAGTAGTGGGGAGCGGGGGAGCGGTATACTTACAGTCCGTGCGGCTCCCGGGCGCTCCAGAATGACGTCAGAGCGCCCCATGCGCATGTATCACGTGATCCATGCGTGTAGGGCGCCCTGACGTCACTCAGGAGCGCCCCGGGAGCCGCACGGATGGTAAGTATACTGCTCCCCCGCTCCCCACTACACTTTACCATGGCAACCAGGACTTTAGCGTCCTGGCTGCCATGGTAACCAGTCAGAAAAAGCTAAACGTAGGATCCGGCGATGCGCCGAAACGACGTTTAGCTTAAGGCCGGATCCGGATTAATGCCTTTCAACGGGCATTAATTCCGGATCAGGCCTTGCGGCAAGTGTTCCGGATTTTTGGACGGAGCAAAAAGCGCAGCAAGCTGCGGTATTTGCTGCGTCCAAAAAACGTTCCGGTCCTGAACTGAAGACATCCTGAACGGATTTCTATCCATTCAGAAGGCATGGGGATGATCCTGATCAGGATTTTTCCGGCATAGAGCGCCGAGGACGGAACTCTACGACGGAAAA
Organism: Bufotes viridis; assembly: GCA_033119425.1. Lineage (NCBI taxonomy): Eukaryota > Metazoa > Chordata > Amphibia > Anura > Bufonidae > Bufotes > Bufotes viridis. The sequence continues at coordinate 100,237,025 of CM065596.1, read as the reverse complement.
CAAAAACGCCAGTGTGAAAGGACCCTAATTTGTGCCAAAAAAAAAAAAATCTTCTATGAACTCGCCATGCCCCTCACGGAATACCTTGGGGTGTCTTCTTTCCAAAATGGGGTCACATGTGGGGTATTTATACTGCCCTGGCATTTTAGGGGCCCTAAAGCGTGAGAAGAAGTCTGGAATCCAAATGCCTAAAAATCTCCTCATTGGAATTTGGGCCCCTTTACGCACCTAGGCTGCAAAAAAGTGGCACACATGTGGTATCACCGTACTCAGAAGAAGTAGGGCATTGTGTTTTGGGGTGTATTTTTACATAGACTCATGCTGGGTGTGAGAAATATCTCTGTAAATTGACAACTTTGTATAAACAAATTTAAAAAGTTGTCATTTACAGAGATATTTCTCACACCCAGCATGGGTATATGTAAAAATACACCCTAAAACACATTGCCCTACTTCTCCCTAGTACGGCGATACCACATGAGTGACACTTTTTTGCAGCCAAGATGCGCAAAGGGGCCCTAAAACCAATGAGTACCTTTAGGATTTCACAGGGCATTTTTACTCATTTGGATTCCAGACTTCTTCTCACGCTTTAGAGACCCCTAAAATGTCAGGGCAGTATAAATACCCCACAAGTGACCCCATTTTAGAAAGAAGACACCCCAAGGTATTCGGTGAGGGGTATGGTGAGTTCATGTAAATTTTTATTTTTTGTCACAAGTTAGTGGAATAAGACTTTGTAAGAAAAAAAAAAAAAGAAAAAAATATAATCAATTTCCGCTAACTTGTGCCAAAAAAAAAAAAAAAAAAACCTATGAACTCGCCATGCCCCTCACGGAATACCTTTGGGTGTCTTCTTTCTAAAATGGGGTCACATGTGGGGTATTTATACTGCCCTGGCATTTTAGGGGACCCTGAAGCGTGAGAAGTCGTTTGGAATCCAAATGCGTAAAAATGCCCTGTGAAATCCTAATGGTGCTCATTGGAATTAGGGCCCCTTTGCGCATCTTGGCTGCAAAAAAGTGTCACTCGTGGTATCGCCGTACTCAGGAGAAGTAGGGCAATGTGTTTTGGGGTGTATTTTTACATATACCCATACTTTGTGTGAGAAATATCTCTGTAAATGACAACTTTTTCAATTTTTTATACAAAGTTGTCAATTTACAGAGATATTCATCTCACCCAGCATGGGTATATGTAAAAATACACCCCAAAACAGATTGCCCTACATCTCCTGAGTACGACGATACCACATGTGTGCCACTTTTTTGCAGCCTAGGTGCGTAAAGGGGCGGAAAGTCCAACGAGTACCTTTAGGCTTTACAAGGTTGCTCACAATTTAGCCCCGCCCAAAATACCAGAACAGTAAACACACCCCACAAATGACCCCATTTCTGAAAGTAGACACCCCAAGGTATTCACTGACGGGCATAGCGAGTCTGTGGGAGATTTTTTTTTTTTTTGCCAGAAGTTAACAGAAATGGAAACTTTATTATTATTATTTTTTTCCTCAGAAAGTGTCATTTTCTGCTAACTTGTGAAAAAAATTTAAATCATACATGAACTTACCATGCCCCTCCGTGAATACTTTGGGTTGTTTTCTTTCTAAAATGGTATCATTTGGGGGGTATTTATACTATCCTGATATTCTAGCACCTGAAGAAACATGACAGGTGCTCAGAAAGTCAGAGCTGCTTCAAAATGCCGAAATTCACATTTTTTGTACCATAGTTTGTAAACACTATAACTTTTGCGCAAACCAATAAATATACACTTATTGGATTTTTTTTTTATCAAAGACATGTAGAACAATAAATTCTGACACAAACTTGTATAGAAATGTAATTATATTTGAACAATTTTACCAGAAAAAGTTAGAAATACACTTTTCAGAAAATTGCGGTCTTTTTTTTATTAATATCAGAAAAACGAAAAATCTCAGCAGCAATCAAATACCACCAAAAGAAAGCTGTATTTGTGAGAAGAAAAGGAGGTAAAATTAATTTGGGTGCCAAGTTGCATGACCGAGCAATAAACCGTTAAAGGGATTCTTTCACCAGGTTTGACCCCTGTCAGCTAAACATATGCTGACGCTCAGGGTCTCATCAGGATTCCTAATGTGGGCTCATCAATGCGATCAGTAGCTTTATTTTGGCAAAAAACTGGTTTTACTAACCTGTAATGTAAAGAAATAAGGTGCCCAATGGGAGGTCCAGGGATGCAGGGTGCCCGGCCGCACACATCGCTGTTCGTGCCTTGTGCCGCCTCCTACTCTTCTGTGCCGCCTCCTACTCTCCCTCCCTCCCCCTCCTCCTGCTGCTGTAAGATTTGGCGCGTGCGCACAGGGCGCATGCGCACTTCACTTGAAAAAGCCGATCCAAGAAGTCTGCGCGTGCGCACAGGGCTCAGCCTGATGTGCACGTGTGGACTTCTTGGATCGGCTTCTTCAAGCAAAGTGCGCATGCGTACGCGCCAGATCTTACAGCAGGAGGAGGGGGAGGGAGGGAGAGGCGGCACAGAAGAGTAGGAGGCGGCGCTGGGCACGAACACTTTTATTCAGCAAAGTGTTTATCACAGCATTTTTTACAAGTGCCTGTGAATAAATACTTAAGTTAGGGATATTTGGCTTGTGGGTGAAATTTCAGGATCAACCTAAAGTGGACTCTAACCTTTACAGGTGAACTTAATGTGACCTTATCTAAACATTGACATGTCCAACTATTCAATGTTTCAGTACTTTTTGCACAACTTGCTGTTCTCCAACAAGGACTTTAATGGCAAAACTCACAACAGGTGTTTGATCCATGAATCGCCCAATACATTTTCTGGTTCAATTACAATCAGTATATAAACAGTTCTCCTCATCATACTGTTCACATTTTGACATCATGAGACCAAGACGACACCTAACAATTGATCAACAGTACCTCGCCACTGCGAGGCTTCAAGCAGGATTTTTTCAGAGGGAAGTGGCCACTGAGCTTGAAGTGCCACAGAGTGTCATCAGGAAAAGTCACAGAAAGGCATAGAAGTGGACACCCTTTGGCCACATCCCACACTGATGACCGCTTTGTTGTGAACAATGCCCTGCGGGTGATTAATGCTACACAACTGCAGGCAAGTTTAGGGAAGGTGAGAGGTACCCAAGTGTTAAGTCAGACCATTCAAAACCGTTTACATCAGCTGGTCTGCGTGCTATTCGACCGGCAAGGGTACCTGACCACAGGAGTCGCCTTCTTGAATGGGCCAGGGAGCATCTACACTGGATGAGAGACTAATGGGTCTCAGTGTCGTTCACTGATGAAAGTTGAGTGACGCTGAGCAGAAATGATGGCCACCAAGGAGAGCACTATGCATCAGCCACTGTTGTCACCTTTGGTGGTGGTTAGTCTGGGTACGTGTGTAGTCAATACAGAACTGCCCTACACTTTGTGAATGGTACAGTGACAAGCCTATACTACTTGAACATCATCATTAATCCAGTCATTCTTTCTCCACATGAACAACACAGGCGTAATTTCATATTCATGGACGACAATGCGCCAGCTCATCAAGGTCTCATCATTAGGGAACAGCTGCTGGAGACTGGGGTACCTCAAATGAAGTGGCCAGCACTTTCTCCAGACCTGAATCCCATTGAAAACCTATGGGATCAGCTGAGTCGCCGTGTAGAGGCTTGTAGCTCTGTACCCCAGAACCTCAATAACCTGAGGGCCTCCCTTCAAGAAAGTGGGATGGTATGCCTCAGCAGGCAATAAGTCAATTTGTGAACAGCAGGAGACGTTGTCAAGCTGGAATTGATGCACAAGGCCACATGACAATTATTGAGACAGACTTTTTGTGGAGGTATACCCACCACTGCTGTTGGCTTTTGTTTCAATAAATTGTTTGAGATGAGGAAATCACCATTGCATGCTTCTACTTAAATTATATATCACTGTAACATGAACTTTTTACATTTTCCAGAAATTTCACACAAAAGCCAAATATTCCTAACTTTTTGTGAGTAGTGTAGATGATGGGAGATATCTGTACTGACCCCTGATATATTTATACATAGTTATTAGATCTCCTCTCAGTCTCCTTTTTTCTAAAGTGAATAATAATAATTTTGATAATCTTTCTGGGTACTGTAATCCACCCATTCCAATTATTATTTTAGTTGCCCTCCTCTGAACCCTCTCCAGCTCTGCTATGTCTGTCTTGCACACAGGAGCCTTGACTCCATGTGTGGTCTGACTAGTGACTTATAAAGTGTCCGGACTATGTTCTCATCACGGGCATCTATGCCCCTTTTGTTGCATCCCATTATATCATTGGCCTTGACAGCAGCTATCGGACACTGGATTCTAAAGGCTATGTACACCTCTGGGGCAATTTTTTTTTTTTTTTACAACTGTACTTATTTTGAGCTAAAAAAAAATTATAGTCCTTTAATACCAGAAATAAATACACCCCATTTCCTAAGAGAATTACGTAGTGTCATAGACAGACCGGTTAGGATATGGGGTGTATAGCATTGATTTGTCTATTTTAATCTTTTTAGGACACCACTGCACTTTCTGGGTCAGACAGGGCACTTTTAACCCCTTAAGGACACGGCCCTATTTCACCTTAACCACTTCAGCCCCCCTAGCTTAAACACCCTTAATGACCAGGCCACTTTTTACAATTCCGCACTACACTACTTTCACCGTTTATTGCTCCGTCATACAACTTACCACCCAAATGAATTTTACCTCCTTTTCTTCTCACTAATAGAGCTTTCATTTGGTGGTATTTCATTGCTGCTGACATTTTTACTTTTTTTGCTATTAATCAAAAATTACCGAAATTTTTGCAAAAAATGAAATTTTTCACTTTCTGTTGTAAAATGTTTCAAAAAAACTACATTTCTATATAAATTTTTCTCTAAATTTATTGTTCTACATGTCTTTGATAAAAAAATCCAATAAGTGTATATTTATTGGTTTGGGTAAAAGTTATAGCGTTTACAAACTATGGTGCAAAAAAGTGAATTTCGGCATTTTGAAGCAGCTCTGACTTTCTGAGCACCTGTCATGTTTCTTCAGGTGCTAGAATGCCAGGATAGTATGAATATCCCCAAATGACACCATTTTAGAAAGAAGACACCCCAAAGTATTCGCGGAGGGGCTTGGTGAGTTCATGTATCATTTCATTTTTTTCACAAGTTAGCGGAAATTGACACTTTCTGAGAAAAAAAAAAAAAAAGTTTCAATTTCTGATAACTTCTGGCAAAAAAAAAAAAAATCTCAGACGGACTCACTATGCCCCTCAGTGAATACCTTGGGGTGTCTACTTTCCGAAATGGAGTCATTTGTGGGGTGTGTTTACTGTTCTGGCATTTTGGGCGGGGCTAAATTGTGAGCCGCCATGTAAAACCTAAAGGTACTCGTTGGAATTTGGGCCTTTGCACCCAGGCTGCAAAAGCGGCACTTATGTGGTATCGCCGTACTCAGGAGAAGTAGGGCAATGTGTTTTGGGGTGTATTTTACATATACCCATGTTGGGTGAGAGAAATATCTCTGTAAATTGTCAACTTTGTATAAAAATTTTTAAAAGTTGTCGTTTACAGAGATATTTTTCACACAAAGTATGGGTATATATAAAAATACACCCCAAAACACATTGCCCTACTTCTCCTGAGTACGGCGATACCACATGTGTGCCACTTTTTGCAGCCTGGGTGCGCAAAGGGCCCTAAAACCAATGAGTACCTTTAGGATTTCACAGGGCATTTTTACGCATTTGGATTCCAGACTTCTTCTCACCCTTTAGGGGCCCCTAAAATGCCAGGACAGCATAAATACCCCACATGTGACCCCATTTTGGAAAGAAGACACCCCAAGGTATTCTGTGAGGGGTATGGTGAGTTCATGTAAAATTTTATTTTTGTCACAAGTTAGTGGAATATGAGACTTTGTAAAAACAAAATAAAAAAAAAAAAAAACAATTTCCGCTGACTTGTGCCAAAAATAAAAATTCTGTGGACTCACCATGCCCCTCACAGAATACCTTGGGGTGTCTTCTTTCCAAAATGGGGTCACATGTGGGGTATTTATACTCACCTGGCATTTTAGGGGCCCCTAAAGTGTGAGAATCCAAATGCATAAAAATGGCCTGTGAAATCTAAAGGTACTCATTGGTTTTAGGGCCCTTTGCGCATCTTGGCTGCAGAAAAGTGTCACTCATGTGGTATCGCCGTACTCCAGAGAAGTAGGGCAATGTGTTTGGGGTGTATTTTTACATATACCCATGCTGCGTGTGAGAAATATCGCTGTAAACGACAACTTTTTACATTTTTTATTCAAAGTTGTCAATATACAGAGATATTTCTCTCACCCAGCATGGGTATATGTAAAAATACACCTCAAAACACATCGCCTCTACTTCTCCTGAGTACGGCGATACCACATGTGTGACACTTTTTGCAGGCAAGATGCGCAAAGGCCCAAATTCCAATGAGTACCTTTTAGGAGGGCATTTTTACGCATTTTTCTTCTCACGCTTTAGGGCCCCTAAAATGCCAGGGCAGTAGAAATACCTCACGTGTGACCCCATTTTTGAAAGAAGACACCCTAAGGTATTCCATGAGGGGCATGGCGAGTTCATAGAATATTTTTTTTTGGCACAAGTTAGTGGAAATTGATTTTTATTGTTTTTTCTCACAAAGTCTCCCTTTCCGCTAACTTTTGACAAAAGTTTAATTTTTCATGAACTCATTATGCCCCTCAGCGAATACCTTGGGGTGTCTTCTTCCAAAATGGGGTCACATGTGGGGTATTTATACTGCCCTGGCATTTTAGGGTCCCTAAAGCGTGAGAAGAAAATGCGCAAAATGCCCTCCTAAAGGTACTCATTGAATTTGGCCTTTGCGCATCTTGCCTGCAAAGTGTCACACATGGTATCGCCGCATTCAGGAGAAGTAGGCATGGCTTGGGGTGTATTTTTACATATACTCATGCTGGGTGAGAGAAATATCTCTGTATATTGACAACTTTGAATAAAAAATGTAAAAAGTTGTCGCTTACAGCGATATTTCTCACACCCAGTATGGGTATATGTAAAAATACACCCCAAAACACATTGCCCTACTTCTCCTGAGTACGGCGATACCACATGAGTGACACTTTTTGCAGCCAAGATGCGCAAAGGGCCCTAAAACCAATGAGTACCTTTAGGATTTCACAGGCCATTTTTACGCATTTGGATTCTCACGCTTTAGGACCCCTAAAATGCCAGGGCAGTATAAATACCCCACATGTGACCCCATTGTGGAAAGAAGACACCCCAAGGTAATCCGTGAGGGGCATGGCGAGTTCACAGAAAAAAAAATTTGGCACAAGTTAGCGGAAATTGTTTTTTTTTTTTTTTTTTTACAGTCTCATATTCCACTAACTTGTGACAAAAATAAAATTTTCCATGAACTCGCCATACCCCTCACAGAATACCTTGGGGTGTCTTCTTTCTAAAATGGGGTCACATGTGGGGTTTTTGTACTGCCCTGGCATTTGAGGGTCTCCGCAATCATTACACGTATGGCCAGCATTAGGAGTTTCTGCGATTCTCCGTATATTGAGCATACGGGTAATGAGATTTTTTTTCCGTTCAGCCTCTGCGCTGAAAAAAAAATGAACGGCACAGATTTTTTCATTCGCATCGATCAATGTGGATGAAAAAATCTCTGCCAAAATCAGTGACTGCGGTGCGGTGGGCTGGGCGCTAGCTACCTAACAAGTAGCTAACTAACTGGCGGTGATAAGGGACCCTTATGCCCCATTCACACGTCCGAAATTCTGTTTGCGGAACGGAATTGCGGACCCATTCATTTCTATGGGGACAGACTTTGTCCCGCTCGGATCCGGAATTACGGATCCGCGCTTCCGGGTCTGCACTTCCGTTCGCAAAAATATAGAACATGTCCTATTCTTGTCCGCAATTGCGGACAAGAAAAAGCATTTTCTATATAGTTCTGGCAATGTGCGGATCTGCAAAATGCGGAAAGCACATTGCCGGTGTCCGTGTTTTGAGGATTCTGCGGATCGGATCCGCGGATCCGTGAATCCACGGATCCGTGAATCCACGGATCCGCAAAACACATATGGACGCCTGAATAAAGCCTTACAAGGGGTGTGATCAATGACAGGGGGTGATCAGGGGTCTAGATGGGGTGATCAAGGGGTTAATAGGTGAGGGGGGTGGGGGGTAAGTGTAGTGTTTGGTGCAACTTTATTGTAGTTACCTGGTCCTCTGGTGGTCGATCCCAGAAAATGGGACCACCAGAGGACCAGGTAGCAGCTATATCAGACGCTGTTCATAAAACAGCGCCTGATATAGCTGTTTGATGCGATTTATATCGCATCTACAGCCTGCCAGCGATTGATCATCGCTGGCAGGCTGTAGTCCAACTCTCGAGCCGCGCTTCACTGTGAACGCGCGCGCGTTCACAGGAACTCTCGCGAGATGACGCCCCGGCGCGTCCAAACAGAAGATCCCGGCCGCCCGCAGGACGCAATCCTGCGTACGGCGGTCGGGGACTGGTTAAGGACCAGGCCATTTTTTCAAAATCTGACTAGTGTCACTTTATGTGGTGATAACTTTAAAACGCTGTTACTTATCCAAGCCATTCTGAGATTGTTTTTTCGTCACATATTGTATTTAATGACAGTGGCAAAATAAAGTCGAAAAATTTCATTTTTATTTATAAAAAAATACCAAATTTACCAAAAATTTTGAAAAATTAGCAATTTTCCAAGTTTTATTTTCTCTACTTCTAGAATACATAGTAATACTGCCAAAAAGTTATTGATTTACATTCCCCATATGTCTACTTCATGTATCGATCATTTTGGGAATGCAATTTCATTTTTTGGGGACCTTACAAGGCTTAGAAGTTTAGAAGCAAATCTTGACATTTTTCAGAAATTTTCAAAAACCCACTTTTTAGGGACCAGTTCAGGTCTGAAGTCACTTTGCGAGGCTTACATAATAGAAACCACCCAAAAATGACCCCATTCTAGAAACTACACCCCTGAAGGTACTCAAAACTGATTTTACAAACATCATTAACCCTTTAGGTTTTCCACAAGAGTTAATGGCAAATAAAGATAAAATTTCTGAATTTCGATTTTTTGGAAAATTTTCCATTTTAATCCATTTTTTCCAGTAACAAAGCAAGGGTTAACAGCCCAACAAAACTCAATATTTATTGCCCCGATTCTGTAGTTTGCAGAAACACCCCATATGTGGTCCTAAACTACTGTATGGCCAAACGGCAGGGCGCAGAAGGAAAGGAACGCCATATGGGTTTTGGAAGGCGGATTTTGCTGGACTGGATTTTTGCCACCATGTCCCATTTGAAGCCCCCCGATGCACCCCTAGAGTAGAAACTCCATAAAAGTAACTATCTAAGAAACTACACCCCTCAAGGTATTCAAAACCAGTTTTACAAACTTTGTTAACCCTTTAGGTGTTCCACAAGAGTTATTGGCAAATGGAGATGTAATTTCAGAATTTCAATTTTTTGTTACCTTGCCTCAAAAAAAGTGTAATATAGAGCAACCAAAAATCATATTTACCCTAAAATAGTACCAACAAAACTGACACCTTATCCCGTAGTTTCCAAAATGGGGTCACTTTTTGGGAGTTTCTACTGTAGGGGTGCATCGGGGGCTTCAAATGGGACATAGTCTCAAAAAACCAGTCCAGCAAAATCCGCCTTCCAAAAATCATATGGCGTTCCCTTCCTTCTGTGCCCTGCCGTTTGGCCATACAGCAGTTTACAACCACATATGGGGTGTTTCTGCAAACTACAGAATCAGGGCAATAAATATTGAGTTTTGTTTGGCTGTTAACCCTTGCTTTGTTACTGGAAAAATGGATTAAAATGGATAATTTGCAAAAAAATAGCTGTTTTGGGACAGTTTTGTATTTTTGTTATTTACATCGTTGAACTGACAGGTTAGATTGTGTGCTATTTCTATAGAGCAGGTTGTTACTGACGCGACAATACCAAATATGACTACTTTTTGGGGTTTTTGTTTCAGTTTTACATAATAAAGCATTTTTGAAAAATGATTTTTAGTGTCTCCACATTCTGAAAGCCATAGTTTTTTTTTTTTTTTTGCGATTGTCCTATGTAGGGGCTCATTTTTTGCGGGATGAGATGGCGGTTTGAATGGTACTATCTTGGGGTGCATATGACTTTTTGATCACTTGCTATTACACTTTTTGTGATGTAAGGTGACAAAAAATTACTTTTTTACAACGTTTTTATTTTTATGTTTACAGCGTTCACCTGAGGGGTTAGGTCATGTTATATTTTTATAGAGCAGGTCGTTACGAACGCGACGATACCCAATATGTATACTTTTTTTTATTTATTTTGGTTTTACACAATAATATCCTTTTGAAACAAAAAAAACATGTTTTAGTGTCTGCATAGTCTGAGAGCCATATTTTTTTCAGTTTTTAGGCGATCGTCTCAGGTTGGGTATAATTTTTGCTGGATGAGGTGGCGGTTAGATTGGCACTATTTGGGGGGTCATATGACTTTTTGATCGCTTGCTATTACACTTTTTGTGATGTAAGGGACAAAAAAATGGCTTTTGACAAAGTTTTTTTTTTTTTTTTTACAGTGTTTACTTGAGGGGTTAGGTCATGTGATATTTTTATAGAGCAGATTCTTACGAACGTGGAGATACCCAATATGTCTACTTTTTTTAAAAAATTTTACATTTAACACTAAAAAGCATTTTTGAAACAAAAAAAAATCATGTTTTAGTCTGAGAGGCATAGTTTTTTTATTTTTTGGGCAATTGTTTTATGAAGGGGCTAATTTTTTGCGGGATGAGATGGCGGTTAGATTGGTACTATTTTGGGAGGCATGTGCCTTTTTGATCGCTTTGTATTACACTTTTAGTGATGTAAGGTGCCCAAAAATGGCTTATTTACACCATTTTTGGTTTTTTTTTTTATGGCGTTCACCTGAGGGGTTCAGTCATGTGATATTTTTATAGAGCTGTTTTTTACAGACGCGGCGATACCTAATATGTGTAGTGTATTTCATTTTTTTTACTTTTTATTCAGTGATTTGTGTTTTACTTTTTTTCACTTTTTCACATTTTTTTTGGACCCAGACCCACTTGGTTCTTGTATATCCAGTGGATCTGGTGTCTATATAATACAGTACACTATATAGTGTACTGCACTGTATTTATTACTTGCAGCACAGATGCCAGCCGTTTTTCTATCAGAGTGCCAGCAATGTGCTGGCACTCTGATAGAACCACTAGACACCTCCCGGAGGCGCCTCCCGCCTCCGCAACCACCCCCCCTGCACCCCCGCCGCCATAACAAGATTGGGGGCTGCAGGGGGGGTTAAAATAAATATCTTTGCCGCAATTAACTCTCTGATCCCCGCGGTCACAGACCGCGGGGATCAGAGATAGCTAAAACCGCAGGTCTGAATTGACCTGCGGTTTGCAGCGATCGCCGATACGGGGGGTCACATGACCCCCCTCGGCATTAGAACATCAGCAGGAACCATGTTGCTACCGCGCCCAGATCGGGCACAGTAGCAGTTTAAACACAGGGCGTACATGTACGCCCTGTGTCCTTAAGGACTCGGACATTAGGGCGTACATGTACGCCCTGTGTCCTTAAGAGGTTAAAGGGTTTCTGTCATCACGTTTTGACATTATAAGCTGTCTGACATTAGCTATGTGCTAACGTCAGAGCAGCTTGATGATGTCTTTTTTATAAAAATCCGATTTATATTCAGGCTAAAAAACGTACTTTTATAATATGTAAATTAGCCTCTAGGAGCAGGGTGGGCGTTGCCCTGCTCCTAGAAGCTCCGTGCGGCAACCTGCTGGCACGCCCCTTCTTACTTTGAGTGACAGTGCCGGGCAGCGATCCTCCGGCACTGTCTCCTTCTGAAATCCCGCGCCTGCACGGCCGCTCTGTATTCGGCGCAGGCGCGCTCACCGCGCCAAATACAGAGCGGCCGTGCAGGCGCGGGATTTCACAAGGAGACGGTGCCGGAGGATCGCTGCCCGGCACTGTCACTCAAAGTAAGAAGGGGCGTGCCAGCAGGTTGCCGCACGGAGCTTCTAGGAGCAGGGCAATGCCCCCCCTGCTCCTAGAGGCTAATTTACATATTATAAAAGTACGTTTTTTAGCCTGAATATAAAATCGGATTTTTATAAAAAAGACATTATCAAGCTGCTCTGACGTTAGCACATAGCTAATGTCAGACAGCTTATAATGTCAAAACGTGATGACAGAAACCCTTTAATGGCGAATTTTCTTTTACATTCTGCATTTCATCTGACAGTTTATTTTCCTCAATAAATACAGTGGAGGAAAAAATATTTAACAGCTTTGCTTTCTCCTCATCGTTGTCTGCAACTCCCCCGTCATCACTCTGTAAAGGGCCGACACCTTCAGATTTATGTATACTTTTCACCATGTATACAAATTAAAGGGTTTAGGGTTAGTTTCACTCTCTGTCTCTTTCTGTCTCTAGTTTGGCTGCATTTATCAGTCTATTACATATTCTGTTTTTTCCTTGTAATTTTTCAATGCCTCCTCGCTACCCTCCTATTTTAAGGATTTGAATGCTTTCTCTTTGTCATGCATTGCTTCCTTTACATCTCTTTTTATCCACAGTTTTTTTTTTTTTTTTTACCTCACCTTTTATAGGAATAAAAATGGTATGTACCTCTCACAATTAGAGTTTAGGATGGTTTTAAAAATATCCGATTTTGTGGCTGCATTTTTATTTTTGAGGACATTGTCCCAGTTAATTAGGCCAATGTTTGGTATTTTTTGCCTACCTTTTTTGAATGGCAATTGGAAGGTTATTACTTTATGGTCACTATCTCTCAGGTTTCCCAAAACCTGCACATCTGTTGTTCTGTCAGGTCTATTGGTTGATACTAAGTCCAGTATGGCCGTCCCTCTAGTTGGGTCCTAAACCAGTTCTGAAAGGTAATTGTCTTTGGCTATTGCCAAGAACCTGTTTCCTTTATGAGATGTACAGCTTTCAGTTTCCCAGTATATATCTGGGTAGCTGAAGCCCCCATAATAACGACCTAATTATGATTTGCAGCCTTATATTATAGATAAGTATATGAAAAAAAAACACCAATGGAAGTTACAAAAGAAGCAGGGTGCAAGCCACGTGGCTATTTCCATAACCCCAACAAGGCCAAGATGGGAATAGCCCTTTGCATTCCATTTGTTTTTACCGACAAAATAGTGCCAATACATTTAAATAATTTATTCAAATTTCCACTGTTGGTATATGTGCTTTTCCTATTTGAACTTTTATTTTCTCCTTTCAATATGCAGCATGTTCCAATGGATCAAATGCATGTTCATTATATGCAGTTTGCTTACATGTATTGATTCTGTTTCTTTTAACGAAAATGACAGAAGTACCGGATCCAACACATATCTGACACTAAAGGAGCTAAACAGATCCCACTGATGGAGCGAACTTGTGTTTTCAAGTTCAGCGTACAAGGTTCGGGTTATCTAAGAATTCCGTTATGGATTCCGCTACCACGGACCATAATTTATGGTCCGTGGTAGCGGAATCCTTAGATAACCCGAACCTTGTACGCCGAACTTGAAAACACAAGTTAGCTTGTCCCTACCCACTGACTACAATGGGGTCTGTGGAGTTTCTGTTCAGGTGCCATCATTTTTGGTGGAAAAAAAAAGTCTATGCATGACATTTTAGTCTGCTCCTTTTGCTGGAATCTACGACGGAGGCCCCGAATGAAGGTTCCAATAGTAAATAAGGGCATGCTTGTGGTCCCATTCATCTGCTTCCCACCAAAACAACCCTATTCAGATGAAGACAACAGACTTTTAGTCCCAGAAAATTTCTGCAACATGTTTGAATTTACTCTGATCCAGCAGTATACTACAGGGTGGCCCACGAAAAAGTAGCCCGCCTCCAGAAAGAATATGACAAGATAAATGAGTAAGTGGATTTATTTTTAGTTTTTTTAAATTACCCAATAGTCACAAAAGATGCTGAAAGTGGTCTCCGTTCACATCTATGCATCGTTGGGCACGTTGGATTATGTTGGCTTATACTGCACAGTGTTTGTGATGTTCACCCAGGGGATGTGAATTGTTAGCGGACATTTTCTGTTTTAAATTTCTCCACACATAAAAATTGCATGTGGACAGATTGAGAAACATGGTGGCGATAACCCCTTGCTCACAGTTCTCTCCTCTATAAACAGTTCATGAACCCGTGCCAGTGAGTTCCGTGAGGTGTGGCACATTTTTTCTTCTGCAGCATCGCTGTCCACATGTGATTTTTATCTATGATGAACTCAAGGAAAACCTCAAACACTATTCGCAGTAAGCAGTATCAGCCATCATAATCCGACGTGCCCAAAGATGCATAGATGTGTTTCAGCATCTTTTGTGACTTCTGGGTAATAAAAAACAAAAAAAATATATAAAAAAAAAACACACTTGCGTGTTCATCTTGTTGTACTATCGCTGGAGGCGAGCTACTTTTCCATGGGCCACCTTGTAGATACTCTGTATTCTGAGCCAGTGATCAGAAGTGGTCCATACTACAGTTTTTCCAGCATGGGAGATCCTCCGAACCCTCACTTCTATAAGGTGGGGTCAAGATGCGGTTTCATCACTACATTTACTGCCAAATATCAGCATTTTGAAGTAACCTCCAACAAACCTCAATGTGACGGCCCCATGTAATCTTAATGTAATCTTATAGTAAGGAGAATGATTGCTTGCCTTCCAGTTCTTGGTTGAATCAGCAATGGATGAAAGGACTGTATAAAAGCAAAAACCTATATTTTATTGATTATTTTTTTCCTTCAACTGACATTGCATTGTGTAGAAACGGTTTAGAAAGCAACCCAATACATTTGTAAGCTTAAGGCCTCATGCACACAAACGTATTTTCCTTCCGTGTCCGTTCCGTTTTTTTTGCGGACCATATGCGGAACCATTCATTTCAATAGGTCCGCATTTGCAGACCGCAAAACACATACGGGCATGTGCATGAGGCCTAAGACTGTAGAGTTTGGGATATGTCGTACAGTCATAAGCCTACAGGGAAATTTCCTAGTGGACCAATGCCCAAGGGACTGCCCAAGCCCTCCTCACCGCCGCTTGCTTGGTACATAATGATTTGATGATTTTAGCGGTAATTATTGCCGGGAGCATCTAGAACTTTTGCATCTGGTGAGCAGCCGCAGATTCCCTCCTAAATTTGTTTTTGGTGCCAATTTTGGAATGTTTCTGCCTTAAAAACTGCTCCAAATAACACATAAAAAGCCTCCCATTCATTTCAACGGGAGGCAGCACTTGCACTGAATCTCCTATTGAAATGATTGGGAAGCCAACAAAAAAAAAAAACAGCTCCATGTAAGTCCATTCTTTTTTGTATGTTTTCCGCACGTTTTTCTGGCGCAGATCTGTTTCAAAAGCCTCAAGCTGAAAATTCAGCTTTGTATCAAAGTGAACACCCATTGGTTAAAAAACAGCACTCATTCACAGAGTTAAATACTGCTGTGGGGCATGAGAATCCATAGCTCCTGCCCTGCTGTTCACGTCATAGGCCACTATCTGAGGAAATGTAGAAATGGCGCAGGGACTCACACACCACAGGCTAGAAAAGCGACCTGAAACAGCACTTGGGGGGCATACTACTGGGGCACAAGTGGGGTCATTATGAGGGGAAGTCCAGGAAGCATGCTCGAGGTAAGACTGGCTTGGAGCTGTGGCCTGCACCTCATCGCCTAAGCCCCCTATCTTAACCCTTTCAGGAGCAGGCGATTTTCCATTTTTCACTCCCAGCCTTCCTAAAGCCATAACAGTTTTTTTTTTTCATTTACATAGCTTCCTGATGGCTTGATTTTTTGCAGGACAAGTTGTACCTTCTAATGGCACCATTTACAGTTGCATACAACGTAGTGGGAAGAATGAAAGAAAATTCCAAATGGGGTGGAAATATAAAATAAAAAATAAAAAAACACAAATCCACCAATTTTATGGGTTTTGTTTTTACAGCATGACCGATGTGGTAAAAATGCCCTATTACTTTCATTCTGCGGGTCACTAAGATTACGATACCACATATGTAAAGTTGTTGTTTTTTCCCCATCGCCATATTCTGACCCCCATCATTTTTTTATTTTAATGTGTATGAAGCTGTGTGAGCTCTCATTTATTGCAGGGCATTTGCACTTTTTCTTGATACGATTTTGGGGTGTGTATGACTTTGACCACTTTGTATAAAAAAATTTGTGGGAGGTGAAGTGACCAAAAATCGGCAAATCAGACATTTTGACTCCCCCCCCCCAGCCCCAATTTTGTCATTTGCTATATTGGATGAACAATTTTATATTTTAATAGTACAGGCATTTTCACATGCAGCGGTGCCTTTGATGTATATTTTTTATTAATTGTTTTATGCATTTTCAAAAAAGGGGAGCGATTTGAATTTTTTAAAACTTTTTTCTTTTTCTTTCTGGCACACACACCATCTGGCTCCTCCGATACTCACTAGGGGGCGCAGGTGCAGGGTCGGGAGAGCACACTCCCGGTTTTTAACTCCAGATGCCTACAGCATCTGAGGGGTTAAATGTGTGATTAACATTATCATTAATCTCTTATCTGACTAAGATATTGCATGCTCATGTACTCCTTTGGAGTTTGATTCTGTATACAAACCTTTAATAAAAATTATTGAAACAAAACATTATCATTAATCGCATACATTACTTACGAGTACCTGCTGTTTAAATCAGCAGACACAGGGTGCTTATAGTGCCCACTGCGCTTGCAAGCGGGCGCTATTTTTAACCCCCCACCACCGACATAAATGTATGTTAGGGGGGCGGGAACGGGTGGATGAGGGACAACTGAAGGAGGAGAAGAACTGAATAGTGGTAACTATTGCTGGCTACCACAGGGGGACAACTTCAGGGGCAGTATATTGTGCAGCACTGTGATATTTGGCTCTGCTGGGACGGTATATGTTTTTGTACTATGATATTGATGCCCGGGCCTACCTTTGTTTGCCTCATCTACTTTTGTTGTCCCCCTCCTCTGTCAATTTAGGCCTGCCTACAAAATGGAGACAGTTTTTTCCAGGGCCATTTTAGAGGGAACCTGTGACAGTGAACAATGTGTCTGAGCTGCAGGCAGCAGGTTATAGAGCAGGAGGAGCTGAGCAGATTGATGTATGGTTTTATGGGAAAAGAATCAGTAAAACTTGTAATTTAATCATTTAAATTCCTGCTCATTCTGGGCTTTGAAGTCAAGGAGGTGGTCCTAACAGGGACTGACAGCCTTCCATCTATGACTGTGTATTCAGTGATAGCTGTCAGTCACTGAGAGGACCGCCTCCTGGACTTCACGTAAATGTATAAAATACAAGTTTTACGGAACCTTTTCCCATAAAACTATACAATCTGCTCAGCTCCTCCTTACCTTTAACATAAATTCGCATCTTCATGGTGACAGGTTCCCTTTAAGTTCCTAGTCTGCTAGTGAGGTATGCTGTGAGGCTGCGGCGCTTGTCTTATCGGCAGGGGTGCAGGAGTTGGGGCCCCCGCCTATCTGATATTCATGACCTATCCTATTGTATGTTATGAATCGACCTAGCCACACACCCTTTTTAACATCCTTTATAAGAAGTATCTAAAACCATTATAGGGGTTCTATCCTGATGACAGGTTGTCAGTATCTGATCATTGAACCCCCACCAATCAGCTGTTCGAGGAGGCTCCAGCTCCCGGGTGGGCGCCACAGCATTCTCAAGTAAAGGGGACGGAGCCGTTATACCGAGCACAGCCGCTGTACAGTGTACTGTACCTGGCAAGGCTGGGTTCACATCAGTGTTCAAAATCTTCCTCTGACCTGAAACCTAACGGACACCATCATAGTCAATGGGGTCCGTAGGCTCCATTCGGCTCAGTTATGTGTCAAAACCGTCCTCTCTGTTCTCTGGTTCCTATAATGGAGCAGAACAACGGAAAGGCGAACGCTGATGTGAACTAAGCCTAAGCTGTGAGGAGGCTGGGTCTCCTGAAACAGATAATCAGCAGGGGTCTCAGGTGTCGGACCCCCAGCAATCAGCTACTCATTCACACGTAATCCGTGAGAAGGTGGTCAGTGATGCATCTGTGAAGGATCCGTGTGTGTGGTCCGTGCGCCATCCGTGTTTCACTGATCCTACACAGCTGAAAATAAAAGCATCTCTTCCTAATGATCCATTAAACACAGATGAAAAAGGTATGGCATCCTTGTTGCATCCGTGGCTTTCATGGACCCATAGGCTATAGTGGTAGTGATGGATCCAAGAACACAGACAAAATAGAGCATGCATCCGTGCTAAAAACACTGATGTGTGAATACACTCATTAAAATGAATGGGGACGTGTGCCGTCTGTGGAGAACACGCACAGCACACGCCCGTGGAACACTGACATGTGAATGAGGCTTTATGCTGCGTACAGGTCATCGGTATAAAACAGTCGGAAAACCCCATGCACATGGCCTTCTGGTGCATTTCAAACAGTAAATGTGCAGCGTAGCGGTTGCTTTCAAGACACTACAGAATGAGAAACCCCATCTCCCACTGCATTGTAAACCGAGTTTACATCGCCTCTTATCCAAGAGCGGCAGCTGTAGATTATTTTCACAAAGATACAGGGCAAATTCATCAAAACTAGCAGGAGGGAGAAGTGGAGCAGTTGCCTGTAGCAACCAATCCGATTCTACGGCTCATTTTTGAGAGGTCTTTTGGAAAATGAAAGCAGTAAGCTGATTGGTCGCTATGGGACTGCTCCACTTTCCTTTCTTTTGCTGAGTACCATGTAGAGGTGATAGCACGTCACGGCCGTGTAGCACGACGTAAAGCAGAGCTAGTGACACGACTAGCGATAGCCCGTCACGTGACCGGGCTGTGCGAGTCTGCAAGGGGATGGAAGGACGGGACATTTCCCTCCATGGCCGCACTCGGCTCGTCTCCCTATTTTTTGATGCGTAGTCACTGAGGCCGGGCTCCGCATCCACCTGCACTATGGGATCAATACCATGTGCTGCAATGGAATGAATGGCAGGGGGCCTGCGCTTCCTGCCCCGGGGAATGAATGGGCCTCCACGGTACCCTCCTGAACTTCTCCGTGATCCCACGCGGCATTCTCCTCCATAGGAATACGCACACTGTGAACGGGCGCCTGCTCCCGACAGCCCCGAATCAATGCTGCCCATTCATATGCTTCCATTTTCTCACGGTGTATGGAATAGCAGAGGGACGGAGCGTTGTCACACGCATCTATGCCTGAATGGACGACCACCCTGAAGCCCCTGGCCCTTACCTTGCGCAGGTCACTTCCCCATGCCGCTCCGGGATCCCAGCCTGGTGACGAGAACGTAAGGGGTGGGAGCGGATCCGTGCAGCCCTCCGCTCCGGACCCCCGGCCTCCCCTCGCTTTTCTTCTCTCGCCGCTTTCTTGAACAATCAGACGTAGGCTCAGGCTGCCCTGGCAGAGCGTAGATGCTCCGGGAGGTTGGGGTGTGGGGGGTGCCCAATCTGGGATCAGACACTCAGGTCTGTCGGGAGGGAAGGGGGTGGTGGCTGCTGCTGGTAATTTCCTCCTACTTTTCTTTCCTCTTCCTCTCTGCCCTCCTCCTTCCTGGATTCCTCCTCCTTTTCCTCTCATACAGGGTCCATCTTGACGGCGATCCTTTCACTCAGGAGTGAACAGAACCCGGACCTTGCTGACAGCCGCCTGCGCGTTAGCGCGCCCTCTGCTGCCAGCTTTACTGACTTCAATTACAGGCCTTACAAGGAGCTGCAGTGTTTGGGAGGAAGGGGCACACATCTTACCTTAACATACACATCTTACTTTTCTCTTAAATGTTTTTGGTAAATCCTAATGTGTGAACCTGGCCTTGAAAGAAATGTTTGAGTAGAGAAAATACATTTTAGCTTTGATATTTTCACAGAGTGGAAAATTATCTAAAACGCTGTTAGTAATGAAAATGTAATAAATTTAAAACAGACTTGTACCTATGATTCTGACTGATTTGTTCATGTGCGCTAAGCATGTGAAGGCATCTGTGTTGGTCCCATGTTCATATCTGCCCGCATTGCTGAGAAAAATTATGTTTTAATATATGTAAATGAGCCTGTAGGAGCAATGGTGGCGTTGCTGTTACACCTAGAGCCTCTGCTCTCTCTGCAACTGCCATGTCCTTTCCACTTTGATTGACAGGACCAGACAGAAAACATAATGCCTGGCCCTGTCAATTAAAGTGCAGTTGCAGAGAGAGCAGAGCCTCTAAGGCCCCTTTCACACGGGCGAGTTTTCCACGCGGGTGCCACACATGATGTTAACGCATTGCACCCGCACTGAATCCGGACCCGTTCACTTTAATGGGGCTGTGTACATGAGCGGTGATTTTCACGCATCACTTGTGCGTTGTGTGAAAATCGCAGCATGCTCTATATTCTGTGTTTTTCACGCAACACAAGCCCCATAGAAGTGAATAGGGCTGCGGGAAAATCGCAAGCATCTGCAAGCAAGTGCGGATGCGGTGCGATTTTCCCGTATGGTTGCTAAGAGACTATCGGGATGGGGACCCGATCTTTATTATTTTCCCTTATAACATGGTTATAAAGGAAAATAATAGCATTCTTAATATAGAATGCTTAGTAAAATGTGGATTGAGGGGTTAAAAATAGAAAAAAATTAACTCATCTTATCCATTTGATCGTGTAGTTGCCTATCTCTTCTGTCTTCTTTAATCATTAGCTGCCAGCTAAAGGACCTGTGGTGACGTCACATCACATAGTCCATCACCATGGTGATGGACCATGTGATGAGCGCAGTGACATCACCGCAGGTCCTTTAGCCGGCAGCTAATGTTTAAAGAAGGGATTACAACTTCGTGATTAAGTGGATAAGGTGAGTTATAAGGGAAAATAATAAAATCTACAGAATACTCAACCCAAACTTCAGTGAAGAAGTTTGGGACTGGGCACCAAACATGCCAATTTTTTCCACGCGCGTGCAAAACGCATTAAAACGCTTTGCACTCGTATGGAAAAATCGCGCATTTTCCCGCAACGCACCTGCATCCTATCTGGCCTCATTCTGCAATGCACGTGTGAAAGGGTCCTAAGAGTAATGGCAACACCACTGTTGCCCCTGGAGGCTCATTTGCATATGCAGTGTCTAACTCCATCAGGCCTCATGCACACTAACGTACGTATTTTGCAGTCCGCAAAATATACGGATGCGATCCGTGTGCATTCCGTATTTTGCGGAATGGAACAGCTGGCCCCTAATAGAACAGTACTATCCTTGTCCGTAATGCGGACAAAAATACGACATGTTCTATTTTATTGCGGAACGGAAACAGAATGCACACGGAGTAACTTCTATTTTTTTGCGGACCCATTGAAATGATTGGTTCCGGTCTGCTAAAAAACTGGAACGGACACGGAAAGAAAATATATTCGTGTGCATGAGGCCTTATAGTAGTGGGGCCTTGTATGTAAAGGGAATTTGAAGAATTTCATTTTATGATATATCTGTATATTGCTGTAATTCCTTCTAACAGGGTATTTACACCTTGCATGTGGACACACCCAGTCAACCCTAGGAGGTGTTGGTACTATATATGAGAGGTACATACCGTATGGGAATAAAAGGTTAAGGAACAAAAAGAAACCAATGTGGATACACAAAACTGTAAAGAAAGCAATAAATGAGAAAAAGAAAGCATATAAATCACTAAAACAGGAGGGTAGTGAGGAAGCACTGATAAACTATAAGGAAAAAAATAGAACATGTAAAAAACAAATAAAAGCTGCCAAACTAGAGACCGAGAGTTTAATTGCCAAAGAGAGCAAAGCTAACCCTAAAATGTTCTTCAATTATATAAAAGGTAAAAAGTATATCTGAAGGTGTCGTTGTTGCAGAGAGCGACGAGGAGAAAGCAAAGCTGTTAAATATTTGTTTCTTCAATGTATTCACTGAGGAAAATAAACTGTCAGATAAAATGCAGAATGTAAAAATAAATCCCCCACTAAAAGTGCCCTGTCTGACCCAGAAAGAAGTACAACAGCGACTTAAAAAGATTAAAATAGACAAATCGCCAGGACCCGATGGCATACACCCCCGTATCCTAAGGGAATTAAGTAATGTCATAGCCAGATCCTTATTTCTGATATTTGCGGACTCTATACTGACAGGGAATGTTCCACAGGATTGGCGCATAGCAAATGTGGTGCCAATATTCATAAAGGGTCCAAAAACAGAGCCTGGAAACTATAGGCCGGTAAGTCTAACATCTGTTGTGGGTAAACTTTTTGAAGGTTGTCTGAGAGATGCTATCTTAGAGGATCTCAACGGAAATCAGCATGGCTTCATGAGGGATCATGTGAAACTAATTTAATCAGCTTCTATGAGGAGGTAAGTTCTAGACTTGACAGCGGCGAATTAACGGATGTCGTATATCTGGAGTTCTCCAAAGCATTTGACACTGTACCACATAAAAGGTTAGTATATAAAATGAGGATGCTTGGACTGGGAGAAAATATCTGTAAGTGGGTAAGTAACTGGCTGAGTGACAGAAAACAGAGGGTGGTTATTAATGGTACAAACTCAGATTGGGTCACTGTAACTAGTGGGGTACCTCAGGGGTCAGTACTGGGCCCTATTCTTTTCAATATATTTATTTATGATCTTATAGAAGGCTTGAATAGTAAAATATAAATTTTTGCAGATGACAATAAGCTGTGTAAAGTAATTAACACTGAAGAGGACAGTTTTCTGCTACAGAGGAATCTGGATAGATTGGAGGCTTGGGCAGATAAGTGGCAGATGAGGTTTAACACTGACAAATATAAAGTTATGCACATGGGAAGGAATAATGCAAGTCACCCGTACATACTAAATGGTAAAATACTCGGTAACACTGACATGGAAAAGGATCTAGGAATTTTAATAAACAGCAAACTAAGCTGCAAAAACCAGTGTTAGGCAGCTACTGCCAAGGCCAATAAGATAATGGATTGCATCAAAAGGGGCATAGATGCCCGTGATGAGAACATAGTCCGGACACTACAAATTACTAGTCAGACTACACATGGAGTACAGTGTACAGTTCTGGGCTCCTGTGAACAAGACAGACATAGCAGAGCTGGAGAGGGTTCAGAGGAGGGCAACTAAAGTAATAACTGGAATGGGGCAACTACAGTACCCTGAAAGGTTATCAAAATTAGGGTTATTCACTTTAGAAAAAAGACGACTGAGGGGAGATCTAATAACTATGTATAAATATATCAGGGGTCAGTATAGAGATCTCTCCCATCATCTATTTATTCCCAGGACTGTGACTGTGACGAGGGGACATCCTCTGCATCTGGAGGAAACATAGAAGAGGATTCTTTACGGTAGGAGCAGTGAGACTATGGAACTCTCTGCCTGAGGAGGTGGTGATGGTGAGTACAATAAAGGAATTCAAGAGAGCCTGGATGTATTTCTGGAGTGCAATAATATTATAGGCTATAGCTACTAGAGAGGGGTCGTTGATCCAGGGAGTTATTCTGATTGGACTCGGGAAGGAATTTGTTATTCCCCTTAAGTGGGGAAAATTGGCTTCTACCTCACATTTTATTTTTTTCCCTTCCTCTGGATCAATTAGCAGGATGACAGGCCGAACTGGATGGACAGATGTCTTTTTTCGGCCTTATGTACTATGTTACTATATATATATATATATATATATATATATATATACCAGTGCTGCCCATAATTATTCATACCCCTGGTAAATTTTGACTTAAAGTTACTTTTATTTAACCAACAAGTATTTTTTTGACGTGAAATGACATAGGTGATTCCCAAAAGATAAGACGATGTACAAGATGCATTATTGTGAAAAAAAAACATTTCTCAGCTTTTATTTACATTTGAGCAAAAAGTGTCCAGTCCAAAATTATTCATACCCTTCTCAATAATCAATAGAACAGCCTTTATTGTCTATTACAGAAATCAAACTCGTCCTATAATTGCAGACCAGCTTTTTGCATGTCTCCACAGGTATTTTTGCCCATTCATTTTTAGCTCCAAATATTTTAGGTTGGAGGGTCTTCTTGCCATCACCCTGATCTTTTGCTCCCTCCACAAGATTCTCAATTGGATTCAAGTCTGGACTATGGCTGGGCCACTCCAAAACGTTAATGTTGTTCACCACTTTTGCTATGTGTTTTGGGTCATTGTCATGCTGAAGTTTCTCTACAGACTGCCTGATGTTGTCGTTGAGAATCTTTATGTATTGCTCTTTTTTCATGGTGCCGTGTACTGTGATTAGGTTCCCTGGTCCATTGGCTTAAAAACACCCCCAAACCATTAGGTTCCCACCACCATGTTTGAGAGTGTTGAAGGTCCCCGGACAATTATATGTCGGGTTTGTAGCCAACTGCAGGGAGGCGCACATTCACAACCGGATCTCGTAATTGTATAGATAAATGTTTATTTATTTGTTACAGGACGACGCGTTTCGGGGTATAGGCGACCCCTTTCTGAAGTCTGAAGTAACATGGCAATAACATACGTTCGTTTCTAGCTAGACCGCATATAGCTGGTATGTGCGGGAGTGACGGCATACAGGCGAACCTGAGATGCTGCCACAGCTGGTAGCACGTGGTGGACGCCACTCAGGGGCGCAGGGGCTTTGCTGAGCGGCGCCCACCACATGCTACCAGCTGTGGCAGCATCTTAGGTTTGCCTGTATGCCGTCACTCCCGCTCATACCAGCTATATGCGGTCTAGCTAGAAACAAACGTATGTTATTGCCATCTTACTTCAGACTTGAGAAAGGGGTCGCCTGTACCTCGAAACGCGTCGTCCTGTAACAAATAAATAAACATTTATCTATACAATTACGAGATCCGGTTGTGAATGTGCGCCTCCCTGCAGTTGGCTACAACCCCGACATATAATTGTCCGGGGACCGTCAACTTGTCTCACTACGCTTGATTGGTGGGTTGGCACCCACCTAGAGCGATTAGTCCAATACTGGCAGCACCAACCACAAGATCTTCCATACGAATCCTCAACCTCCACCGTGGTCGCGCCCCAAAACACGGGCACGACTACATAGAGGTGAGCAGCTCAATTTTTTCTACTAAGTCAGTTATGTTTGACGTATTTACCCTATGGGCACCTCTTTTTTTGCTTGCTACATATCGATGTTTGACAGTGGGGGTGGTGTTCTTTGGGTTGAAGGCTTCTTTTTTACACCAAATGAAGGAAACATCATTGTGACCAAACAACTCAACTTTTGTTTTATCTGACCATAACACAGAAGACCAGAAGTCTTCTTCTTTGTCCAGATGACCTTTTGCAAAGGCCAAGCGAGCTTTGGTGTGCCTTATCTGGAGAAGTGGCGTCCTGCTTGGTCTGCATCCGTGAAACCCTGCAGTTTGCAGTGTCCGTTGGATTGTCTGCCTTGAGACATTGCCACCAGCAGAACCCAGATTCACCAGGATGGCCTTGGTGGTGACTCTAACTATCCTCCTAGCCAGCACAGGTGTCACTTTTGGCTTCCGACCAAGTCCTCTGAGATTTTCCACAATGGGGAACATCTTGTATCTTTTAATAATACTTTGCACTGTAGCCACTGGAACTTGAAAACATTTGTAGCCCTTTCCTGACTTGTGATCAGCCACAATGCACAGCCGCAGGTCCTCACTGAGCTCCTTTGTCTTAGCCATGACTGTCCACAAACCAACTGCAGAGAGCTGCTGTTTTTCACCTGTTGAGTTGATTAACCACTTTAGGACCACAGGTTTATACCCCCCTAGTGACCAGGCCCTTTTTTACAAATCGGCACTTCACAACTTTAACGGTTTATTGCTCGGTCATGCAACTTGGCACCCAAATTAATTTTACCTCCTTTTCTTCTCACAAATACAGCTTTCTTTTGGTGGTATTTCATTGCTGCTGACATTTTTCGTTTTTCTGATATTAATCAAAAAAGACCGCAATTTTCTCAAAAAGAGTGTATTTTTAACTTTTTCTGGTAAAATTGTTCAAATATAATTACATTTCTATACAAGTTTGT